>CM026553.1:24297819-24415781 GCA_015143295.1 Tetracentron sinense | reverse complement strand
AAAAATATAAGGTAGAGGGCGAAGTAAGACAGATTGAGGTCGGGACTAGAGAGTAGAGGAACGCGGAACGAGGATAAAAATAAAGTGCGTGGAAAAGGCTCACAAAGAGGAGGACATATAGGTTGAAAGAATCATTAAGGTTAAACCACTCGCTTTTTTGCTCAGATGACATCCTTATATAAGCCACTCGTGTTCGTCGTGAGTACGTTGTTCAGTCAAAAACTTTATTTGAATTACTTGCAAAACATTCACAATATTACACTGATGAACCAAACAGAGAACAGTGTAGACAATGAACGGGCACAACGAGCAGGCACATAATATAGCAAATCACATGTTGAAATATGAGCATTATGATTGTGTAAGATCACTGAAAAACTTGTAAGCACAACGATGTATGTAAACAGCATATCTCAAATTCTATTGAAAGAATTGCCTCAGATTCATAATGTTCCAAGATTTCGAGATGAGGTTACCTTGCAAGTCTTTCAAGTAGCAGACTCCAGGACTTCCCAATCGTTCTACGATATAGGGCCCTTCCCAGTTTGGTCCCAACTTGCCACTGTTAAGCTCTCTGGTATTCTGGAACACTCTTCGGAGGACGAGATCACCGACCTGTAACACTCTTCGTTGTACTTTCTTGTTGTAGGCCTTCCTCAATCGCTGCTGGTACCTCCTCATCTGAATGCTGGCATCTTCTCGCTTCTCTTCTAGCAGGTCAAGATGAATAGCCATGAGTACTGTGTTCTGATCTTTCTCTCCATCCTTCTTCTTGCTGTGCCAAGAACGCACTGTAGGCAAACTGATCTCTGTAGGAATGACAGCCTCCATGCCGTACGCTAGAGAGAAAGGAGTTTCATTGGTAGGGCTCCTTGGAGTCGTTCTGTACCCCCACAAAACGTTGTGCAGCTCGGTGGTCCACTTCCCCTTCGAATCTTCCAATCTTCTCTTCAAGGCATTGAGAATATTCTTGTTGGCTGCCTCGGCCAATCCATTCCCCTGAGGATAATAAGGGGAAGAGAAGACGTGCTTGATCTTCAGCTCGCTGCAAAAGTCGGCAATCAACCGTCCTGAGAACTGCTTCCCGTTGTCAGTAACGATAGACTGCGGTATGCCAAATCTGCAGATGATGTGCTCCCACAAGAACTTCTTCACCTCTTGTTCTCTGATACGTGCAAGGGAAACGGCTTCAATCCACCGTGAGAAGTAGTCAGTTGCCACTAGAAGAAAGATCAGATTCCCTGGAGCCCTCGGGAAAGGTCCCACAATATCAAGTCCCCACCGCGCAAATGGCCAAGGTTGTGATACAGTGCTGAGCTCTTGAGCTGGAGCATGAATCAAGCGAGCAAACCGCTGGCACTGGCTGCACCTCTTCACGTACTTCTGAGCATCGGCCTGCATATAAGGCCAGAAGTAACCTTGCCCCAGAGCTCGATGGGCAATGGTTCTCCTGCCCGAATGAATGCCACATATACCTTCATGTAGCTCAGCAAGTATTTTCTCCACGTCTCCAGGATGAACACACTTCAGCAAGGGACCACCAAAAGATTTCCTGAACAATTCTCCTTGCACCAAGGTATAACGAGATGCCTTGAACTGAATGCGTCTCGACTCCTTCACACTGATAGGGAGAACTCCGTCCTTCAGATAAGCCACCAACCCTGTCATCCAGCTCGGGACTGGATTGACAAAGAACACTTCTCGCTGTGCCTGAAGAGTTATCGAAGGATACTCTTGAAACTCCATCAGAATAGCCCTGGGCTCGTCAGCCTGCACCATGGAAGCTAGATACGCCAAAGCATCAGCATGCCTGTTCTCATCCCTCCGAGTGTGCCTAATCTCCACAACGGTGAATGTTTCACACAACGAACGAACGAGAGTAGCATACTGCTTCATCCGATCGTCCTTGCATTCATAAACACCATTCACCTGATTCACCACGAGCTGTGAATCGCAAAACACTCTCAACGTGGTGATCTGCAGCTCTCGTGCACTCCCCAACCCAAGGAGTAAGGCTTCGTACTTAGCTTCGTTGTTGGAGGCAGTGAACCCAAGACGCGACATCTTCTACACCTTGATGTTGTCCGGACTTATAAGCACAACGCCCAGTCCTGAACCACTGAAATTGGAAGATCCGTCCACGTACAACAGCCAACCGCTCCATTCCGACGACTCGGCCCCCCTCACAACGGCATCTCCGTTGTCAACTTCAATTGGGAGCTCCCGTAGATCAACAACCATGTCCTCTGCCTCCTCTTCCACAGGAAAATCAGAAAGAAAACCCGCCATCGCTTGCCCCTTCTCTGAACTCCTGGCCCGATACTGGATATCGAACTCACTCAGAGCTACTGCCCACTTTGACATCCTCCCCGCCAACTCGGGTCGTCCCAGTACGGCTTTCAAAGGATACGTTGTGATGACAACGATAGAATGAGCATGAAAGTACGGACGAAGCTTCTCTGCAGAATAGACAAGAGCCAGACACACCTTCTCGAGCTTGCTATAATTGCACTCTGCCTTGAGAAAGGTTTTGCTGATGAAGTAGACAGGCTTCTCCATGCCATCACAGCTCCTTACCAGGACGGAACCAAGGGCTTGCTCTGAAACAGACAAATAGAGATATAAGACTTCACCTGGCTCTGGCACCGAAAGGATAGGAGCTGAGCCTAAATACTCCTTCAAGGTAAGGAAAGCTCGGGAACACTCTGGGGTCCACACAAAAATAGAGTCATTCCTCAACAGCTCGAACAGAGGTTTGCAACGATCGGATGACTTGGAGATAAATCGGTTGAGCGCAGCAATCCGGCCTGTCAGCTTCTGGATCTCCTTCTTCGACTTAGGCTCTGGCATGTCCAGCAAAGCACGGATTTGAGCTGGATTAGCCTCAATCCCCCGCTGACTCACAAGATAACCCAAAAATTTCCCCGAGGTGACTCCGAAGGTGCACTTCTCTGGGTTGATCTTCAGATTGAAAAATCGCAGCACAGAGAAAGGTTCAGCAAGGTCTGCCACCAGAGTACCTCGTACTCGACTCTTCACAACGATGTCGTCGATGTACACTTCAACCGTCTTGCCAAGGAGTGACCCGAACATGAGATTCATCAGACGTTGATAGGTGGCACCTGCATTCTTCAAGCCAAAAGGCATCACCCGATAACAGAACAAACCTCGCTCTGTTATGAAGGTGGTCTTCTCTCGATCTGCTTCCGCCAGGAGGATCTGGTTATAGCCCGAATAACCATCCATGAAGGATAACATCTCGTGGCCAGCAGTGGCGTTGATGAGCCTGTCTATCCTTGGCATGGGAAAAAAGTCCTTGGGGCACGCCTTATTGACACCAGTGAAGTCGATGCAAACTCTCACCTTCCCGTTCTTCTTAGGCACAGCCATAACATTGGCTATCCAATCAGGATACTGCACCTCCTGAATGAACCCGAACTGGATCAGCTTGTCAATCTCCTCATTCACTGCATCATGATAAGCTGGAGCAAGCCTTCGAGGTTTCTGCTTCACTGGAGGGATGGCAGGATCAGCATTGAGGTGATGGCAGATAACACTCGGATCGATGCCAGTCATGTCTTTGTGAGACCATGCAAAGACATCAAGATTCTGCTTAAGGAAGTTCAGTAACTCGAGCTCCTCCTCCGTTGTCAAGCTCGTCCCGACCTGCAACACCTTTGGTTCTTCCTCTGTTCCCAAATTGACGGCTTTCGTGGGCTCGACGGAAGGTCTGCACAACGATGTCTCCGAGCTCTCTTCCACAACGGGAGCGACCTGTAACTGCTATGAAGGCACAACGGAAGCAGGAAAATCGCACTTCTGCGACGCCAACTGATCGCCTCTGATCTCCTGAGGCCCGTCCTGCGTTGGGAACTTCAACACCTGGTAGTACGAGGACGGGACAGCCTTCATCTCATGGGTCCACCAACGACCCAAGATGGCATTGTACGGTGATAGCGCGTCCAGGACGGAAAACCTGGTCTGGAGGACAACGGGTCCAGCCACAACGGGCAAGACAACGTCGCCTACAGGCTTCATCGAGCTACCATCAAATCCGTACAGGGGCGTCTGAGCAGGGATGAGGACGGAAGGATCCAGCTTCATCTGAGTGAAAGCATGAAGGTACAAGATGTCCGCTCCACTCCCCGAATCCACGAGCACTCTCTTGATGTCAAAGTCTCCTATTCTCATGGTGAGAACAAGAGCATCATAGTGAGGTCGGATCACTCCTGCCAGATCACGATCAGTGAAGGTGAGTGCCTGCTCAACGCTTCTGCTAGGCACTTGCACCTGGCACATTGCAGCCTCATGAGACAGCTTCCTGGCCTTCGCCCTGAAGTTCCTCTCCACATCAGTTTCCGGCGTGTGCACGCGGCAAATGACATTGATCGTGCCCAAGGAAACTCCTCCACTGGTACTGGGATTATTGGCGGGTTCTCTTCCACGAGATTGGGACACCGGCTCCCTGGTACGCTCCGCACCGCCGTTGTCAGGAGCGAGATTCTCTCCCAAGTACCCCTCCTGAACAAGCCTCTCTAAGTATTCCCTCAGAATACGACATCGGTTGGTGAGATGACCACGGCACTTGTGATAGTGACAGTACTCATGCACCCGTGGTCCCGATGTAATATCCTGCACCGCCCTCGCCGGCCACTCAAAGTATGGTTGATCTTCCATTGACCTCATGATGGTCGCCGGGCTGACCGTGAAATTGATGCGCGGTGCCTGATCTGCAAAAGATCGCCTCTCATTAGACTATACGCTTCTCTCGTGCTGTACTTGAGGCTGCACTTGGCGTGGCTGATACTGCTGCCTCGCCTGCTGGTCGTTAGGACGCCTCTCCGTCCTGCTCTGATGTTGGTTAAAATTTCTCTCCAGCGGGCGCCGATCCGGCTGATCCAGCTGGGTCACATACACAACTTTCTCTTTCCGCTTCCTTGGTGGCGAGTCCTCAGATGATGAAGACTCGTGTTGCTGCTTCTTCTCCTTCCTCTTCGATGATCGGTGTGCCCTCTCCACGACATCCACCGCTCTCGCTTTGGGCTTCGGTACTGACACGACGGATACGTCCTCCTCGTACCTTCCGTACTTGGTGGCACGTACCATCAACTCGTCCATCTTGACAGGATAGTCAAGAGCTAAGGACTTGTAGAGCTCGGAATGCTTGGGGATAGCATTCTTGAAAGCGGCGATGCAGCTTGCTTCGTCAACCTTGTCAATATCGTGGACTTCATCGGTGAAACGCGAAATGAAGTCCTTTAAGGATTCGGCCGGCTTCATCCTCAAGGAGAAGAGGGTATCTGCACCTGCCTTCATCTTCTTATTGATGATGAAGCGATCAATAAAGGCCGACCTGAGCTCTGAGAAGTTGCTGATGGAACCAGGGGGCAAGTTCCGAAACCACTTCGATGCTGCTCCCAACAGGCTGTTGGGGAAAGCCTTACAATAAAGATCATCATCTGGGTTGCGAACAGCCATCGCATGCTTGAAGTCAAACAAATGCTCCTCCGGGTCCGTCTTTCCAGTGTACATGGAGAAGATCGGAGTTATGAACTTGGAAGAAGTATAGGACTGGTTGATGGCATCCGTGAAAGGAGAGTTCTCAACGTTCTCCTTTGCTGACTGAGCAAAGTGGTCAGGAATCCCTCCCTTCATGCTCTTAACGCGAGCACCGATTAAAGCCTCCACCTCCTTGGCTGTTACCCAAGTCTTCTGGGTGTCTGCACCTCCGGTACCCACTCTCAGGTCCTCTCTTCCTGCTCCTTCTCTGAAATCCACACGATCCGAAGGGATGCTCTGCTCTGCCCGAACCGGAGGCTGCCTTACATCCCCTTCAGTAGGAAGAAGCACAAACCTGGTCTCACGGTTCTCCAGGGCAGAAGGAGAAGAAGAGAAGTCAAACTGACGTCTCAAGGAAGGCCTCTGCTGTGGCACCTCCTCCACCTCGAGCCTGCTATGCTCGAACGCCTCCAGCCTTGCTTGCATCAACTGTTGCTGCCTGGTGATTTGATCCAGAACAGACTGCTGCAGTTGCAGCATTGCCAAGACGCGATCTGAAACAGAGAGCTCAGCAGGGGGAGGCACGGTCCTCTCTGGTTGCCCAGACGAAGGACTGGCTCCAGGAATGTGCACGACAGAGGGGATGAAAGAAGTGGAATGAGGGGTTTGATCCTCATGCCCGAATACTTCTGACTGATCAGCCATGATCACAGAGAGCGAAGGGGGGTCCGTTTATTATTTTCCCACATACGGCGCCATTTTTGTGCGGGGAAAAAATACCGGACGGACATGCTTCAGCAGCAGCTACTTCCACGTCCTGGTTTACTGGTAGAAGGTTGGAGCGGAGGGTGTGGCACCCTGACCTGTACTCCGATGGTAAAGTCAGTAGGGGTAGAAGATGATGAACAGTAAGCACAAGAACAAGCACTGAAAAATACTCAAGGCACTAGGAGCACTGAACACGTATTCTCGGATCTGGGTTCGTGATCAGGTGTCCTGTGCACTAAAAATCACGGGGTTTTTATAGGGCAAGGCTGGTATGGCCATCGATGACCATAGATGGCCATAGGTGTCCATACCACGTGTCTGTGCACTCATTGCCAAATATCTTAGACATATCTGCCGCCGGTTGCACTACACGCGAGAGCCTCCTAAAAGTCCAATCGGACGGGATCAGACGGTAGGCAGAAGTGACCAGCATTAAATGCCAAGACAGTGCTTTCGGCACGAAACGGCGAGTTCGGCACACTTGTCGGAATTATGGATCGCCTCCTGATCACTTCCTCCTACGAGTCGGTCTCGTTGTTGACCCAAGCTCGGTTACGGCGTAGATGCCTTAAAACACAGCACGACCTCGTTGTCGGTGAGACAACGGTCTCATTGCTCGCGCAACGACAACGGCGTTGTCAAGAGCACAACGTTCACGTTGTGCTTTAGACAACGAGCGCGTCGTCCAAGTCACAACGGAAACGTTGTTCTGCAAGAGAACAAAGACGTCGTAATGCGCACAACGGGATCGTTGTGCATCAGACAACGTGTGACCCCGATATTTTAAGCTCGTGACCCCAACTTGTGTCCACGTGTCACTTTCGTGAACAAAACGACAAAAACGAGCTCGTCCCTCAACGCTGAGTTGGTTTTACGAATTTTATCCGTTACATATAGGACAGTCAATTGGAACTTTGAATGATTGGGGGGAAAGTCTATTATTTTTTGAAAATATGAAATTTCTCAATTAACCTTGAAATTATCATCTAGAGTGAAAATTGAAAGCAATCTAGGCCGAATAGTGATATAAAAACAAATCATAGTTTCAATTTGAGGTTAAAATCAAACACTAGAATGTAACTAGAAATCCCATATTTTTTGAGCACTAGAATTTGGGAATAATTCAGTAACCCTAAATTCTGAATTTCAGGAAAAAAAATAAAAAATACTGAAATAGGAAACTTCTAACGAAGGTGTAGCAGCTAGAAAGATGTATTATCAGGCCTCCATTGAGTCAAAATTGAAGTATGAACTTACCCCAATAGTCCGTTAGAGTTTTCAACGTAGATACATATGATAAATCTCGTGCGATGTACGGTAATAATTAAGAATATCTGAAATTCCTATGATCAATGATCTCTAAGACCTAGAGGGGGTGAATAGGTCTATTTATCTATTTCTACATACTTTTAAAATTTATCTAATTAATAAGCAAAAATAAACATTCAATCAATCCACACAATCTGACACAAGAGATTTTTTACTTGTGGAAAACCCTATCGAGGAAAAACTACGGGACCTCGTCCAGCAAATAATTCACTATGAGAAAGTTATAATGTACAAGACAAGACCTTACCAACCATAGACATGACACTCTATTCCTTGGTACAGACTCTTGATCTTGAAATCCACAAACCAGCAAGTTCGATCTCCACCGCAGCAGATCCGGTTCCTCACCGGTCAACTATTCTCAAAGCTACTTCAATATAACAATCTCCAAAGATCGATCTCCTTCTTCAAAGGCTCCAGATCACACACTCCGGCCAAAGACACATACGTGTCGGGGTTGTCGATTCAATTTTTCAAGTAATCTCTAGAGGGATCTTAAAGACATGAAGATCACTCAATGCAAGATCTAAGAATCGAAAGGTTATTCTTGCATTCTCTAGAGAGGTTGTGAGATGAGGGATTAACAATAATCAATGAGAAATAATGGAAACCCTAGGTAGGAGTTCTCCAGCCTCCACTCTCACAAAATTATCAACAACACACGAATTAGGTCACTTAAAGTTGTATTTATAGGTTTAGAAGAGTCACTGTTGAAGTAGGAGACAAAATCCAGCATTACGGGTCGACCCCTCACCAGGACCAATCGATCGGTCATATGAGGGGTCGATCGGTCTCAATTGTTGTCTCTGGTTTTTAATCCCATACAAGAAAAAGTGCAAGAGCGATTGACCGGTCAAGGGAGCGGTCAACCGGTTGGCTCATTTTATGCCTACCAGTTTGCCTGTATGCATTTGAAACTTCATGAGAATTTGCCTAAGTCTAAACTGATCACCTATGATGATTTTTTATGTGTTCTAAGGCAATTTACAATCTAGGTAATAGGTCATCAAGTCTCTTGCCTTCCTAAAACAGGAAGCGGAGCTTGAATGATAAATCTTTAGTTTTCTTCAGCTTCACCTGACTTCATAACCCATGACTAGTTGACTCAAGACACAAACCTACAAATGACCTAAATTTTGATCACGGAATTTGCCAAACCAAATTAGAACTTATAATCTCCCCCTTTGGCAATTCCAGGTCAAAAACTCACTCACGAACATACTAGGTACGAACTTTCCCAATTGATTCAAAAATGGAAAGAACGTCCTTTACATGACTTACAAACAATGATGACATGACTAAAACATAAAGCTCAACTTGCTCTTGTCATGTTATTCTTTGTCTGCAACCTGTAATCTGCACATGCTAAATCAAACACCCTGTGAAGCATGGACATACCAATAATAAAGATATAACCTGTATTTCAAACAAAAGCAGTCTTCCCCTTTTTGGCTCAAAATACCAAAGGCGGAAATCAAGGGAGAAACACAAACACAGAAAACAAGAAATCATCCCATGATTACAAAACATTGAGATGCAATTAAAAATAATCAGAGTTAACTCATGCAATCTCAAAGAAACATAACCATTCATTCACAACCAAAATAACATCATATCAAGTTTGATGTAAAGTCAAGATAGAAATAAAAACAGTTATAACTAGACCTTCCTTCTAATATCCAAAAAGAGACAAGGAAGTCTAATAAAACATCAAAACATCTAGTCAACAAGACATCTAGTCCTCGTCCTCGGAGGTCTGCTGGGACTCAAAATAAGTACGAACATCCCACTGAACGCCAAGAACTGTAGCATCAAATATTCCAAGACGTCCACGGACCTCAGTAGTAAAAGAATCAAACTGACCCCGTAACTCCGTAATAGCATCAACAACGGTACGAGTATCTGTCTGCATCGCACTCATCATAGCAACTAGATCCTAAATAGTAGAGTGCTGACAAGATGGACCCTTAGGAGGAACTTCATCATCATCTTCCCGTGCAGAAGCATGAGAGACACTGCTTGTCATTGACTTCTTATTAATTGGACCCTTGGGCTTACGAAAATCATCTCCTGGAGAAGCCTTCGCACCCTGAATTCCCAAAAGCTACGAAAGAAGAAAGGCAAAAGGAAGTGCTCCCACGGATGTATTGGAGTTATGGACCTGAATGATGATATCTATAATGTTGGCCGCCAGATCAATCCCATGACCATGCATAAGACTAAAAAGAAATTGTACACGATCCTCACGAAGATCAGTAGTGTGCACTTTGGGATGGATATTCGCACTCATGACCATGTTCACAAGGCGGGCTTCATTAGTAAGATGAGATACAAGAAGAGAGAAACCTTCCCAGGTAGAAGGAGAACCACAAAGAAAAGTAGATATATCATCCAAAGAGTCTTTTTCTTTATCATTCCGAAATCGAAACGGATAGTAGGCATCAGGGACTCGAGGACAAACTAGATACTTTGTAATAATATTTGGATTCATTTCTACTTGCACTCCAAGGGCACGAGATTTAAACGACCAAGTTTCCAGTTTAATATCATAAATATTAGAATAAAATTCTCTTATGAGTTGAACCGGAGCTTGTCCTGACAAAGTACGAAGACCCTCCCATTTTCGATCTTTTATCAAAGAAGCAAGAAAATAATCACCAAAGTCAGAAATAATGATTTCTCGCTCAACTATAATAGATCGTTTAGAAAAGTAATCCCTATAGAGTGTGGCTGCAGTAGAGGAAGTGAACTGAAGCAAAGGTACCGGATTAGATGAAGCAGTGGCTTTGCCCTTACCGCAGGTCTTACAGCCAACACCTTTCGGCGATTTTCTGTTGTGGAATCATTCTCCTATGAGCGACATCCCCAATGGATAAACCATGACCAATAGGAGTGAAAGAAACAAGATTAAAGGATTCCTCATCATGAGGAGACTCTTCCTCATCATCAATCACATGTTTACAGCGCTTCTTGGTGCCAGCCATGAGAAAAGCAAAAATGATGAATGAAATTGCAAAATCCATGAAAAGAAGGCAACCTAGTTCCGAAAATCACACCCTATTTGAAGATTAACTTGAAATGGAGGAAAGGAATGAGGAGATTACCTTGTTGGAAGGAAGGAGGATAGAGACCTTTGATGCCCTAGGGGAGACGCACGGTTTCAAAACAAATGAGAATGGGAAATTTTTTTAAAGACACTGTTTATAAACCCATCTACATGAGGACCGGTCGACCGGTTAGCCCAAAAACTGACTTTTTGAACTAAACCTCTTTAAAAAATTTATGCAAACACATAAACAATTCTCCCTCTGAGAAACACCACTCCATACATCATAAATGCATATATACAAATTTTCCAAGTGATCAATCAACAAAATCCATTACATAGTCAACATTTTATAGAATTGACTAATTAAGGAATATTAATCAATTATGATCTGATGAATTGATCAACTATGGGCTTAAATCTCTAAAGCTCATTCAGAGAAAGAATGTCACTAAATTGCAAATGAGTGTGAAGTGAAAAATCAAACTAATCTAAAAGTCAGGTTTAATCCCTAGATGAGGTGTTGGCATTGTAGCATATTAGGGACTCCAAGTTTCTCAAACTTATAAAGACAGACCAATGAAGTTCAGTAAACAAATTTTTAATCATGTGCTATTTTGACCTCTTGTTTGACTAAACAATATACATTTAATTTTCTATCAAACTTTACATGTATTAAGAATTTTTATTTGCTTACATTGGTGGCTTTCACACAAGTGAGTAGGCAGCCCTCTCTAATGGCAGTGGGGGCTTTCACTCCAGCAACCCATATAGATAACTACTGTCTATCTAGGTAGCCATTACTCACTGTTTGCATCCACTAGAAGCTATCACACTAGTCCAGTGCAAATTCTGTTTAGAGGGCACATGAAAAGTAAACTGAACCTCCAGGTAAATCTAGACTTGAATAACCTTAGAGGACCAAAAGAAATAAAACCAGCACCTACACATAGGAGCTTAGCCTTTCTTCTAGGGTCAGTCAGAGTGCATGTGCTATACACAAAGCAACTAGTTCACCTTACTCGGAATTAGTTTAGTGATCCAGCCATTATTAAGCACTCATATGACCAAGATAAGTAATTATCCTTTCAAACTCAATCCTATCCAATATTTGTCCTTGGGTATGAATTTTCAATGATGATCAGAAGGAAATTTAGCATTCATTTCATGGTAGGAGAGAAAACAATACCAAACTTTCCATTCTTTTTGTAATTTTTTTTAAAAAATATTTTTGAAAAGAAAAAATAACCTAAAAAACTTCAAATCTTTTTTGAATTTTCTTTTATAAAATTAGAGCAAAGAACGAAAGAAAAATATAAAAGCTAACAAACAAATAAAGAACTAGTATAATACACCGGAGAAATAGCTCTAGGGAAAGAATAGACTTTATGAATCGCCTAGGCTATAAAGAAGGCACTCAATCACTCAACTCCGCACAAACCTATTGATTTCCTAAGGTACTCAAACCTAAGAGAATCTAAAGGTTTTGTGAGAATGTCCGCAAATTGATTCTCAGTTTTGACATACTCAATACACACAACATTTTGTTCAACTAGATCACAAATGAAATGATGCCTAATGTCTATGTGTTTTGTGTGAGATTGTTGAACATGATTTTTGGAAATATTGATGGCACTTGTATTATCACAATACACAGTCATAGTGCCCTGCTCAATCTCGTAATCATGTAACATCTGCTTCATCCACAGAAGTTGAGTGCAACAGCTGCCAGCTGCTATGTACTCAGCCTCGACAGTGGACAAGCAAATGGAATTCTGCTTTTTGCTAGGCCAAGCAACTAAGTAGTTTCCAATGTAGAAACACCCTCCGGAGGTGCTCTTCTTATCATCGGTATTTCTGGCCTAGTCGGTATCGGAATACCCAACTACACTGGCATTGGTATCTAAAGAATACCAGAGGCCAAAAGATAGAGTTTCACTCACATAGCAAATGATATGCTTGACTGCAAGCAAGTGAGACTCTTTAGGGCACACTTGATAGCGGGCACACGCTCCGACACTAAAAGCAATGTCAGGACGACTGGCAGTAAGATACAGCAAACTACCAATCATACTTCTATAAGAACTTTGATCGACATCCTTGCCTGAAGTGTCCTTACTCAGCTTTGTAGTAGTACTCATAGGAGTCCTAGC
This sequence comes from Tetracentron sinense, assembly GCA_015143295.1. NCBI lineage: Eukaryota > Viridiplantae > Streptophyta > Magnoliopsida > Trochodendrales > Trochodendraceae > Tetracentron > Tetracentron sinense. The sequence continues at coordinate 24,402,986 of CM026553.1, read as the reverse complement.
ATGCTTAGCAGAGCTCATGCAAAATTTCTTCACAAGATCTTTGAGATACAGAGATCCCAGATACCATTTGCTTGATCTGAAGACCAAGGAAGAAACTAAGCTCACCAACCATGCTCATCTTGACTTCATTTTTCATTTGATCAGCAAATTAATGAGAGAGCATGAGAGTCTGATGTGGAACCAAATGCAATATCATCAACATAGATCTAGGCGATGACAATATCACCTTTCATAGTCTTTATGAATAGGATTCTGTCTACTCCCCCTCTCGAAAATCCTTTTTCCAAGAGGTAAGTAGTCAGCCTCTCATACCAAGTTCTAGGAGTTTTCTTTAAACCATAGTGGGCCCTTTTAAAACGATAGACTTGATCAAGGTGATGTGGATCTTCAAACCCTTTTGGTTGTTCCCCATAGACTTCCTCCTATAGAATGTCATTCAGAAAGGCACTCTTGACATCCATTTGAAAAAGCTTGAATTTCATATGGCATACCACAACTAGCAAAATTGTGATTGATTCTAGCCGGGCAACAGGAGTGAAGGTTTCATCGAAGTCAATGCCTTTAATTTGGGTGTATCCTTGTGCAACTAACCTAGCCTTATTTCTTATGATAGTACCATTTTCATCAGATTTATTTTTGAAAATCCACTTGGTACCTATCACATTTGTATTGTTAGGCCTAGGCACTAAATACCACTGTAAATCCCTAAATAGGTGTTGGCAAATTCCGTGATCATTAGATAGGTCATGTGAGTCGAGTCGTCGAGTCATGTTCAACTTGTCAGAAGAGAAGAGCTAAAGCTTAAAGAAGATTGAAGAAAGTGAAGAAAAAGCTCCTACTCTGGATCTAGAAAGGTAATGGACTTAGAGACCCCTACCGAGGTTGGATTTGGCTTAGATAACTCTAAACATACCTAGGAGGATAGTTTTGAACCTAACAAAGTTGTTTGATCTTAGTTGAATCAAATAAACATGAAAAGACAAATGGTTTGAAAAAAATTCTGTCTCAACCGATCGCTCGGTATTGAGACCGATCGATCGGTGGCTATCGACTGGACCAAAATTTTGTATGGGGTATTTTTCCAGAGAGATGATTTTCAACCGCTCGATCGGTCATGGGAACCGAGCGATCCGTTTTGGACCGAGCGATCGGTAATGAGCACTGATCGATCGGTCCCCGTAAAAAGAATTTTTATTTTTTTGGATTCTTTTTCTAAACCCTATATAAATAACTTTTTGGAGACCTAATTCGTGTCTTTGATATTTTTGAAAGAGTAGAGGTCTGAGAAACTCTTCTAGGGTTTTTCCTATTGTTCTATTAGATCTTTGTTGATCCCTCCTCTTTCTTTGATCCTAGAGAATGCAAGTATAGATCTAAACCTTTGATCTTGCATTGTGTGATCTCAGATCTATATGAGATCCCTCTAGGGTTTGAAATTTCCTAAATTGATTCACAACCCTACACCTTGTGTGTGTGTCCGGTGTTTGATCCGAAGCCTTCGTGGAAGGAGATCGATCGTTTATGATCGTGGTTTTGAAGTAGCTTGAGAAGATTTGGTCGGTGTGGAACCGAAGCTGCTACGGCGGAGATCGAACCTGCTGGTTCGTGGAAATCAAGAGTAAGAGTCTATACCTAGGAACGTCGTTTCTGTTTTGGTAAGGTCTTGTCTTGTACTTGATATCTTTTCATAGTGAAGTTTATTGCTGGACAAGGTCCCGTGGTTTTTTCCCGTTAGGGTTTTCCACGTAAAAATCTTCTGTGTTTGATTTGTGTGGATTGTCTGAGTGAATTGTTCATTGATTTCTAAACATATTAATTGAAAAATTAAAATTGGTTAGAAATTATTAGATAGACCTATTCACCCCCCCTCTAGGTCTTAGAGATCATTGATCTGGATAAATTTCAACCACACATCATTCCTAGTAAACTGAAGTAACTCATCTTGCATTGCATTTATCCAGATATCATCTGCAAGAGCTTCAATTATATTCACGGGGTCATATGAAGCAGTATAGCAAATGTAGCTAACCTCATTCTCAATTTGATTTCTCGTTCTCACTCCACTTTCAAGATCACCAATTATATCAGTGGAGGTGTGAGGACTCATAACCCTAGGATGTGTCGGTTTTAATTGTAACGACCACAAAATCCCGTCGTGTACTCCTGCTCTAAACCTGCCAAGACGAAGTCCGGCTGAGTACGAAGGTACTCAGTGTATATAAAATCCAACCAACAATAATAATATACCTGCACTTAGTTAGAAACATATCCAATAACATAATAACATAATCAGAGTGCGGAAGAACGTGTGCGCATGTACATCATATCATCACCTTGACTCGTGTACTTGTGAGAATCTTAGATTTGGAAGACAATACACTTATGAGTTGCTTATGCTTATAAGACCACGTGCTTGGGAGATGCTTATGCTTATGCACTTATTCAGATCACACAGTAATGAGACATGCCGTTCTTGGCGGATACGGACCATGCCTTAGAAATCATATGGTTAACATGCCGTTCTTGGCGGATACGGACCATGTCTAAGAATCAGGTTGACATGCCGTTCTTGGTGGATACGGACCATGTCATGCTTATGCTTATTCAGAATGTCATACATATGTCATGCTCATACTTGTGGTCCACATGTGTGACTTGTGAGACTCTTATCTTAACATACACGTGCTTATGTGCTTAAGTGTCGAAATTAACATTCGAGTTGGTAATTGCTTAGATTCCGATCTCCCACCATCGAAATTAACACTCGAAATTAACATTCGAGTTGGTAATTGCTTAGTTAACCTTCCCGAATATCAATTTCCATGCAAGTAATTAGACATACTTAACAAACAATTCACATATACATATCTTATCATAATTCATATCGCAATTCATAATCAATTTACCACCATTTCATAAGAGTATAATAGCATTTAACCTTTCAAGCATTTTCACAAACACCTTGTGTACGTATAATATGAATCCATTTCCCTTCTATATTTTCAAGCATTCATCAAACCATAATTCATCCATACAATCAATTCACTATTCACATCCACATATTAATCCCATCCTCCATACATTTCCCATCCTCCATATATTCTATCCACATCCAATCCACATTTCCATCCACATTTCCATCAATAATTAGCTTACTTCATAGAAAATTTGGGAAAAATGCATTTGCTCTCTATTCTATCATTTCTATCGAATTAATATTCACAAAACATTAAAATAGAGTTGATTAGGATAGTATATCAACCTTAGGAATCCTTCACTTGGATTCAAAATGCTCCCGAGGAGATTTGGAGAAGCTTTGAGGACGATCTCCAAGCTTTCCTCTCAATCTTCTAGCAACCTCCTTCTTCTCCAAGCAACCCTCTCTCTCAAACCCTAGGTTTTCTCCCCCTTTTTGCCAAATTAGGTTAGAAATAAGTAGAGTATTTTAATATTTCGAGTAAGACCCCCTATTTATAGCCTCAAGGTCTGAGAAAAAAAAGACCAAAACGCCCAAATTAAAATTCTATAAAAATCACGAAAGACCGAGCGATCGGTGGTTATGACCGAGCGATCGGTCGCCTACCGAATCGATCGGTGTTTATGACCGGGTGATCGGTCAAAAACACACTCTCTGGAAAATTTTCCCATACAAAATTTTGGACCAGTCGATAGCTACCGATCGATCGGTTTTGGACCAATCGATCGCTACTTCTGACCGAGCGATCGGTTGCCTACAGATTTTTGACCTACTCTACTGTTTTGGCCATAACTTTTGACTCGCTCGACGAATTTTGACGATTCAACTTGGGTTGGATTCGTCTCTCGAAAATGAACATTTTTGGCATTTTAGAATTTCTAAATTCCACTTAATTTATAGACTAAATTGTCCCTAAAGTTGACTGATCTGCAATTCCATTAGATAAGACCCACCATTGACTTGGCTTAAACTCAAAAGAAGGAAAAACATTAAACATGAACTTCGAAGAGGGTTCCAACACCTTTCTAATGGTTCAAGAATCACTCAATTCCAGTAAACGGTGCCAAAACTAGAGCTTCCTAAAGTTTAGGGTGTGTTCTGACATTCTGGAACTAGAAGTTTGATTAAACCTTAATCACACTACACCCATTAGATATACAATACAATAAACATTAAAACATCACAAGGACTATAATACCCCTAATGCAATGCAATAAAAACATGAAAAAAGATTCGGGTCTCTACATTAATGAGGATAATTGCTTAACAATTAGAGGAGTTGAAGCAATTTCAACATTGTCATTTACAGCACTATCATCATCCTTAAGTTGCACAATTTCAACACCGGAGTCATCCACAACCACATTGATTGACTCCATGATTGGAAAGGTTCTCAAGTTATACACTCGATAAGCTCTACTGTTGGTATAATACCCAAGAAATATCCCTTCATCACTTCAGGATTCAAATTTTTCTAGTTGCTCTCTATCTTTAAAGATATAGCATTTACTTCCAAATTCTCGAAAGTACTTGACTAGGCAACCCAAAAATTAGAGTTTTAACAATTTCTAAGAAGTATCTCTGTGGTACTCGCTCAAGCCAACATGGTCTCACTTGAGTGAGTTAGTTACTATCATTAAAAATCACCAACCCGAGAGCAATTAATTCACTCGAGCTAGCTCAAAGTCGCTCGAGCAACGTAGCTACTAGAGTTTCACCAATTGCTTAGACATCTCAGTGGTTTAGACCCGAGACCAATTCGCTCGAACCAACCAGAATTCACTCAAACCAACATATTTGGCTCGAACCAGCCAAGGCTCGCTTGAGCTACTTTGTTTGTAAGATTGTTCTGATGTTTATAATTCCCATAATAAGTTAAGTCACTAGTCACCTATGTTAAACAAGTTATCTAGGTCAAATCACTTGAGGCATGGACTAGTTATCTAGGTCACTTACCATCTTAAATGGTGAAAACAAAGCTTCGTGCATTTTCATCTTCAGTGGTAGTTTCATCTTCACGGACTTTTCTAAACATGGATGAACAAACTTAAGATTACACCTTGACTGAGTTTTGTAAACAGAATTAAGCCAATTACAAATTAGAAATTTGGACTTTACAATTACAATTGAAAGAAAATTATACAAAAATGAAAATTTAAAAGAAAATTATTGAAAATTTCTTATGTGCATTATTAAAATAAAAGGACAAGAATTATTTTAATTTTTTGTGTGGATATAATTACCCTTAATTAATATTACTTCATATAATTTTTTTAATAAGATTCTATTTTAGTAATTAAAATTTTAGTGCTTATAAATACGTAATTAAGACCCACTAAAAATTAGTAGGAAACGTTTCTCTTAATTTTGTTATTATTATTAGTAAGGACTCTCTACTAGTAGAGACTTGGAAGGACTCAATTAGAGAATCCCTACTTATCTTAAGTTATTAATAATTTTTAATAGTTCACCTTTGTTAAAAAGTTTTACAAAATTGTTAGCCTTGAATCTCATGGATGATATAAATTTATGGAAAATTCGGATGAAAACTTTGCAATTGGCCTTGAATCCTAGGAAAATAATTTTATGAAAAATTGAGATGATACATTTGCAAGTATACAATTCCAAAACGATGGACAATCATGGTCCTTCAGCTTTTAGAACACTTAAAACTTTGGCTTACTGATTCTTTGTTTCATTTTAAAAGTTAGAATATTTGATCAAATGTTATATCAAAGGACTTGTAATTAAAAATTCTTTTTATTTAATTATTCTCTTTTGATGAGACCTACTATTAATATAAAATACTCAACAATTTTTTTGTGAATTCTAACTAAGAATAACTTCGATAAATTCTTATTAATGATATTAAATTCCACATGAATTTCTCGTAAAATAAGAAACTATAGGTATTTTTTATGAGTCAGTATATGGGTACTCCCAAGTATTCTCCCAAATTTACTCTCAAATCCTAACCCTGTAATTCAAATAATTAAGGGTCAAGATTAGAGCTGGTATGACTTTAGAAAATGACAAAATAGTTCAAGTCAAACCTAACATTGACCCTTAATTATATGAATTAAAGGGTTAGATTTCAAGAATATATTTAAGATTACTCATAGGTTGCTTTATTTCTTGTATCTCTACTATTATAATGAGGTAAGGAAGGGTATGTGACATTGATTGAGCTTTTTTATTATGACAAAAAATCAAATATTATATTATCCTATACTATTTAGTGAATAAATATATAAGGGGATTGAAGTCATTTCGCAAGGACCTCATGGTCTAGGGCGTGTATGTATGTTTGGGTGGGTGAATAAATATATAGTGTGTGTTATTTGTGTCTAACAAAAAAAATTAGTCATTTCAAATCCAATAACTTCACGTAGAGACCCAAAATTCGTTTGTCTTGAAATCCATGCAATTAAATGATAATCTTGATATGTGTCAAATTACAACATTTAATGTCCTTCTATATCGATAACTATGTCATGTGCAACTGTTCAAGTGTTCAAAAGATAAAAAAGAGGAAATAATCAAAAAACATGGGAGACCGGTTGACCCCCTACCCACCGGTCGATCGGTGCACGCACTAAAGGGGTTAAAAATGTAAGGGAAAATCCGATAGAGAGGAGAAGACCCACCGGTCGACCGTCCACCATGACTGATTGATCGACCAACCATCGGTCGATTGCCCAATCTTTATATATTTGAGAATGTGACTTTTATTATATGCTTAAAAAATCTTTTATTTATGTACCAATCTCACTTACCTAGCGAATGTGGAGTTGAACAACTTGTTGAAATTATCAAGGTGATATCTTAAATTTTTCTCCGAGCAATATTGATGTAAACCTAAATGTATAGTATGAAATATTGTCCTTCCTTTATATTTTGATTATGCCCAACAACCGGTATATTTTGAGTATGCCCAACAATGAGTTGTAGTCAGGAACCACCATTTGGTTGATAAACCAACACATAAATATATCTCCTAATATTGATATCAACCCACTTCAATGATTCTAACACACCGAGGCTCTCTAATGTGTGGACTTTGTTAGTGAATTTTTTTTTTTTGTGGTTTAGAAGGAAGTCCTCGAAATATTTGAAAATAATCTAAGATGTTTAAACTAGGAACCAATTTAGATTTTAAGCATGCATGACACAACTTGATTAAAAAATATGCATAGAGGAGAAGGAAATCAAGGTTTTTTTTTTATAAAAAAAGTTTTTCTCTTTATCTTTTCTTGGCTCTCTCATCTTCCTTACTCTTTTGACTGAGAGATTGAGTGGTGTAAAAGGATATACTATCTTTTAGTCTCTAGTTCTTTCTCTCACCCAAGAGACTCTTTCTTTTCTTTTATTTTTCTATTTTGTAAAAGTGGAAAAGAGAGTGGTATAAAAAAATCGATCAAACATCAATAAAGAGGAGATTGAATTATTTCATTAGTCTTATCTTGAATGCTACAATGCTCGGCTAACTCGTGATAAGGGGCGAAGGAGGAAACCAAGAACCCAATAAGATTTATCCTTATTTTAAATTTTAAATACTCCAAAATTATATTGCTTCGAAAATATTAAATCTGGATTTTAATTAAAGTTTTATAAGATCTATCTTCTGATCCAAAGCATTTGTATGCTTATTGGATCGTGTTTAATTGGAGGATTTAGAAATTAATTTTAGGATTAATCTTATTATATTTTTGCTGAAATCCGGATCCCCTACTCTCATTCCACTTTAACAAAAGATTTAGTTGTTCCATTAGTTTTATTTTATTTTTAATTATCATCTTAGACTAAAAATTTTAAATCGGTTTTTATTAAATCTATTAAGAAATTCCAAATTAATCTTAGTACCCATTTAACAAGTCTCTGTGGATCAACCCCATTTTTTTCGTTATCTTACAATAGAAAGTGTACGATCGGGTTAATTATACTTGAGCACACCAATAGGCAACATGTCAAACCATACAGCATCTTTATAATTTTGTCTATTGAAAAATTTAAACATAGGTTTCATTACCTTTATTGAACCATGATATTTGGTAGGGTTGATGATGGTTCCAGCATGAAAAGTTGAATTTTTTGGAACATCTCTTCAAAAACCATATTGCCGCAGCTACCGGAGCCAATAAGGACAGTGTAAACTTTTCCTAGGTACGACAAATGTTCTTTCTTAGTCATGGTTCTGGTTTTTTGCAGCTAATATGCGTTGCATCACAAGGAAGTTGCCTTCATCAGGATACACATCCTTCTTACTTTCTAGAATGACACCCGCAAACCTTAGATCAGCCACAATGTCTCTTTTTCGAGGTGTTCTGCAATTTTTTTTATTAGGTGGGTCCATTAAATTACTTACTTTCTTAGGACACTCGTAAGACTGATGTACACTTTCTCCACGTTAAAAAAAAATATTTATAAACAGAAGGATTTTGGATGAATCACCCAGTTAACTAGAACTGGATATTGGTTTAATCTAATTTGTCAATATTTGAAGCCAGCCTATTAGAGATGTTTTGTGTAACTAGATTAACATTTGAGGTACTAGGATATGGTTTCTGAATCAAGTTAATTTTTGGAAAGGTTATTGTTGTAGAACCTCTGCTATCTAAATATAGAAATCAATCTTCCCAAAACCTGGTTTAACTAGTTTTTAGTCTTTAAAGCATATTCTATAGCTTAGTCTAGAATTTTAGGTTTCATCATTACTAATTCATCCCGAATCAGAGTCCCCAATTCATATACATAATTGAGACACAAGTTGCTGCTTTATTTCTAGCAATTTGTTTTGACTTGAGAGTGAATAAAAGTAATCTATATAATCGGAAATAGCACCCATACCTTACCTTAAATGGTGAAGGCATTGATATAAAGTTTGACATAGTAGTGGGTAGAAATTTAGCTTTTTATGGAAGACTTCGTTAAATTAAAGCATGACCCCTTAATTGAATTGGTACAAACTTCACCTTTTGTTGGTCTAATTGATTCTTCCACTTAAAAAAACCTCAATGCTCTCCATCGGTGAATTCATCAAGTTATCAAGTTGCAGATGTACCAAAAATTCTGGAACATCAACTGGAATCTTCCATTGTCTTTTCAAGAGCTTGGATAATTCTACAGGGAAAGGACAAGTTTTTTGAAAACAAAGACAAATCAAATCAAACACACACACACATAGAGAGAGAGAGAGAAAATACATGATTGATATGATCCCTATGTGCTTCGTTCTTCCCTTCCTATATCATGTAACTGCATTCTCTCCAGATTTCCCAAGAGTCCCTCTAAAAATCTGTCATGATACTGTTACCAATGCCTTTTAGAGCTAATTAAGTAGGATGGTCTTCAAAGTGCCTCACTAATTTCTTGAATTGCCTGTTTTTTGTTCCACATTCCACAAATGGGAAACTGTTTAATGGTGATAACTTGCCAACCTTATAAGACCCAAGTCTTCTATTGTTCTATACAGATCTAGCAAGAAATCTCTCCATTATAGTAATCGTTAGCGGAAAGTAGATGAATAGGCATAGAAGAAAGAACATGTTTGATTAGAATAAGAGACCCATTCATCATTCATATGCCACTCTTCGAGTCTTCGCCTGACCATTTTAACCACATAAATGATCGAAGTGACTAGTACGAGCACTCCCTCAAATGGAAAGCTCTTCGATGTTATAGGCAAGCTACTTTGAATGTCTTTCCTTGCAATTTTCATTTTCTGAGAAATATATGGTAACACTGATAACTAAGGGATTTTAGGAATTCTCCAATTGATTTATTCCTTTACCCCAATGGGATTTATATAGAGACGTAGAGGAATATATATACTAGGAAACTATATAGAAAATGGAAAATGTGAGTATTATTCATGCCACATAAAATAACTACCTTTCCCCTTGACATAATCCTCTTGTTGTCTTAAAGAAGCCGAACATAGAGCCATTAACTTGGATAGAGAAAATTGGTTCCGGAGGTGTCTGCTTATGTGCTTGATAAACTGATCATTAAACCTATTAAACCCCAAACTCCGGGACAAACACTAATAAGAAAGTCCCATTGAAGGCTATTGTATGCTTTCGTCGTATTCAACTTTAAAAAATACACGCCTATAATCTTTCTATCAATATCTTCAACAATCTCTTAGGTGATGGAGATACAATGTATAATCCTTTTTTTAAAAAATTAGTAATCATCAAAATTATATAAATATATAAATGTAGATAAGAGTAAGAAGCAGGAAAGAAGAGTAGGGAGTTTATCAAGCAACAACAAAAATAAAAAACATAATTGAAATGAGGTCCACTTGGGTGAAGCTTCATGAGGTGAGTGTGTGTGTTATGTGTGTTTCCTTTCACTACCTACAGTATCGCCTTGTGGTGTTATTGTGTTAACCAAAAAACAAAAATGAGGTAAAGAGTATTACATGTAGTAATTCTCACCCAATAAACTCGTCCAAATACAAATAGAGCTTCATTCTAAGATCAAAGTGTCTAATGAGTAAGCAAATACAAGGTGAGGAAGAGGACGAGTCCTGCAACACTCTCTTATTCCTCTTTCTAAATTATCCACGAGATGGCCCCAAGCAAAACACACAAAATTACTTTCCTGACCCCTATCCATCACACCAAAGGACCAACAAGATTTTAAAAATAAAAAAAAGGTTCTGAAATTAAAAAGGTAAGACCCAAACCACCCCTAGTCGAAAAAAAAAATAAAAAAATGCCCCCAGATTCAATAAACAATAGTGTGTACACCGTACAAAAGCAAAGAATTTACGTATTCTATTGTATAGCGGCACAAAAAAAAGAAGCAATTTTAGAAATTTACAATGCAAACCAAAGTGATGAAATGGTGACAGCAAAGGAGACCACAATAGACAGCAAACTCTCCTCCCTGTCCCAAGGCCATTTGAGACAATATACTTATCATTTTCTCTTTTAAGGAAAGGAAGCTGTTTCCCAGTTTCTTTTTTTTAAAAATTCAATCCACCCACTGGTGACCCTATTAAACTTCAAGGGCCAACAATATATTTGAAATCCTGAAAGGAAAAGACACAAAAGAATTCAACACTTATATTGTTGGCATGAGAGGTATTTGAATTAGAACCAGTAAATAGTAGCTTTCTAAGGCATTCTCCAGTTTCATAGTTCCGAGGGATGATCGATTCCATAGCCTAAATATCTACACCTTCATTTCGAAGGGGGGACCAGTTTTTTGACAGTTGCATTGTTACTGCACCTGAATTTACAGTTCTGCTGTCCCCGAAAAAATCTTAATAGGAGAGATACCTTCTACAAGGAAGTGAGGGAAATAAATGCATTAAAGAAACCCCACAAAAAATTAAGGAAAACGCCGAAGATCATGTATAACCAAAACTTCAGCTGCTGCCCCGACAGCTACATCCTTTCTATTGCAGGTGTTGTCATTGTTGCCATATTGCCATTTTCCATTGCCATAATTGCTGGAGCCACACTTCTTTTACCAGGTTCACCTCCATCATTTTGAAACTAGACACGCTTCTTTTGTAGGGTAGCTGCAGCCAACTGTTGCCGCCTCTTCCCCCTTGGAATCTTACCAGGGAAAGCCCACCTCAACAATCTCCCCCATATGTAGCAGCTCGAGAACATGAGGAAAGCCCAGAGCAACAGCTTCCCTCCTAACGCCTCTGGAAATTCCACCAACTTCAGCCAGTCATCAAGTCCCTGAACAAATCCGAGGTGATGATCGTGAAGAACCCAACAGCAGCCAACAGGGCATACAAGAATGGCTTATTCTCTGGGATGCTCTGGTTGAACGGATGTCCCATGTTCACAGCAAAGGTGGCCACCTGGATCATCAATCTCACCATGTATGAAACCGTGTTCACCAGGTTGGGTGGAAGTCAGAGTCTGGCTCAATGCATTCATCTGGCATGTACTTGCCAGCTTCATTGACAGAAGAAATCAAGAAAAGGAGGTGGATTGCAAACTGTCTTAGGAGAGAGAGGAACATGTAAGCACTGAATATGTTGGGGTGAGGCCGAGCAGCCGAGAGGGTTTGGATGGGGCGAGCATGGGAGATAAAGAGGAAAAAGGCAAAGGCAGCCGCGAAGATGCCGCTGATTGTGGCTTGGACGTCACCAAGCTTGACGCCATCCAGGTTCATAACACTGAGGACATAAGCCGTTGCGAGGCAGTTAAGGTCAAGTATCTTAAACATCTGGAGCCGAATTATGTCCTTAGTGGGGGCCACAGATGCATGCTTTGCGGTGAAGGGTGATGCCATTGAAGCATCACCCAACTTGACAATGGGTGGGCCACGACCATCACCCTCTTCATTCATATCGTCCATTAGCCGCTTCAGCCTCTCCCGCTGCATCTCTGCAGGTGTTAAATTGCGGTTCCCTCCTGAGGGGCCACTAGGATCCGACCGGGCCACTGCTCTGCTTCTTGTAGAACCATCTCCATTAAGAACAGGGGTTTTGCCTGAACTTGGTGACTCCAATCCAGCCTTTGGTTTCTTTGGTTTGGCTTTGGACGTTTGTGGGGACGAATCTCCGGGTTGAGCTGGTGGCACCGAATTCAGGAGAGCAACTCCTACATGAGCCTGAAAATAGTATTAGATATATTTGTTTCTCATTTTTTTAATGATTCATGAAACACGTGTCAATAACCAAATCTAAAATACATTAAACCACTCCAACTTATTACAATGCAAGACTAAAAATCATAAGCTTCATATGCAGGGTCATGATCTACCTCTGTTGATTCATGTAGTAGGTGTTCTCAGTTTATACAATTGCAACATCAAATAAGCAAATATTAGAAAACCTACTCTAGAGACCAACTTGAATGTATACCAAGGTTAAATGTTGCTCTTGTTTATCAGAAATACAGTCCACAATAATCTGCATCAAGAACCTAAAGCCTATGAGATAAAACACCAAATTGGTTAGATTAAGAGAAAATTTTTCCTGTATCCAGTTCAGAGTAAAAATCTAGAAGGGACATGCATCTTACAAGTGCCAGATGAAATGACAGGCTGAAGGGGATCCGTGTGTTTCACGACCTTACCCTCTCCCCATGGAGCAAAATCCAGGCTATTAGACCTCCATGACGTGGAAACAAAAATGCAGGGTCTTTCCACTTTTTTGCTATCTAAAGGTAAAAAATCAAGGCAGTCATTCCTAATGAAAAGTACAATAAAGTAGGATTTGAGGCTGACGTGAAAAGGGCCATTGCTGATCAAGAGCTTCACCTATTATATAGACAATCTGGAGTGACCATGTCAACCCTTCACATGGCTAGAAAAGGGGCGACCATCCATAGAAAGAGTGGACTGGATGGTGGGTTCTGAAAATTGTGTGCAAGAGTACAACTGTACAAAGACCCCCCCAAAGCCCAACCCACTCTTTGATTTTGGAGAGCTGATGTACTAAAATTTGAGTTTACCTTCTAAAGAAGAATGATTCTCCTTAAATTATGGAAATAATTTCATGAAGATTGGATATGATGATCAATATGCATGGTGTGCGGAAATTTTTTTTGATGTTTTATTTTTTCCAAATTCAACTAGTGTATTGCTAATCGGTTTATATTAGATTCATATTTAATTGAATTTCTTTCTATCATTTTTTTCTATTTCTTTTTCTGTTGAGAGTCAGATTCATTTTTTCTTTAATAATGCTAATTTTATTGACATCAATATAAACTGACTTGGTTCAGTATTAGAGCAGTAGAGATTTACCTCCAAGCATCAATTTGGTACAAGAGCAGGAGAGATTTATCTCAATGCATCAGCCCTATCCACTAAAATACCATATCATAGTAAACGTAATTTTTTCCAAGGCCAAATTATTTCAATTTTCAGGATGGACTGGGTCCAGGATTCACATCCAAAAGATCTAAACTCTCAATCTCAAATATAATATAAGTTGATTGTGGTCATAGTCCAAGTAGAGTGATCCCTACTCCAGAAAACACCTTGATCCAATTTAAATAGGCGCCAGGACAATGATCATACTCAGAAGGCCAAGAATTCTGCTCAAAATTATCAAGCATACATGATATGAATCTAACAGGATGAATGACCAATACATACTTTCTAGGCTCAAGTTAGGTTCAGATAACCTTGACAGAGCCAGTACTCTTTTCAACTGGTAAACCTTTTGTTCCTTTAAACAGTTGCAGATTCCTAAAACACTTCAATCAAGCATAAAACGTATATTACCTGCTTCAGAGCCCCAACATCATTGGTTTCATCTCCACACATTAATGCCATCCTTCCCACTGTTTTAAAAGTGGTCATGATGAGTTCCTTCTGCTCAGGAGCAACCCTTGCAAAAACCTGAAATCATTGTTGGAGAATGAGTTACAACCTTCACATAGGGGATGACTTGGAGAACAGCCGAAGTCTGCTCTAACATTTCAAAAGCAGTCCCCTCCAATACAGAAATCATGAGAGTCCGACAAAGCTTCTACCTCTTTCTCACTGTAATCACAAATCCTTGGGTAAGTGACAGTGAGATGAAATCTGATAGCAAATCATCATCAGCATTCCTTGAGCTCCATAAAAGAAATGAAATGAAAAAAACAAGAAAACTCAAGTTCAATGATTGGACATATTTGTAAGCATAGAATAAACAGAGAAAAAAGGTATACTGTTTTGAGAGACAACAATTAACAATCTTAACTAAATTCAAGATATCCTCGGCAGTTATAACTTTACCATTATGGAATGATCTCAGTCTCATCTGGTGAAATCCATTCAAATCCTTCACCACTCTTTGCTGGACTAAGAATCATTGTTGGTTTCGTAATAATATGAACTTGGCTAGCAACATGGCAAGCTGTCAAAGCTTGATCGCCAGTAATCATCACCTAACATTAGAAAAAACCTTGGTTTCATGTTATTGTGAAAAGTAAGGAAACTACGAACTTAACTGGTACAAATCTAAAGAGTAACCCAAAGAGAAAGGCTTAAGCAAAGACCATAACCACTCATAGGAAGGGAACAATCCAAAGAAACTTGTTCTTGCTCCGAAAAACGTATCTAAACCTTCGGCCAGTCATGGGCATGCTGCTCCCACAAACAGTCCCAAGTAACATAAAGGCCACCTTTCCATGCATTGAAAGAGGTTATTTAAGGGATCTATAGTAAAGTTGGATTAGGTCACCTAACATAATAATATGAAGTTATCTAAGCAGCACCTCCATAGGTGAGTTTTACGAATTATCCAGAACGATATTTTTCAGAAAGCATGACCTAGAGCAGGATAATCAATGCTCTCATCTCCCTCCCAATGGATTGTCTTCAAAATTTCTCATTAAGAGTGATGCCACAGACCCCCTCCAACAATCTAGCAATGTTGAGAAGATGACATTTAATCAAGTAAAGATTCGGCTCAGCCATGTAATACTTACCAAGTCATGTGAGGATCCTTTTAATTCTGACAAAACAGAAGCCGAATCAGCTCTAATGGGACAATTAAAAACCTGAAATATAGACGATAAGCATTTTGTTACAACAAAGACGTGAAAAATAATAAAAACTTCACCCACTATACTGATATGAATAAATGTCATGCACACGAAGATGAACTTAGTATAGAATTGCAACAAAAGGATTTTGACAATTGTGTACCGCAAAACCAGCAAAAGTAAGGCCGCTCTCCACTAAATCTCTATCCAAGCTTCTAGCTTCACTAACCTGACATGTAATAAAAAAGTTAAAATAAAAATTATATTCAACTATTTAGGAAACCCAGAATAAGAATGAGGAAGTAATGGATAATATAAACTCAAGAGCACACCATAATCATAATGCTTCCTTCCCATTTTAGGAAGCATATGTCCGAAAAATAGGATAATTAAAGCTAACTAAAAAATTAAGATAAGAAAATTCAAACATGCTCCCAGAATACTGTTAATCCTTCCCAGAATGTCCAGTTAATGAATACTGACATCATCACTGGATGACTGGAGTAAAGTCTCTAGTGCTTAGGTTGCATTATAAATGGCATTGTATCTAGTCCCCAGGACAGATACCATATGACAGGAATTTTCCAAAGACAAGAGCTATCACTTTTTTCTTTTCGTTTTCTAGATAAAATCTCTCTCAGTGCATTTCACATTATTTTCACAAATTTACCCCATAATAAATTGAAGTTCTACTCCTGTTTGGTGAATGTGTATCTCCATTACTAGGAATCTAATTTCTTGCATCAGCAGTAACCCCATTATATTGTACATCGTGACTACTGATGACATAACTAATTGGTACAGAAAGGAAAGACTTCAGGTCTTTGGACTTAATAACTAGTAACAGATGAAATGTTTTGTCTATTTGAAAGAAAGACGAGATAAAATAGAGAAAAAAACAACTCTGATGGCTTTGGACAATAAATCCCAAAGAGTTCTTACAGTCATATATGGAAGAGCCACTACAAGAAATTTACCGGGCAGTGACGGAAATATTTCCGTCACTAATAGTCGATTTCCGTCACTAAAACTATTAGTGACGGAAAATCATCCGTCACTCATCCGTTTCAATTGCTGCCGTGGCTAAAGGTATGTAGAGACGGAAAAATATGTCCGTCGCTAATTAGTGACGGAAACTGTCCGTCACTAATGACTAAGTCAGAATTTAGTGACGGCAACAAATTTGTGACGGACATATTTCTGTCACTATTAGTGGCGGACATATGTCCGTTACTATTAACTTATTAGTGACGGAAATATGTCCGTTGCTAGTATATGTAATAGTGACGGAAATGTTTCCGTGTCTATTAATGTAATAGTGACGGAAATATGTCTGTCACTAATAAGAACATTAGAGACGGACATTTCCGTCACTATTACATTAATAGACACGGAAACATTGCCGTCACTATTAACTCAAATAGTGACGGAAATATGTCCACCACTAATTAGCTTGAGGTATTAGTGACGGAAATATTTCCGTCACTAATATATATATATATATATATATTTTTAAGTCTGTTACAGTTGTACCTGTACAAAACCTGCAATCAATATATTCATCCATTCACACCTGCAACCTGTATACAAATCCGAACACTTGCAATCAATACCTGTATAAAACCTATACATCACAATCTAATTTTCAACCTAAACATCGATCCATGCATTCACATTACCCATCTATTCACATTTTCAACTTAAAACCTACAAAATAATCAAATTTTCAACCTGTTTTCACATTCAACATGTGTAATAAAAAAACCTGTACATCCATTCAGTCCAACAACTGATATAAAGTAAAATAAGCATATGGGACATCCATATGCATATGAAGTAAAATATGGGACATCTAGAGCATAAAAAACAATGGTCTTTAATAACAGCCTGTGTACGGGGACTAATATCAACCAAACAGTGTCGATAGTAGAGAAGTCAGAGAGAGAGAGTGTCATAGAGAGTCTATATCATCTGGAGTCTATGTAGCATCAGGATCCATATATGGGACAGGTGTCGATCCGGAGGGGATATGTGATGCGCCGCCCATATGGGACATCCAGTCCTCAAACACCTTCATCCTGGAATGAAGGGTAGTCAACTCAGCCCGCATCTCATCTTGCTTAGCCACCAAACTCTCGTTCTGGCTAGCCAATTCTTCGGCCCTCCTCCTCCACTAGTCAGAATCTGCAGAGTGTAACTGGGAGGGTTTAACACCCAGTCCATATGTACGAACCCGCCCATGCGTGTCCGGCCCCATGACCTGGGTGAAGACCTCGTTCCTTGTAGTGCTACTAGTGGTCCCCTCTGGATGTTAGCTAACGAGCTCATCCATCTGAGTCTGCAACACAAAATTTAGGTGATTACAATTTATGAATATATAATTACAAAATTGATATTTATAAACAATCGATCAGTTCATGTAATGATAAGACATACATAGAGATCAGCTGATGCCTGATCGAAAAATGTCCCATCTCGCCGAACATGCATCATATGATACATCTTCATGCGGTCCGGCTCTTGCCTGTCTGGATCCTGGGCTTGCTATCCTCGTGATGAAAACAACAATTTATAAAATGTTAGACATCAATTGAAAAATATTGTACATATATATATGAAAAATACTGTACATCATCAGTCTCACATGTAATATTGGACATATATAGATGAGTAATTGATGTATTCGTGGGTAATTACATGATGCATTTAGTGCTCGTTGATGGGAGAGTTTACATGTGAAACTAAAGTTGATTAGTTCTTGTCAAAGCTAGAAAAATGCTACTACTACTAGATGCTCGTTAATCACCGTGACATTTGCAAAATCACCGACCCCATTTAACGTTGGCTCAGAATCTCAGTTTCCCATATACCATTTAAGCTATGTTACCCAATTACAGATACATGTGGATATGAGGCAACAGATTACCTCTGGTGCACGCCCGAGGCCCAGAGGAGCATATTAGTGATGGATTTTTTTCCGTCACTGATAATATTGAGCTAATTGTGACGGATATATTTCCGTCACTACTAACGTCAATCTCAATAGTAACGGTAAAACATCCGTGACAATAACTCATTTCCGTTACTAATGTCATTAGTGATGGAATATACCCGTCACTAGTATTTCAACCATATTAGTGCCGGAACAAATTCCGTCACTAATACTCAATTTAATCACATAAAAAAAAATTCCTTAGTAGAGACGGACTATTAGTGACGACAGTATTTTCCGTTACTATAGGTCATGTATTAGTGACGGAAAAAAGTTCCGTCACTACTATTCTGTCACTGCCCGGTAAATTTCTTGTAGTGAGCTTTGCATGCGAGAGCCAAAACTCTAGACCCTTGACGTGTATATTTCTTGTAGGTCTCAAGATATGATGACGACACATCAATCAGCCTATCCTGGATAGTTTCTGGTGCACCCTGAGAAAAATGCAGTTGTTTAAAAAAAAAATACAATGAAGGATTCAGCTTTAAAAAAACCAAAAAAAAAATAGCATATCACAACATTTTCCATATAGATATGATTACTTTTTTCTTTCGGCTTTTGCAAATAAGCAGCAAACCTTGTTGGGAGAAGCAGAAGCAATAAATCAGCTAAATAGCACATTCACATTAAAAACTTATCACACCAACTCAATACAGAGCAACAAAAAGAAAAAAGACATAAGAAAAGCAGATATTTTTATTTCCTTCTGTTTTTCTAGAGCTACATATAGGATTTATAACTACATGAGGAAAACTATGGAAAATCATTCATTTTCCATAATGGAAAGAGTCTCTCCTTTTACAGTCAATTTGCTGGCTTAATTATTGGTAAATTATCCAACACTCTTGGTTCTATTTAGTAAAGCATTCACACCTCTATTGACCTTTCGATTGTGGAGCTGACCAAAAAAACACGTGGGAGAAAAGAAACAAAGAAATTTGCGCTCAACAACCTTCCTCAGGCTCATGCCCCCCTTGTCTATTTTCTCCCTTATATAATAACTTTATGTTAATGAAATGGTAATTCTTAAGAGAACACTTTCCTTTGCCGACAATGTTTTGATTGACAACCTCAAGATAAAAACTTTCATCATGAGTGCCCAATAGATTAAAATTTCAAATTACTTGAACACTGATTCCCAAATTAGAAATTTCCTGAAGTGGATACACTCTGTTAACTTTTGTTCATGCACTGACGACTGATACTTTATAAAGGACTAATCAAATAATAATTTACAGATCATGATCTTTAAATACATCAATTTTTAATGATAAGTCTGAAGAAGGAACAAAACGCAACCACCAAACCTTCACAAAGGCCAAAAACTCCTCCTGCACACGAACAACAACAACCATTCTTTTTAAGTGAGATGCAAAGTGGTGCCTCTGAATAATCTGCACAGCATTGCCACCACCCCTGCAGTTCAAGGAAAAGGAGACAGATGACCATCAACCGGCAAATGGTGACACAAAGAAGAGGATACTAGAAATCAAGGAAATGTTTGCTGCTGTTAAGAAGGAAAACAGATGATAATAACAAACTCAGAAACCAGAACACACACAGACACAAGCAAATGCAGCACGCAACTCTCATCCTAGCTTCTACTTACACCCCCCACATGCGGACGCATCTAGCTTCCAGTTATACGCTTTGTCATTTCTTTGTACTTTCTGGACCATCTGGTGGAGCTGGAGCCAAAATGTAATTGATAGCATACTCCCCTAACAAAAGCGCGCACACACGTACATGCTCAACAATCATCTTAGCTTCTACTATACCCGCACTCAACTCATCCGAGCTTCTACTTCTACCTCTCATCACCTTTTCTTCACCCCCTCCGGGCTATCTGGTGGATCTGGAGGCTGGAGCCGCTGTATTCCATAACTTACTCTTCCAACCATAGACTACCTTGGATTCAGTATTTTCACTTGCTCTTGAATTTACTAATGCAGGCATAGCACAATCTTTCATGGACACAAACACATGCACGCACGTGCACAAGCATGCATGCTCACACACATAGGTATATAGTTGCAACATAAAGCACCATCCATACAGAGAAGAAAAAGAAATTTATATGATTAACTGACAAGCATACAGGGAAAGAATGAAAATAAATCAAACAAATTGATAATTAGGGTCATCTGGAATAAATCCGGTATTCTCTAATTTTGGAAACAAATCAATTCCTAAATTCTCAGAATGAATTTGTGATGAGAATCCACTTGGAAACATCCAGTCAGAATCCACTTTGAAGAACAAAAACAACATAATCATATTTCAATGGGGAAAGAAACAAGGATCATTGTAAACTAGGGAAGACAAGGGTGGGGTAATTTGGGGGAGGGGTTAGTGCTGAGGGGTGGAGGTGGCAATGGCGATGAGGGTGAAGGTCGTGGTGGTGATTGCAGTGGCGGTACGTTGGCGTTGAGGATTGTGGTGATAGGAGGTAGCAATGAGGATGGTGGTGGGGGTGGTGGTGATGAGGATTGTGCCGATGAGTATGGTGGTGGTGGTTGGGGGAGGGGCAATGGAAGTAGAGGAGGCGGTGGTGAGAGTTAAAGATATTGCTGCTTCTAAGAATTGTTTCACAGAAGTGACTTTATTTTGTTCCCAAAATTCTTTTAGAAACTCACTCCCGAGAGTGATACTAAACGACCCCTTAGCTACTAGAAAACTCTTCCAAGAATCATAGCCATAACACGATTGGTATCTATACGAAAGGATTCCTCAAAACAGTCTATATCCAAGTAAAACTCGTGAGACACACAAGAAAACTTCAACTATGTCATAACAAAAAGCAAGATTTATAAAGATGTTGAAGTTAGACTAGTGATTCAACTTATTTTGGATGTATATTCAGATCTTGGTTCAAAATATCAAAGTGTATCCACTGGATCGGTGTAATACGTATCAATTTTTAGGGGTACCGATACATTTGAACACATGCCTACATGGTTTAAAATTCCAGTACGTATCGGCCAATACGAGCGGATACGTATCCTGTTTGGAGCTACTTGGTACCCTAGTACACTGAAAAAAAAAATCCCCTGTATCAACCTCGTATCGGCCTATATCGTCTGTATTGGGCCCGATACGGTGAGTTTTTCAATTAAAATTTTGTTCTCTCCTTCTATTTGCACTAGGATCCACAACACAGACCCCATACACACAACTTATTTACATAAAATATTATCCAAGTAAAAGATTTTAAATTAATTTTACTTTCAAATACTTAAGATATTTGTATGTACATAAGGTTATACCCCTCATTTGAATTCAATAAAAATTATCCTACATTCAAATTGCTAAAGAATAAAAAGTCAACTTTCCAGCTTAAGAACAAAATTCTCTTTTTATCACCTTTTAGAGATTACGTCAAAATTTCAACGTTCAAATAGTAAGGTATTTCTCAAATATTAAAATTTTATAAATTCTACTATATCAAAAAATTACCAAAACCTAAAAGTCCGGGACAAAAGTCTCATATTTTAGTCTTCAAAAATATTTTCATCTACAGGGTCAAAAAGTCAACTAATAGTGTAACAATTTAGTATACAAAGACTTACATTTAAGCTTGTTGGAGGTCTTCATTTAGTTTTTTCTTAGCTTATATATGCATTAAAAGAAGTTTCATGCAAGGTGTATCCAAACTTTTCCTTGAATATCCAAGCGTTTCTTAACATATTCTTATTTTTTCCGCTGTATCCATTTGATACGGTCTGTAACGACCCGGAATTTTAATATAATAAAATTATGTGTTTATGGGTCCTTAATGGAGGTTAATTATTTGTTAAATTAATAAAAAGTGGATTTTGCTCAGGATTGAAGTGCATCGAGGAAATCTCAGTATCTTTTGGCGAAAATCGCACACAGTGTGCCGGTCGACTGCCGGGACACACCCCTACCGTATCGGTTCCGTCAGGTACCATTTCGCGGGACCGCGGAGCCATTATGTGTGATAAAATTGAGAAAAACAGAAAATTTCCATATTTTCATAAATTAAGTGGGACCCAATATCTGTTAGAGATCCTAATAGAAATCCATGCGGTTGACACTAATGCGTGTCGGTCGGCCGTGGGGACTAATGTCTGTCGTCTCGACAGTTAGTTATCTCAATTGAAGAAGCGACAGCGTGTTTTGTGTCCGAAATCAGAAAAGTAGTGGGTTTTGTAATTTTCTTCCGGACTAAAGTGTAGCTGTAAAAACTCAGTATTTTTCTCCGAAATTTTTACAGTTGGTGTCGGACTGCCCCAAGTCTGGTCACCTAAAATTTCATAAAAATCGGACTCTATATAGTAAGGTTTCGGATACCGTAAATACAAAAAAAATTCAAACATTGGTCAAATAGTCAAACAGTCAACCAGTCAAACGAGTTGACCGGTCAACTCCACACCTTATTGGTCATGTGGTTTTGCACATGATCCCATCTCATTACTTATATAAAGAGGGTTAAAACCCTCATTCTCCCACAAATTCTACAGAGCCAGATTGCTGCCCAAACTATTTTAGAGAGAGAAAGTGAGGAAAGAAAGGAAGAGAGAGAAAGAGGAGAGAGAAAGGAAGAGAGAAAGGGAAAGGGAGGTCCCCCTTGGGGTTTTTCGACGTCCCTGACGTGTTGGAGGCGTCTGATTTTCTCTCCAGTGTATCGTTTTGCGTGTAGAGAGAGAAAAAGGTAGAGAGAGAAAGTGGGGAGAGAAAGTTGCATGCGCTCTACCTTGGGGTTGATCATCCTTCTGAGCGCATTGGTGGTGTCCGTTTCGGCTCTAGATGCCTCAAAATGCGTGAAACAAGTAAAACCCCTCTCTTTTCTTCTCTTTTTCTGCTTATTTTGCTATATTATTTCATGTAAAGTATATGCATGTCTTTTGACGTGAATGAAAAAGGGTCGAAGACCCCTATGTGATGTTGTGATTTTATGTGGTCCATCGGGGAGCTCAGATCGGGTCCCGGGTAAATTGTATCGCCACTCTAGGGTGACGAAAAGTTGTTTTGCATGTCTTGTAAGGTTATGGAGACATCCATTAGCTTGAAAACGTTCCCTAACGGGACAGTGTGTTAAAGGAGTTAGTTCATCGATGCGAGGCCCAAGTATTTCAGTTAATCAAGCGAGGCTTGGGTTAACTGGGTTTAACTTGTGGTTAGAAAATCTAACCAGGGTTAAGTATAGTCCGTGGTTCCTCTTTGACTAGGTCAGGAGAGACGGTGTCCAGTAAGGCCCGGGGTTCCTCCGTGACTGATAGTCGGGAGATGTCGGTCTGTTTGTCTAGGTCGTCCGTGGTGCCTCTTGGACTAGGTCAGGAGTGGCGGTGTCCTGCATGGCCCGTGGTTCCTCTGTGATTGATAGTCGGGAGATGTCAGAGTCCTTGGGAGTTTAAAGTGGCTGAACATCAGATAGTGTATAGTCCGGGGTTTCTCTCTGGGTAGGTTAGAAGATGTCGGCACCGTGTCTATCGGGGTCCCTTCTTGGTGGAACGTCAGGAGATATCGACATTGGTATAGATGTCGGGGTTCCTCCGTAGACTAGTCAGAAGATGACGGTAGGCAGGTTGGTCGGGGTTCCTTCATGACTGATACCCAGGGCGATGGCGGCGAATACACAGTAGATGTGGCCAATCAATTGAATGGAAAAGTATGTCCTTATTGGGTGAATGCCCGTGTTGTGTGTGTAAGCTTCGGATACGAAGTGGTCTGAGTTGGTATACTTAGGGTTGGTGTATTTGTTTGAGTTGGTGGACCCATGGTTCGGTATGGAATCATCGGATTCCAGGTAAGTTGGGTTGGTATATCCAAGGTTTGGTCGTGTTCAGGTGAAAGCCAGAACAGCGTGTGTGAGTCAAAATGACTCAATGTATTATGGTTAGGATTTAGCGATTTTAAGTTGAACAATTGTGGGCTGTGGCCAAGTAATAGAGTCTCAGGACTCGAAATGAAACATGATTGGTGATCAAAATGATAACTTGGTAATATAATACATTCATAACTGAACTTCATAATTAGAAAGTAATGTGAGGTCGGGAACCTCGGTTAGGGTGACGTAACCCTAAGTGACCTTGGGTCACAGTTTATTATATACTGTTCTATTTTACTGTAACATGCAAATTGAACTGTTTATTATATCATTATTGATACGTGTTATTATGCGGAAAATAGTTTAGAAGGATTGTGGTTTTATTGGGCTTCATAGCTCTCTGACTTTTTGTGTCAGCAGATCTTGGAGCTGCTGACCAATAAGTGAAAAGTCGAACTAGACATTTTGGAAGCTTGTACAAGTTGTACCTGGCGTGATAGAGGCGCCTACTTTTGTAAAACAAATTTGATGTAAATAATACAGGTATATGGTTTGTATGATGGCTATTGTGATGACAGGTGTTATTTGCTTTTTGGAAGCATCTGATAAATGTTTAAATTTCCCGCATTTTCGCGGGTAATTCCGCTTGCATGATTTGACGAACGGACGCGAGTCTCGGAACTTGACTCCCTAGGCGCGGGTTCAGGGCGTCACACTGTCTGATACGACGATCCGTATCATCTTTTAAACTTACCAATACAACACCCGATACCGATATTTTGAACCATGATATTGATACGTATACAAAATAGATTGATTTTACGTATTTTTCATACTTTCTTTCATAAAATTAATGTATCAATTGATACTATTGAGTATCATAAAGATATCGGTCAATACTGTTAAGATACCTACGAATACCAATACATTGTAGAGTGAATAAAAACTGAATGGGGGCATATTTTGCGTATTGAAAAACATCCTTAGAACCCCTTGTGAGCCTATTTTTCCTTCATTGATCGAATTCTATGTATAAAGCAATACATTTGTTGTTAATTTAGGTTTAAAAACAAAGATCTAGGCGTTTGATTTTAAATTCAAAAGGTTTCCCCAAAATATTGAATGTATAAATTTTCATTTGTTTCCGTTTTTAGTTGTTTAAATTGATGCAAATAAGTTGCAATCAACCCAAAGTAAGTAGATCTATTGATTTTTATGAACTAAAAATCATTTCTGAGGAGAAATCGATGATTTTTCCTAACCTCTTTTTTTAATCTAAAAGCTATTAAATCTTCATTTTTCGAAAGATAATAAAATGAAATGGGTTAAGTCTATGATGATCTGCAAGAACCAACTAACCCTAATCTTTGAATATATTATTATATTCAATTAAAAATAATTATAATTTTTGTGTATGTACATTGCATTAAAATAAGTGTATACAACTAATTGTATACTTTGAAGGGTAGATATTCCGTAAGAAGTTATTTAAATTTTTAGATTAGAAAATTTTATTGAAATTTTGTTTCAAAATTTGGAATTATTTATATTGTTATAAAAAATTGTAAAAAATTTAATTAGCTACACTGAAATACTATTAATGATCATTGTTTCTTTCAAAATCAGTTTGAAATTGCATCAAAGAAGAGCATAGAGCGCATCAAAGATGTAGGGTGGCAATAAGCAGATTCAATAGATGGTGATAGGTTAAAGATCAAATGTAGATTCTGTGGGTTCGAGTTTCTAGATGGTGGGATCACTTGATTGGAACAAAATTTTTCGGATTGGTACGTAAACATCACCGTTTCCCTATGTGTCCTAGACACCTGATTGAGAAAAAGGCAAAAAAGTAGCGAATGGCTGTGGTTTGTGTTTTCATACCTATTTATCAGCATGTTCGCCTTTTTTAACTTGTAAAATTCATAACCCTCGTATGTATGGTTATAAACGTAGTTGAAGGGTTTCATTTTGTATGTTTTTAACTTGTATTTGCATTAAAAAGAAGTTTTATGCAATGCATCCATGTTTATCCTAATAAATCTAACCGTTCTTAGAATATCTTCTTTTTTTCCGACGTATTCAAGCATGCATGATACGTATCCTAAAATCGCCTAAACTGATATGCTTGCCGATACTGATATTTTGAACCATGACTCAGATTTGCCACTTGTTAGTGTATTCTTGCATGTAATACACCTGAACCACGGGATCCTCAAACTTAATATTGTGGTCTTAATATTGTGGTGTTTTCATGATGGTCATCTATTCTCAAAGCATGTGTATTTGATTGCTTAGAGTACAGTGCCAGATACCAACTCTGTAGCAATGGTTTAAAATTAAATTTTGTAGAAAATCATCTACAGTTTCATTAAGATCACCTATTGTCCAAGCATTTGTATTTGATTGCCTAAAATACAGTGTCTGATACCAGTAGGGATGGTTTTGAAATTTAATTTTATAGAGAATCATCTAGGTCAAATCTCACCCACTTCGTCTTGGTCTTGACATGCATAGAAACAAAGATTTTAAACCTTTCGACACAACTAAGCAGCCATTACCAGCAGAGGATATCTGTCTCATCATCTTTAATAGGAAAACTACAGAGGATATCTGTCTCGAAAAAACATCATATATACTTAGGGCACTTTATTGAAGTGGTCTTGCAGATATTATCACCATGGAAATCACGAAGCCATTTTATTTGGTAGCCCACAAGCCTACCAGATTGGATCTCCAGTTCAAACTAGATAAGGACAAGGAAAAAAGAGCCAGCACTAAAGTACTGGTACTGTGTGATTCAGCCACCAATGATAAAGAATCATGTCAGGAAGTCAGCTCTGATTCAGCCAAAATGTAGAACATAGCTAGATTATTTTTCTCTCTAATATCAGCACACAGAAGCCCAACAGTACATGCAATTGGCCACTACAATTTTGTTTTGATCAGTAACTTGGCAAATTTAATGCGTAGGAGATCCCGCTAAGTCATTCCAGACTCAATTGAGTCTCCATAATATGTTCTGAACAAAAATCCTTCTAAGAAAGATGCAAGGTAGTGTGCTAAGTGAGAAAATTATTTTTTAGTATTATAATCCCAAGTTCAAATAATGGTATCATTAGAAAACCTGCCACCTTATAAATTATCGTAATCACAGTAACAGTTCCTGAAGAAAGAAAAAAACAATTGATATGACTAGAAGGTGGACAAAGATTAAAGTTTGAAGATGAAGGAACTACAAGGTACAGACATATGGATCTATTAAGAAAAGTAGTTAAGATGAAAATATTTGAGCTGCCAATGGCAACTAATATTGCAGCGTACTTTGTAGGCATGGCCTTTTCGTCTGATTTATAATTCCACTGTATTCCTTTAAGAGTTGCCTTCTCAAGAGGATCACCAACCTACAACCAATGATTGATAATTAAAGAAATAGTATTATCCAGAAGCTTAGTACAAGAGAATGCGCCAAATAATTAAACAAGTGGGGTTCCAAGTGCTTAAGAAATATATAGCAGAGATTTCTATATATATATATATATATATATAGCAGAGAAGCAAGATATCTCATAGCTGCCAGGTTTAAAGACTCAACCAAGTACACTGTTTTGCTCAGGATAGAGTTCAAGAAGAAATAAACAATAGCAACTTATCAACTTGCAGGGACTCACAGAGTTCTATATGTATTAAAAAAAACTCCAGCAACCACATTACTGTAACAGCTGAGTTGTAAAGACGGAACTCAATTGTTAAATGTCCACCATTCTGTTTTGATTTCTCCTTAATAAATAGACAAGAAAAGAGGGAAAGATTGATGACTAGGAGTTACGCCAAAGCAAGGACAAGGAGACTGAGGACAATGTTGCCAATATAATTAGAGATGGATGACTAAAATTGATATATACTTCCAGAAGGATCTGTGACCGATAAAAATAAAAGGAAATTCTATGAGACAGTTGCAAGGCCCCTATGCTTTATGAAGCAAACTACTGGGCAAGATCAAAAAATAACATATTCACATAATTAGTGTAGTCGAGATGACAATGTTGAGATGGACAAGTGCAAAGACAATGAAAATAAAGATAAAAATGAGCGCATTCAAGAGAATCTGGGAGTAGCTCCAATAGGTGATAAAATAAGGGAGAGTCGACTAAGATGGTGTAGACACATTCAACGAAGACCAATAATGACATCAGTCAGAAAAAGTGAATTGGTGTAAGTTGAAGGCTCTAAAAGGGCAAGGAAAATGATAAAATTAACGTAGATGAAGATAGTGTAGAAAGATTTAATAGCACAAACTTTGACCAAAATCATAACTTTTACTATAAATGGAATTGAGAAACTAGATCCGTTTTTTCCAACCCCAAATGTTTGGAATAAAGCATTGATGATTATGATGATGATGATGATGATGATGATGAAGGTGGATCTGGTTGTTGTCCTAGAAACCAAACTTGGGGAGCTGGACGATAGGGTGATTGCTGATTTGTGGGATTACAGACTTTTGGGGTGATCCTATATCCCGACTATAGGTACATGATAGGTGGCATAATCGTGATGTGGGATTCAAGATTATTAGAAGAGATTGACCAGTAGAAAGGGATCTTTTCTCTTCCCGTTCTTTTCCAAAGGCTTGACAACAGTCTCGAGTGGATGTTCTCTTAGGTCTATGCTCCAAACTCTAGGTCTTTGACGCCAAGCATGTGGGAGGAGTTTGAGACATTGGGTGTTAGGTGGGATAGACCTTGATAGGCTTAACAGAACGGAGGAAGATCTCAATGAGGCAGACATTATCAGGAGGGAGTTGTCTTCTCTTATGCTTAACAGTGTAGTCAAGTCGTTGCCTAGGCATTTTTCGACTGCCATCGTCTGGGCGCCTCCCTAGGCAAGTGTAATTCTCTAGGCGGGGCTTAGGCGATGCCTAAGTACTTGGGCGTTGGGTGGTTACCTAGACGGTCCCTAAAGAAAACCCTATTAAACCCTCTTTTATTTAGCTTTGTAAACCCTACATCTCTCTCCCTTTAAACCCTCTTTTATAAAATTTTCTTATATAGTTATAAGCCCTTTATGGACAGCTGACTAAGGAGAAAAAGAAGGGAAAAGGTATGTATGTCGCCCGTTAAATCTTCTCTTCCTTGGCGTCTCTCTCTCTCTCTCTCTCAATTTAGATCGTGTAGGCTAACCAACAAGAAAAGATAAGAGAAATCATTTCCTCTAATCCATGTTGTTACTCTGTGGTTCTCTTTGAATGATTAGAAATTACTGCCTAGAGCCCACATATATAACAAATGGGATGTTTCTTTGAATGATTAGAAATTAGGGTTCGCATCCTAATTCCTTGATTTACTACCTAGATCCCACAGAGCAAAAAACTTCTTGATTTTTAGGCAAAAGATGGTTAGGTCCATTTCATTGCACTTTAAAATGGTTAGTAAGATTCAAGCTTATAAAAAATTCAAAATAAGTTTCTTGAGAATAGTGGAAACCTATTTACACTGTCCGGTAGAGTGCATAGAACTGTTGGAGGGACTGTATCATTCATTTGATGGGAAAAAAATCTGTTGTGCAAGTAAAAGTGTGCCATAGGAGATGCTGTCTGGTAGAGTGCCATAGCAGATTTTAAAAGTTAGCAAGGGAAGCATTAATTTGGTGTTTTTAATATGCTAAACATTAATTTTGCTCTGCTCCCATTTCTGTTTTTGTTGGTGGTGGTGTACCCATTTTGTTGAAGAAGTTTTGATGGGTAATAGTTTGTTCATTTGGTTCTATAGTGGTCCATGGTTAGCTTGTACGGTGCAAATTTCAATGACTACAAGACTTCATACACAGCCATTGCCTCTCTCTTCTCCCTCCAGTTTGCTAAATTCTTAAATTTTGAAAAAGATAAGCATGAACCCACTTAGAAGGTAGAAAACTTCATTATATCAAATTTATGTAATATGTGTATACTAGGATGAATGTTTGGCTCGTTCAGATCATGAGCTGGAACAAAGAAAGGAGACCCTTTCTCCAATCTCAATGACCAGTAGCAGTGAATAGGATAGAATGAAGAACTACATAGGATAGAATGGAAGAACTACATTCGCAATCTAAAAATAAAGAGATCTATCATATACCGTATGAAATATATGGTTTTCATTGGTGCAAATCCAATCACCGTAGTTTAGGTCCTTTGGGAAGAGTAGGCCTAGGGGGCCATGTGGAAGGGTCTAGGGCTCAGCTATTGATACACCAGTACATGAATTAGAAAAAAAAAAGAGCTTGCAGACCATTTGTTGGTAAAGGCTTTGGTGGAGAATAACCTTCCATTTCACTTGCTAATGTCGCAAGAGTTTAAGGACGACATCATAACCATTTCGAATTATGGCCCGAGTTATATTCCCTCATGTAGACATGTAGTAAACAACTAGGTTAAAGATATTGGGAAACTTAAAGTATGAAACAGAAGAGCACATCAAGAAAATTAAAGAATATTGGGTTGTTTCAGGGTGTATTATAATGTCTGATTCTTAGACTGATGAGAAGAAGAGAAAGTGAGTGCATAGTAGGGAAAAAGAAAGATGCAACATACATTGCAAATTTCATTGCATCTGGGATTAACGACATTGAACCAGGAAATGTTGTCGAATTCATAAAAGGGAATGCTTCCAATTACAATGCGGTAAGAATTATCGGGAACCTTTGATATGATCCGCTCATCAATACACTCATTAGCTATCAAAATGCCATCAAGAATCTGCCTACCCCCCACAAATGCCATCTGTGCGATAGCCGGCCCGGGTCGATCTCCTCCCCGCATCAGTATTTTTCAACTAATGAGAAGCCGAGATCTTTAGAGTCGCCACCAATCAAAAATCCGGGTGTGATTGGTCACCCATAATGAAAACCCTCGATTCGAGAACAGAGATTGGGTCTGGATATTCTCTTATGAGTTGGGGAAGGTGTTAAGCACCCCACCTCATCCGTCGAACGACGGTTACCTCTTAATTTTCTCCATTAATTTAATTTAAAATTATTTTTTCTTTTTTTTATTATTTCGAGATTGGAAACTCACCCCTTCTCAACCGAGTTAGGGTGATTTTCTCTCTACTTGCGCGGCAAGATCCCTTTTCCCTAAATCGACGAACGGTCACGCTCTCTCCTCGACCGAGTTAAGAGGGGCCCCACCTAAGTTTGAGTGGAAAAATGACAAAAACTACTAATAATAAAAAATGAAATAAAGAAATTGAAGATCTAGTCTTCCAGTCATTTCCGCACCCGGATTTCCTCTTCCCCACGACCGGGTAGAGGTAAATCACCAAGCTACTAAGAGAAAGTGAGGGAAAAAAAGACTTGGATGGGTAGAAGTAGAAGTCGAAGGATGTAGCATACCTTTTTCCTTTTATTTGGCTTTCCAAGCATCCAAGAATGTCCTTCCACAATGATAAGATCCGGACTCCAATGAACTAGGCCCTCTTTCCCCTAAAGTAGGTGTTGAAGAAGAACTAAAGGGAACCTAGATCAACAAACTCGAAGAAGCTCCTTGAATATCCTAAGGCTTTGAAGGATCCTAGATTTTTTGGACTTACTCCAAAGGCTAGGGGCTTTCAAAGATTCAAAGTCGGGGTCTCAAAAAGTTCCAAGTTTCAAAGTTCTTCCAAGGTTCAAAGTTTCAAGTTGGGGTGTCCAAAGTTGAGGAATGGATTGGGGCAAGGCTCCTTTTATAGGGTGAAAAATAGGGTTTTCACGCTTTTTGGCCGATGTGGGACTAAAAATAATCCAAAAGTACGTTGGCACGCAAAACGAGGTCGGATTTAAAGTTATCCGTAATCGCGCTTTTTTAAAAGCCGCGGGATCAAAATTTCACTAAAAAGGGGTCCGAGCTGTTTTAAAAGCCACAGGATCAAATTTGCACTAAAAAGGGGACCGAGCTGTTTCAAAAGCCGCAGAATCAAATTTGCACTAAAAACAGGACCGAGGTGTTTCAAAAGGTGCGGGAAGGATTTTGGACAAAAAAAAGAACGACGCCCTTTAAAAGGGCGTTGAACATTTTATAGTTTTAAAACAGACCCTTTCCCTTGGGTCTTGGCTGGTTCAAACTCGGGTTGGGTTGGGCTTGTTTTTGGCTTCGATCTCGGGTTATTTGGAGTCCGGATCTTTCCCTTGAGTTCACCATTCAATACTTGGAGCTAAAAAGGGCATTGGGGCGTGCAAAATTGGGTGTCTACACCATCACTGACTTAAGTCTGGATGCTAAGACCTTTGAGAGAATTTTATATACACTACTCACAAGACTGATTGACTAAAAATCCTTAATATCCACCTCTCTTCTTTTTTGAAATCAGCACAACAAAAGTACTATTAATGTAAAACCGAGCCGAGACATACTCTCTCATAACTGCAAGAAAGTATTTACCGACAATCTCCCAACATGAACAATACAATTTTATTGTGAACCCATCCGGGCCCAAGAGCCTTGTCCCGGCCATACCTCGGATTGCTCTCAAAACCCCCTCCTCAAAGGGACCCTCCAAAACATCACTCTACTCAGGATAATAGACTCTCGAAGGAAGACCATCTAATTTGGGACACAAATGTTCGTTCTCCCTATACAGGTCCCGATAAAAAGAAACAGCTTTGTCCACAATCTCTGCATTCCCCTCCCGTCACTCACCATGCACCAACAATTTGGAAATGAAATTGTTTTTTCTGTGAAAGATGGCCATCCTATGAAAAAGTTTGGTGTTCATTCTTTGTTATTCAAAAGAATTGTTTTTAAGAAAATGGTGATGGCCATGAAAAAGAGGAAAAGAAACAAACAAAAAGAAACTTGTTGTGAATCAAAAGTGGCATCTCAGACAATAATTTGAGTCAGACTGAATACTGGCCAAGCCACAGTAACTGGTACCAAGTTTTTAATCATTATCCGTAGGAAAATGATACACTAACATACCAGCTTGTTGTCCACAAACACCAAGGCATGACAAGCAGCAAGGATCTCTACTGTGCGGAGAGGAACTTTAGTCATATCTGATTCTAAATCCACACTATCAGTCAATCCAACCACTCCACAAAACTCCTGAAAAAATACAGAGAAAATTCTAGAAGTAAAAAAAGTCTCGAGTATCAAATGAGCAAAAAAGCCCCAGCTTTGCAATTGCCATACCATGTCATCTGATGTAAGAGTTCCTGTCTTGTCAAAACAGCATATGTCAACCTGCAGATTGCAATAAAAGATGTAACAACCTAGAGATATACTTTTGTGTTGATATAACATAATCTTTGCACAATGCATTATGTCATATTTAGACCCCAAAACTTATCATCCACGAACTGTGAACCCATATTGGGTTATTTACACGGAGGGATGGAAAAAATTACAGAAAATCAAAAATAAGAGCCAAAGTTGGAGGATTAAAGGATGCAGATATACTCATGTTTTTATACACAAAAGCTAACTGGTCCCCGTATTATGCCAAAAATATACCCAAAAAATTAAACTATCCACTCAGAGAAAAAGAGGAGACAATGTTGGAGGGTTAAAATCAATTGCTCTGATGACTGAAGGAAATATCAGATAGTACAGCATCTTGGGAACGGAACATTTTTATGCCTACACAAGACATGGCCAACCAACTGAACCCTCCAGATCATTTCGTAAGTGGGCTACAAATAGGGTATTAGTCGTAAGTGGGCTACAAATAGGGTATTAGAAGTATAAATTATCCAAATGATCCATGTAATGCATTAATTAGCATCGCATTATGAAATCCAATCAGAGACATTCTTAAGGGTTATACTACTTACCTTCCCAGCAAAGGGTATTCGGAAAGGTTCCGTGCAGAATATTCCACGTTTTGCTAATGCAATTAGAGATGTATTAACAGCTATTGATAGTTCCAATGGCAGCTCAGGGGGGATCACAGAAGTAATAATCAATGAAAAACTTAAGAAAAGCTTGTATTTACTCCTTGTCGGATCTTCTAATCCCTATATGAAAGATTTCCTTGTCAAACAGAAGAGAAGAGCGAAGAAGGAAGAAGACATGCTATAATAAACAGTATCAATATTATGTGAGGATGGAAGAAGGGGAATGTAAGAAACCATTAAGAGCCAAACGTATTAGTTGTGATGAAAAAATATATGGTACCTTTTTAAGTACATAGCCAGCAGCAATGACAGCAAATATGACTAAGAACAAGATGAAAATCCCACTTTCCCAGCTGTTTGCAGTAACCTAAAATAACAAGAAGGATTGAGAAAGATTAGCAAAGAAAATATAGATCATCAATTAATACTCCTGTGACAAATCCTCAACCAGGAATTGAAAGCACTTACCCTCTCGGTGGAAAATAAAAGTGTTCGCATCAGTTTGCCTTGACTTATCTCAAATCCAGTTCGTAGCACAACAGCCAAGCAGCCACCAGCAGGGGTTTTCAGATGAAAGGATTGACTCCAATAAAAGGTGAAAAAAGTAAGCATTTCTCCGATACTAAAACACCAATGTAGAAGAAATAATTAAGTAGTCTGACCTACCTTATCTGGAGTGTCCTGCAATATCTTTGTCCCACCAAACAAAATATGGCTTTTATCTCGCTTAGCTGATAATTTCTCCTCACTTCCCCAAACCCATGATTGAAACCTGAAGACACATACAATTTACCAAATTAATAACTTATCTTTTGTTCCCAACCAGTAGTGTTGCACTCAAGTCAACCTGGATTTTCGGCTTGTTCAAGCCGAGCTCAAGCAGGTATTTCAAGTTTGAACAAGCCGAGCTATAATTTAAGCTCGATATGAAACAAGCCGGGCTCGAGCCAGATCATGTTTGATTCAGCTCAGCTTGTTTAAGGCTTGGTTAGGTTCAGCTCATTCTATGTAGTATATGCTAAGAGAATGAAATGTCACATTCAAGTAAGAAAAATGAAGGTCCTTTCTCTTAAATATATTTACTTTTGGTGAATATATGTAATTAAGTATAATAGAATATGTATTTGAGATTGAAAATTAAATGCCCATAGGTGATTATGTAACGACTCGGAATTTTAATATAATAAAATTATGTGTTTATGGGTCCTTAATCGAGGTTAATTAGTTAATTATTTGTTAAATTAATAAAAAGTAGATTTTGCTCGGGATTGAAGTGCACCGAGGAAATCTCAGTATCTTTTGGCGAAAATCGCACACAGTGTGCCGGTCGACTGCCGGGACACACCCCTACCGTATCGGTTCCGTCAGGTACCATTTCGCGGGACCGCGGGGCCATTATGTGTGATAAAATTGAGAAAAATGGAAATTTTTCATATTTCCAGAAATTAAGTGGGACCCAATATCTGTTGGAGATCCTAATAGAAATCCGTGCGGTTGACACTAATGCGTGTCGGTCGGCCGTGGGGACTAATGTCTGTCGTCTCGGCAGTTAGTTATCTAAAACGAAGAAGCGACAGCGTGTTTTGTGTCCGAAATCAGAAAATTAGTGGATTTTGTAATTTTCTTCCAGACTAAAGTGCAGCTGTCAAAACTCAGTATTTTTCTCCAAAATTTTTACAGTAGGTGTCGGACTGCCCCAAGTTCGACCACCTAAAGTTTCGTCAAAATCGAATATCATTAAGTAGGACTACGGAGGCCGTATACATAAGAGAAGGCAAAAAATAGTCAAATTGGTCAAACCGTTGACCCGGTCAACGGGACCATTAAATATGGTCATGTGCTATGCACATGACCTTATCTATATATAAAGGAGGCCAACCTCCCCCCATTTTCTCACGTTTTGAAAAAAGGGCAGGTTCTGCCACAGCACTTTAGAGAGAGAAAGTGAGGAGAGAGAAAGGAAGAGAGAGAAAGAGGAGAGAGAAAGGAAGAGAGAGAAAGGGAAATGGAGGTTCCCTTAGGGTTTTTCGACGTCCCCGACGCGTTGGCAGCGTCTGATCATCCTTCCGAGCGCGTTGGCGGTGTCCGTTTCGACTCTAGTCACCTCGAAACGCGTGAAGTAGGTAAAACCCCTCTCTTTTCTTCTCTTTTTCCGCTTATTTTGCTATATTATTTCATGTGATGTATATGCATGTCTTTTGACATGAATGAAAAAGGGGCGGAAACCCCTATGTGATGTTGTGATTTTGTGTGGTCCCTCGGGGAGCCCAGATCGGATCCCGGGTAAATTGTATCGCCACTCTAGAGTGACGAAAAATTGTTTTGCATGTCTTGTAAGGCTATGGAGACATCCATTAGCTTGAAAACGCTCCCTAATGGGACGGTGTGTTACCGGAGTTAGTTCACGGGCACGAGGCCCAAGTATTTCAGTTAATCAAGCGAGGCTTGGGTTAACTGTGGTTAACCTGTGGTTAGAAAATCTAACCAGGGTTAAGTATAGTCCGTGGTTCCTCTTTGACTAGGTCAGGAGAGAAGCCGGGGTTCCTCCGTGACTGATAGTCGGGAGATGTCGGTCTGTTTGTCTAGGTCGTCCATGGTGCCTCTTGGACTAGGTCAGGAGTGGCGGTGTCCTACATGGCCCGTGGTTCCTCCGTGACTGATAGTCAGGAGATGTCGGAGTCTAGGGAGTTTAAAGTGGTTGAACATCAGATAGTGTATAGTCCGGGGTTCCTCTCTGGGTGGGTTAGAAGATGTCGGCACCGTGTCTATCGGAGTCCCTTCTTGGTGGAACGTCAGGAGATGTCGGCATTGGTATAGATGTCGGGGTTCCTCCGTAGACTAGCCAGAAGATGACAGTAGGCAGGTTGGTCGGGGTTCCTTCATAACTGATACCCAGGGCGATGGCGGCGAATACACGGTAGATGTGGCCAGTCAATTGAATGGAAAAATATGTCCTTATTGGGTGAATGCTCTTGTTGTGTGTGTAAGCTTCAGATACGAAGTGGTCTGAGTTGGTATACTCAGGGTTGGTGTATTGTCTGAGTTGGTGGACTCATGGTTCGGTATGGAATCATCGGATTCCAGGTGAGTTGGGTTGGTATACCCAAGGTTTGGTCATGTTCAGGTGAAAGCCGGAACAGCGTGTGTGAGTCTAAATGACTCAATGTATTATGATTATGATTTAGAGACTTTAAGCTAAACATTTGTGGGTTGTGGCCAATTAATAGAGTCTTAGGACTCGAAATGAAACATGATTGATGATCAAAACGATAATTTGATAATATAATACATTCATAACTGAACCTCATAATTGGAAAATAATGTGAGGTCAGGAACCTCTGTTAGGGTGACGTAACCCTAAGTGACCCTAGGGTCATAATTTATTATATATTGTTCTATTTTACTGTAACATGCAAATTGAACTACTTATTATATCATTATTGATGCGTGTTATTATGTGGAAAATAGTTTAGAAGGATTGTGGTTTTATTGGGCTTCATAGCTCACTAACTTTTTGTGTCAGCAGATCTTGGAGCTACTGACCAGTAAGTGAAAAGTCTATCCGGATATTTTGGAAGCTTGTACAAGTTGTACCTGGCGTGATAGAGACGCCTACTTTTGTAAAACAAATTTGATGTAAATAATACAGGTATATGGTTTGTATGATGATTATTGTGATGACAGGTGTTATTTGCTTTTTGGAAGCATTTGATAAATGTTTAAATTTCCCGTATTTTCGCGGGTAAAGTCTTCCGCTTGCATGATTTGACGAACGGACACGCGTCTCGGAACTTCATTCCCTAGGCGCGGGTTCGGGGCGTCACAGATTAGGTCACTTATTAGAAGTAAATGGAAGAACCTTTCTCTACTTTTGGAGTAATAAAATATAATTTAAAATTTAAAAATAAAGTGAGCATCAACAGATGTCACCAAAAGATTACCCGTGTCAGAAGAAAGAAAGCTCCCTCTAGTGAATGCTTTTATTGTTTTCTTGGTACATGGTGTAAGGCTGTAAGCAATTGGTAAGTGAGGCAAAGAAAAGATAAGGAGAGGTGACCGAGAAATTTCGTCCCACATTAGGGAGATGTCAAAATTAGGGAGAAAATGACAAATAAATAAGGGTTGAAGAGGAAGAGATGTACTCACTTGTATGGAGTGCACATATGAGCCAAGAAGGCCCATTGGTTGAAAGCATTAAAATAATAGAATAATTTTCAAAATTTTAGGTCAAGCTTGAGCCGATTCGAGTTCGGCTTGAGTTTAAATTAGTTTGAGCTCAAGTTTGGCGGAGCACTTTCAAGCCAAGTTCGAGCTGGAAATTTGAGTTTGAATCGAGCTCAAGCCTAACTTGAATAAGTTCAAGCCAAGCTCAAACTTGGCTCAGCTCAGCTCAAAGACAGCCCTACCAACCAGTAACCAAGTAGGGAATCACATGATGTGCACAAATCAGAAGGTGAATATTGTCTTCTAGACAGTTCATGCAAACTTAGGTGCTAGTGTCGGTGTTTGATGCATGTCAATGAAAGAAACTTGCTTATAGAAAAAAAGGACACGTCAATTCGTCGTGATCAATGTGTTAAAACGCAAAGGCATGAGGCAAGGCGTTGGAACCTCAAGATGCATGAGGCGTAAGCCTCAAGGCGTGAGGCTTAAACCTCATAAGAAAGCCTCATTCTCTCTCATTTTAATAAATAAATAAAATATAAGATAATTACAAAAATATTTAAAAAGTTAATGAAAGATTATACTATATTTAAATATATAGGGAAGGATACAAATGAGTCATGCTCATTAAAGCTTTTAATGAACAGTCACTCTAGAAAGATGACGTGACAATCTTTTTCTAAATCTGACGCATGGTTGTCAAGGCGACAGACCACAAAATAGAGGAGAGAGAGAGAGAGATTGGTCCACCACCCACTTGGCAAAAGAGATGACAAATTAAGATGAGGGAAACATTGTTAATAAAATATGATCTTTTTTCCTTTTCTTCTATCTGCAAATTATTTTGTTGGATATATCCCTAACATATTATATA
Organism: Tetracentron sinense; assembly: GCA_015143295.1. Lineage (NCBI taxonomy): Eukaryota > Viridiplantae > Streptophyta > Magnoliopsida > Trochodendrales > Trochodendraceae > Tetracentron > Tetracentron sinense. The sequence continues at coordinate 24,363,881 of CM026553.1, read as the reverse complement.
GTAAAAAATACAAGAGGCATATATAATAACATGCCTTTTTGTTGACTAACTACCATATTCAAATAAAATAATATTTCATAACCTTGAATAATAATCATATTACATAAATTAGATTTTTAATAATGACCGCTTAGGCGGCCAGTCGCCTGAGCCCAGTAGAGCGCCTCGTCGCCTAAGCGACAAACCTGAGGCCATACTGACAAAGTCGGGGTTCGGGAATATTGGGCAAGGGTCAACTTCAGAAAAATTTAAAAATTTCGAGAAATATTCACGAACAATTCGGGAAAATATAATAATTATAAAAAAATATCCAACAATTTAATTATATAGTATACAAAATAAGCAGTTTACTTTGTCGAACTAAACAAATTATTGCGAAATTCACGAATAAATCGGGAATAATTCGGGAGAATTCAGCAAATCTAAAATTTGTGAATAATTCGGCACACTTATCTACGGTCTCTACCTTCTAAAATTTGTCTGTATTTCTACCAGGTAATACATTTCTTTTTAGAGGGTTGGTAACCTACTTGCTAAGTCCTACAATCATGCATGCATCGGGGATCAACCTCAACACACATAATGTAGTCCTTTGGAGAAAATCGACGAGGGCGGGACTTGAACCCAGGCCTAGAGTATAAACACCTCTAGGCTTTACCACTTGATCGAGGTGGCACCTTCCTTAATTTGTTTGTATTTGAACAAGGTAAAGTTAATTTTTTTCAGAGGGTTAGGAACCAACTTGCCAAGTCAATCATGCATGCATCGGGGATCAACCTCAACAAACATACTAATTTTTTTCAGAGGGTTGGGAACCAACTTGCCAAGTCAATCATGCATGCATCGGGGATCAACCCCAACAAACATAATGTATTCCTTTGGAGAAAAACAGTGAGGGGGGGGACTTGAACCTAGGCCTAGAGTATAAACACCCTAAGGCTTTACCACTTGAACAAAGTGACATTTTCTAAAATTTGTTGGTATTTCTACTCGGTAAGCCCATTCTTTTTTTCAGAGGGTTGGTAACCTATTTTCCAAGTCCTTTAATCATGCATGCAACAGGCATAAACCTCAACACACATAAGTCATTTGGAGAAAATCAGTGAGGGTGGGACTTGAACCCAAGCCTAGAGTACAAACACCACTAGGCATTACCACTTGATAGAGGTGGAACATTCTTAATTTGTTGGTATTTGTACAAGGTAAACCCATTTTTTTTCAGAGGGTTGGTAACCAACTTGCCAAGTCATACAATCATGCATGCATCGGGGTTCAACCTCAACACACTTAATGTAGTCTTTTGGAGAAAATCGGTGTGGGCGGGATATGAACCTAGGCCTAGACTATAAACAAATCTAGGCTTTACCACTTGATCAAGGTGGCACCTTCAAAATTTGTTGGTATTTCTACCAGGTAAGCCCATTTTTTTTCAAAAGGGTTGGTAACCTACTTGCCAAGTCCTATAAACATGCATGAATCGAGGATCAACCTCAACACACATAATGTAGTCCTTTGGAGAAAATCGGTGGTGGCGGGAGTTGAACCCAGGCCTAGAGTATGAACGCCTCAAGGCTTCACTACTGGATTAAGTTGTCACCTTCTGGAATTTATTGGTATTTCTACTAGATAAGCCCATTTTGTTCAAATGGTTTTTACCAACTTGCCAAGTCCTACAATCAATCATGCATCGGGGATCAACACACATAATGCAGTCCTTTGTAGACATTTGATGAGGGCGGGACTAGAACCCAGCCCTAGAGTATGAAAATCTCTAAGCTTTACCATTTGATCAAGGTGACACCTTCAAAGTTTGTAGATATTTCTACCAGGTAAGCCCATTTTTTTTCGGAGGGTTGGTAACCTATTTGCCAAGTCCTACAATCATCCATGCATCGGAGATCAACCTCAACACACATAATGTAGTCCTTTGAACCTAGGCCTCGAGTATGAACATCCCTAGTCTTTACCACTGGATCAAGGTGGCAATTTCTAAAATTTGTTAGTATTTCTACCAGGTAAACCCCATTTTTTTTCAGAGGGTTGGTAACCTACTTGTCAAGTCCTACAATCATGCATGCATCAGGGATCAACCTCAACACACATAATGTAGTACTTTGGAGAAAATCGATGAGGGCAGGACTTGAACCCAGGCCTTAAGTATAAACACCTCTAGGCTTTACCACTTGATCAAGGTGGCACCTTCTTAATTTGTTAGTATTTGAACAAGGCAAGCCCACTTTTTTTCAGAGGGTTGGGAACCAACTTGCCAAGTCCTACAATCATGCATACATCGGGGTTCAACCTCGACACACATAATGTAGTCTTTAGAAGAAAATCGGTCAGGGGGGTACTTGAACCAAAGGCTAGAGTATGAACACCTGTAAGTTTTACCACTTGATTAAGGTGGCACCATCAAAATTTGTTCGTATTATTACCAGGTAAGCCCATTTTTTTTCAAAGGGTTGGTAACCTACTTGCCAAGTCCTACAAACATGCATGCATCGGAGTTCAACCTCAGGTCCTCAACACACATAATGTAGTCCTTTGGAGAAAATCGGTGAGGCCAGGACTTGAACCCAGGCCTAGAGTATGAACACCTCTAGGCTTCACTACTGGATTAAGTTGTCACCTTCTGGAATTTGTTGGTATTTCTACTAGATAAGCCCATTTTCTTCAAAGGGTTTTTACCAACTTGCCAAGTCCTACAATCAGTCATGCATCGGGGATCAACCTCAACACACATAATGTAGTCCTTCGTAGACATTTAATGACGGCGGGACTAGAACCCAGGCCTAGAGTATGAACACCTCTAGGCAATATACTTGATCTAGTTGGCACCATCAAAAATTTGTTGGTATTTCTAGGAGTTAAGCCCAATTTTTCAAAGGGTTTGTTGTTGGCTAGGTACGAAGGCTAACATTTGTAACCTATTTGCTCCGTCCTACAATCATGCATACTTCGGAGATCAACCTCAAACCACATAATGTAGTCCTATGGAGAAAAACGGTGAGGGTGGGACATCAACCTGGGCCTAGAGTATGAAGACCCCTAGGCTTTACCACTTGATCAAGGTGGCACTTTCTAAAATTTGTCCATATTTCTACCAGGGTTGGTAACCCACTTGCCAAGTCCTACAATCATCCATGCATCGGAGATCAACCTCAACACATATAATGTAGTCCTATGGAGAAAAACTATGAGGGTGGGACTTGAACCTAGGCCAAGAGTATGAACACCCCTAGGCTTTACCACTTGATCAAGGTGACACTTTCTAAATTTTGTTAGTATTTCTACCTTGTAAACCCATTTTTTTTTTCAGAGGGTTGGTAACTTACTTGCCAAGTCCTGCAATCATGCATGCATCGGGGATCAACCTCAACACACATAATGTAGCCTTTTGGAGAAAATCGATGAGCCCGGGAATTGAACCCAGGCCTAGAGTATAAACACCTCTAGGCTTTACCACTTGATCGAGGTGGCACCTTCTTAATTTGTTGCTATTTGAACAAGGTAAGCTCAATTTTTTTCAGAGGGTTGCAAACAAACTTGCCAAGTCCTATAATCATGCAGACATCGGGGTTAAACCTCAACAGACATAATGTAGTCTTCAGAAGAAAATTGGTGAGGGCGGAATTAGAACCAAGGCTAGAGTATGAACACCTCTAAGCTTTACCACTTGATCAAGGTAGCGCCTTCAAAATTTGTTGGTATTGTTCTACCAGGTAAGCCCATTTTTTCCAAATGGTTCGTAACTTACTTGCCAAGTCCTACCATCATGCATGCATCAGGGATCAATATCAACACACATAATGTAAACCTTCGGAGAAAATCGGTGAGGGCGGGATTTGAACCCAAGCCTAGAGTATCAACACCTCTAGGCATTACCACTTTATCTAGTTGGCACAATCAAAAATTTGTTGCTATTTCAACGAGGTAAGCCCATTTTTTTTTCAAAGGGTTTGTTGTTGGCCGGGTAATGAGGCTAACATTTGTAACCTACTTGCCATGTCCTACAATCATGCATGCATCGGAGATCAACCTCAACACACATAATGTAGTCCTATGGAGAAAAACGGTGAGGGCGACACATGAACCTAGGCCTACGGTATAAACACCCCTAGGCTTCACCACTTGATCAAGGAGGCACTTTCTAAAATTTGTCCATAATTCTACAAGGTAATACATTTTTTTCAGAGGATTGGTAACCCACTTTCCAAGTCCTACAATCATCCATGCATCGGAGATCAACCTCAACACACATAATATAGTCCTATGGAGAAAAACTGTGAGGGTGGAACTCGAACCTAGGCCAAGAGTATGAACACCCCTAGGCTTAACCACTTGATCAAGGTAACACTTTCTAAAATTTGTTAGTATTTCTACGAGTTAAACCCATTTTTTTTCAGAGGCTTGGTAACATACTTGCCAAGTCCTACAATCATGCATGAATCAGGGATCAACCCCAAAACACATAATGTACTCCTTTGGAGAAAATTGATGAGGGCGGGGCTTGAACCCAGGCCTAGAGTATAAAGACCTCTAGGCTTTACCACTTCATTGAGGTGGCACCTTCTTAATTTTTGGTATTTACACAAGGTAAACTCAATTTTTTTCAGAGGGTTGGGAACCAACTTGCCAAGTCAATCGTGCATGCATCAAGGATCAACCTCAACAAACATAATGTATTCCTTTGGAGAAAAACAAGGAAGGGGGGACTTGAACCTAGGCCTAGAGTATCAACACCCTAAGGCTTTACCACTTGATCAAGGTGGCAGTTTCTAAAATTCGTTGGTATTTCTACTAGGTTAGCCCATTTTTTTTTTAGACAGTTGGTAACCTATTTGCCAAGTCCTATAATCATACATGCAACGGGGATGAACCTCAACACATATAATGAAGTCCTTTGGAGAAAATCGGTGAGGGAGGACTTGAACCCAAGGCTAGAGTACGAATACCACTAGGCTTTACCACTTGATAGAGGTGGCACCTTCTTAATTTGTGGGTATTTGTACAAGGTAAGCCCATTTTTTTTCAGAGGGTTGGTAACCTACTTGCCAAGTCCTACAATCATGCATGCATCGGGGATCAACCTCAACACACATAATGTAGTCCTTTGGAGAAAATAGATGAGGGAGGGACTTCAACCCGGGCCTAAAGTATGAACACCTGTAAGTTTTACCACTTGATCAAGGTGGCACCTTCAAAATTTGTTGGTATTGTTCTACTAGATAAGCCCATTATTTTTCCAGAGGGTGCTAAACTACTTGCCAAGTCCTACCATTATGCATCATGCATGCATCGGGGATCAACCTCAACACACATAATGTAAACCTTTGGAGAAAATTGGTGAGGGCGGGAATTGAACCCAGACCTAGAGTATCAACGCCTCTAGGCATTACCACTGGAACTAGTTGGCACCGTTGAAAATTTGTTGGTATTTCTACAAGGTAAGCCCATTTTTTTTCAAAGGGTTTGTAACCTACTTGCCAAGTCCTAAAATTATGCATCCAACGGGGATCAACCAAATCACACAAAATGTAGTCTTTTGGAGAAACTTGATGAGGATGGGACTTGAACCCAGGCCTAGAGTATGAACACCTCTAGGCTTTACCACTTAATGAAGGTGGAACCTTCGAAATTTGTTGGTATTTCGACCAGGTAAGCCAATTTTTTTCAGAGGGTTGGTAACCTACTAGCCAAGTCCTACAATCATGCATGCATCGGGGATCAACACCAACACACATAATGTAGTATTTTAGAGAAAATCAGTGAGGGCAGGACTTGAACCCAGGCCTAGAGTATAAAAACCTCTACGCATTACTACTGGATCAAGTTGGCATCTTCTAAAATTTGTTGGTAATTCTACCAGGTAAGCCAATTTTTTTTCAAAAGGTTGGTAATCTATTTGCCAAAGTCCTATAATCATGCATGCAACGGGGATAAACCTCAACACACATAATGAAGTCATTCAGAGAAAATCGGTGAGGGCGAGACTTGAACCCAAGCCTAGAGTATGAACACCACTAGGCTTTACCACTTGATAGAGGGGGCACCTCTTAATTTGTGGGTATTTGTACCAACTTGCCAAGTCCTACAATCAGTCATGCATCGAGGATCAACCTCAACACACATAATGTAGTCCTTTGTAGACATTTGATGAGAGCAGGACTAGAACCTAGGCCTAGAGTATAAAAATCTCCAAGTTTCACCACTTGATCAAAGTGGCACCTTCAAAATTTGTTGGTATTTCTACCAGGTAAGCCCATTTTTTTTGGAGGGTTGGCAACCTATTTTCTGAATCCTACAATCATCCATGCATCAGAGATCAACCTCAACACACATAATGTCGTCCTTTGGAGAAAAATGGTGACAGTGGGACTTGATCTGAGGCCTAGAGTATGAACACCCCTAATCTTTACCACTTGATCAAGGGGACACTTTTTAAAATTTGTTAGTATTTCTACTAGGTAAGCCCATTTCTTTTCAGAGGGTTGGTAGGTTACCTGGTGGATCCTGGCTACAAATCGTTGTTGGGTATAATCAAAATGTATAGGAAGGGCAATTTTTCAAACTATATCTTTAGGTTTGCAACAGTATTGCTCGGAGAAAAATTTTAAGATATCACCTTGAGAATTTCAACAAGTTTTTCAACTCCACTTTCGCTAGGAAAGAGAGATTTGTACATAAAGAAAAAAGATTTTTTAAGCATATAATAAAAGTCACATTCTCAAATATATAAAGGTGTGGGCATATATAGAGGAGTTACTTATCTGCACAAAAAGTAACACGGCAAATATAATTCCCCTTTAACCGGTCAAAAGCAAAAACAAATAGAATCATAATAAGGTACAACACTAAAAGCAAGATAAAAATGATTCACGAGAGAGCAAAAACATACCAACAATTTTTTGCAGTTCAAAAATCACAAAGATCCACAGATGGGTATGTGGGTTGACCTACAAAGAAATATTAATTTGATTAAAATCAATTGCCAAAGTAATGTGATAGATGAATATCACATCATAACGGAATTAAGTGTTGGTCTTAAAGCTTGCACATCTACAATATAGAAACCGGGAGTGAACTTGCATTTATGATTTTCCGAAAGCAACATATCAAAAAATGTGGGTTATTTTTCACATAAATGAATCAAATAGACTTGAGAAAATATATAAAACTAACATCGTTGATATGGGCATAAATACATTGTTTGATTCTGATAGAGTGAAGCAGGTAGAGGCCTACCTCGATTATTCTCAATCAAATTTTGATTGAGGCAACTTGGGGATCAAACATCCCTCTCCACCCTTCAACATCATGGTATTCCTTAACAAGTTACCCCTATCCTTGAATTAAGTTGCGTCATGCATGGTTGAAATCTAATTTGATTCCCAGTTAGAGATCTTAGATTATTTTCGAACATTCCAAGGACTTCCTTCTAAACCACAAAAAAAAATTCACAAACAAATTCCACACATTAGAGAGGCTCAATTTGTTAGAATCATTGAAGTGGGCAGACTTCAACATTAGGAGATATATTTATGTTGTGGTTTATCAACTAAATGGTGGTTCCTCGGTACAACTTGTTGTTGGGCATTATCAAAATATATAGGACAGACAATGTTCATACCATACATTTAGGTTTGCAACAGTATTGCTCGAAGAAAAATTTAAGATATCACCTTGATAATTTCAACAAGTTGTCCAACTCAACTTTAGCTAGGAAAGAGAGATTGGTACATAAAAAAAAAATTAAGCATATAATAAAAGTCAAATTCTCAAATATATATAGGTGTGGACATATATAAAGGAGTTACTTATCTTCCCAAAAATTAACATGGCAAATATCATTCTCCCCTTTGACCTGTCAAAAGCAACAACAGATAAAATAATAATAAGGTACCGCACCAAAAGCAAGATAAAATGATTCTCGAGAGAGCAAAAACATACCAACAATTTTGCAGTTCCAAAATCACAAAAATCCAACTGATGGGTATGTGGGTTGACCTACAGATAAAATAATAATAAGGTACCGCACCAAAAGCAAGATAAAATGATTCTCGAGAGAGGAAAAACATACCAACAATTTTGCAGTTCCAAAATCACAAAAATCCAACTGATGGGTATGTGGGTTGACCTACAAAGAAAATTTTAATTTGATTTTTTTAAAAATGTCAAAGTAATGTGATAGATGAATATAACATCATAACGGAATGAAGTGATGGTTGTAAAGCTTGCACATCTATAATATAGAAATCAAGAGTGTGCTTGCATTTGTGATTTTCCAAACGCAACATATCAAAAAATATGGGTTGTTTTTCACATAAATGAATCAAATAGACTTGAGAATATATATAACTAGCATCGTTGATATTGGCACAAATACATGGCTTGATTCTGATTGTGTGAAGCAGGTAGAGGCCTACCTCGACTATTCTCAATCAAATTTTGATTGAGGCAACTTGGGGATCAAAAATCCCTCTCCACCCTTCAGGATCGTCGGATTCCTTTGCAGGTGGCACCTATCCTTGGGTCAAGTTGTGTCATGCATGCTTGAAATCTAGATTGTTTCTTAGTTTGGACATCTTAAATTGTTTTCAAACATTCCAAGGACTTCCTTCGAAACTACAAAAAATCTTTTTGACAAACAAATTCAACACATTAGAGTCTCGGTGTGTTAGAATCATTGAAGTGGGTTGACATCAACATTAGTAGATATATTTATGTTGTGGTTTATCAACCAAATGGAGGATCCTGGGTGCAACTCGCTGTAGGGCGTAATCAAAATATATAGGAAGGACAATTTTTCATACTATACATTTGGGTTTCCCACAGTATTGCTCGGAGAAAAATTTAAGATATCACCTTGATAATTTCAACAAGTTGTTCAATTCCACTTTCGCTAGGAAAGAGAGATTGGTACATAAACAAAAGATTTTTTAAGCAAATAATAAAAGTCACATTCTCAAATATATAAAGGTGTGAACATATATAAAGGAGTTACTTATCTTCCCAACAAGTAACACGACAAATATAATTGTCTTTCCTTTGACCCGTCAAAACCAAAAACATATAAAATCATAATAAGGTACCGCACTAAAAGTAAGATAAAAATGATTCTCGAGACTGCAAAAACATACGAACAATTTTGCAGTTCCAAAATCACAAAGATCCAGCTGATGGGTGAGTGGTTTGACTTACAAAGAAATTTTAATTTGATTAAAAATAAATTGCTAAAGTAATGTGATAAGTGAATATAACATCATAACAGAATGAAGTGTTGGTTGTAAAGTTTGCACATCTACAATATAGAAATCAGTAGTCAGCTTGCATTATAATTTTCCAAAATTAGCATATCAAAAAATTTTGGTTGTTTTTCACATAAATGAATCAAATAGGATTGAGAATATAGTAAATTGGATTTTCGCCAAAAAAAGATAGTAAATTGGATTTTCGTGAACGAGTCCTACGCCTTCAGAACTTACAATTTGGTTTCGAAAAATAGTAGTAACATCACTGTTTCGGGTATCGGAGGCCACCGAAACGGCGAAACCGTTACGTAATAGGTGTTACGTAACGGTTTCGGCGATTTTTTAAACCAAGATAACATCAGAATGGAATGAAGTGTTGGTTGTAAAGCTTGCACATCTACAATATAGAAATCATGAGTGAGCTTGCATTTATCATTTTCCAAAACGAGCATATAAAAAAATGTGGGTTGTTTTTCACATAAATGAATCAAATAGGCTTGAGAATATATAAAACTAGCATCGTTGATATGGGCATAAATACATAGCTTGATTCTGATAGAGTGAAGCAGGTAGAGGCTTACCTCGACTATTATCAATCAAATTTTGATTGAGGCAACTTAGGGATCAAACATCCCTCTCCACCCTTCAGAATCGTGGGATTCCATAACAAGTTACCCCTATCCTTTAATTAAGTTGTGTCATGCATGCTTTAAATCTAGTTTGGTTCCCAGTTTAAAGATCTTAGATTACTTTAAAACATTCCAAGGACTTCCTTCTAAACCACAAAAAAAAAAATCACAAACAAATTTTACACATTAGAGAGCCTCGGTGTGTTAGAATCAATGAAGTGAGTTGATATCAATATTAGGAGATATATTTATGTTGTGGTTTGTCAACCAAATGGTGGTTCCTGACTACAACTCGTTGTTGGGCATAGTCAAAATATATAGAAAGCACAATGTTCCATACTATACATTTAGGTTTACATCAGTATTGCTCAGAGAAAAATTTAAGATATCACCTTGATAATTTAAACAAGTTGTTCAGCTCCACTTTCGCTAGAAAAGTGTGATTGGTACATAAAGAAAAAAAAATTTCAGCATATAATCAAAGTCACATTCTCAAATATATAAAGGAGTGGACATATATAAAGGAGTTACTTATCTTCCCGAAAAGTAACACGGCAAACATAATTGTCTCCCCTCTGATCTGACACAAGCAAAAGCAAATAAAATCATAATAAGGTACCGTACTAAAAGCAAGCTAAAAATGATTCTCAAGAGAGCAAAAACATACCAACAATTTTGCATTTCCAAAATCACAAAGATCTAGGTGAAGGGTGTGTGGGTTGACCTACAAAAAATTTTAAATTTGATTTTTAAAAAATTGTCAACGCAATGTGATAGATGAATATAACACCATAACGGAATGAAGTGATGGGTTAAAGCTTGCACATCTACAATATAGAAATCAAGAGTGAGGTCACATTTATGATTTTCCAAAAACAACATGTCAAAAAATGTGGATTGTTTTTCACATAAATGAATCAAATTGGCTTGAGAATATTTATAACTAGCATCGTTGATATGGGCATAAATACATTGCTTGACTCTGATAGAGTGAAGCAGGTAGAGGTCTACCTCGACTATTCTCAATCAAATTTTGATTGAGGCAACTTGGGGATCAAACATCCCTCTCCACCCTTCAGGATCGTGGGATTCCTTAACAGGTTACCCCTATCCTTGAATCAAGTTGTGTCTTCCAAGGACTTCCTTCTAAACCACAAAAAATCTTTTTCACAAACAAATTCCACACATTAGAGAGTCTTGGTGTGTTAGAATCATTGAAGTGGGTTGATATCAACATTAGGAGATATATTTATGTTGTAGTTTATCAACCAAATGGTGGTTCCCGGGTGCAACTCGTTGTAGGGCATAATCAAAATATATAGGAAGGACAATTTTCCATACTATTCATTTAAGTTTGCCACAGAATAGTTCGGAGAAAAATTTAAGATATCACCTTGATAATTTCAACAAGTTGTTCAACTCTACTTTTGCTAGGAAAGAGAGATTAGTACATAAAGAAAAGATTTTTTTAGTATATAATAAAAGTTACATTCTCAAATATATAAAAGTGTGGACATATATAAAGGAGTTATTTATCTTCCTAAAAACTAACATGACAAATATAATTGTCTCCCATGACATGTCAAAAGTAAAAACAAATAAAATCATTATAAGGTATCGCACTAAAAGAAAGATAAAAATGATTCTCGAGAGAGCAAAAACATACGAACAATTTTGCAGTTCCAAATTCACAAATATCCAGCCGATGGGTATGTGGGTTCACCAACAAAAAAATTTTAATTTGAATTAAAAAAAATTACCAAAGTAATATGATAAAAGAATATAACAACATAACCGGAATGAAGTTATGGTTGTAAAGCTTGCAGATCTAAAATATAGAAATCAAGAGTGAGCTTGCATTTATGATTTTCCAAAAGCAACAGCTCAAAAAATGTAGGTTGTTTTTCACATAAATGAATCAAATAGGCTTGAAAATATATATATATAACTAGCATCGTTGATATGGGCATAAATACATGTCTTGATTTGGATAGAGCGAAGCCGGTAGAGGCCTAACTCGACTATTCTTAATCAAATTTTGATTGAGGCAACTTCTAGATCAAACATCCTTGTCCACCCTTTAGGATCGTGAGATTTCTAAAAGGTTACCCCTATCCTTCAATCATGTTGTGTCATGCACGCTTGAAATCTAGTTTGGTTCCCAGTTTTGACATCTTATATTATTTTCAAACATTCCAAGGACTTCCTTCTAAACCACAAAAAATCTTTTTCATAAACAAAGTCTCAATGTGTTAGAATCATTGAAGCGGGTTGACATCAACATTAGGAGATTCTTTTCTTTTTTGATAACAAGCAGATATATTTATGTTACGATTTATCAACCAAATGGTGGTTCAATGTTATGATTTATCAACCAAATGGTGGTTCCCGGGTGCAGCAGGTCATCGTTGGGCACCTTCTAAAATTTGTTGGTATTTCTAAGAAGTAAGCCCATTTTTTTGGCACCTTCTAAAATTTGTTGGTATTTCCTTTGGGGAAAATCGGTGAGAGCGAGACTTGAACCCAAGCCTAGAGTATGAACAAATCTAGGCTTTACCATTGAATCAAGTTGGCACCTTCTAAAATTTGTTGGTATTTCTACGAGGTAAGCCCATTTTTTTCAACGGGGTGTAACCTACTTGCCAAGACCTACAATTATGCATCCATCGGGGATCAACCAAATCACACAAAATGTAGTCCTTTGGAGAAACTTGATGAGGGTGGGACTTGAACCCAAGCCTAGAGTATGAACACCTCTAGGCTAAAAGGTAAGACCTTCGAAATTTGTTGGTATTTCTACTAGGTAAGCCCATTTTTTTTTCAGAGGGTTGGTAACCTACTAGACAAGTCCTACAATCATGCATGCATCGGGGTTCAAGACCAACACACATAATGTAGTCCTTTGTAGAAATTTCATGAGGACAGGACTAGAACCCAGGCCTAGAGTATGAAAATCTCTAAGCTATACCACTTGATCAAGGTGGCACCTTCAAAATTTGTTGGTATTTCTACCAAGTAAGCCATTTTTTTTTCAAAGGCTTGGTAACCTACGCCTAGTCCTACAATCATGCATGCATCGGGGATCAACCTCCACACACATAATGTAAACCTTTGGAGAAAATCGGTGAGGGCGGGACATGAAACTAGGCCTAGAGTATGAATAGTTATAGGCTTTACCACTTGATCAAGGTGGCACCTTCAAAATTTGTTGGTATTTCTACCAGGTAAGCCCATTTTTTTTCAAAGGGTTGGGAACCTACTTGCCAAGTCCTACAATCATGCATGCATCGGGGTTCAACCTCAATACACATAATGTAGTCTTTAGGAGAAAATCAATGAGGGCGGGACTTGAATCAAGGCTAGAGTATGAACACCTCTAAGCTTTACCACTTGATCAAGGTGGCACCTTCAAAATTTGTTTCGAACTATTAAACAATGTAACTAGAGCAGCAGATGTAATCCCAAGTCCCAACTGGGATTCCTTATTCGACGCGGTGTGCTCCGATGCATTTGTTTCAATCTATCCTAACTTTTAGAATTAATTTTGTTCAGTTTAGACCTAGTTTGCATGATTTGGGCAACGAGGTTAATAAGTTGTTATTTCAAACTATTAAGAAAAGTAACCTAGAGCTACGCACAGAATCCCAGAATTAACTTCATGAGTTACGCATTTGTTTCAATCTAACATAACTTATAGAATTGGTTTTGTTTTGTTTACACCTCGTTTACCTGATTGGAAAATGAGGTTCATAAGTTACCTAAGTTTCAGACTCCAAAAAAAGTAATCAAGAACAGCAAACAAAATCGCAACTAAGACTCCTTTTTCGATGCGGTCTATTACGACGCATTTGTTTCAACGTATCCAAACTTCTAGAATTGGTTTTGTTCAGTTTAGACCTCGTCTACCCGATTTGGCAATGAGGTTAAGAAGTTGCCTAAATTTCAAACTACTAAAAAATGTAACCTAATGTTGCGCACAGAATCTCAATTGTGACTCCTTTTTCGGCATGGTCTGCTTTATAAGCATTTGCTTCAATCTATCCTATGTTTAGAAATGGTTTCATTCAGTTTATACCTCGTTTGCCCGATGTGGGCAAAGACGTTCATATGTTGTCTAAGTTTCAAACTACTAAAAAAAGTAACCTATACCTACACAAAGAATCCCAACCAGGACTCATTTTTCAATGCGGCCTACTCTAAAGCATACGTTTCAACTTTTCCTAACTTTTATAATTAGTTTCGCTCAATTTAGACCTTGTATACCGAATTTGGACAACGAAGTTCATAAGTTGCCTAAGTTTCCAACTACTAAAAAAGTAACCTAGTGCAAACCAAACCTGGGCACAGAGAAAAAAAGAAAAAGAATGGTAATCAAGCTATTTGACAAGTCCTACAATCATGCATGCATCGGAGATCAACCTCAACAAACATAATGTAGTCCTATGGAGAAAAATAGTGAGGGTGGGACTTAAACCTAGGCCTAGAGTATGAACAACCTAGGCTTTACCACTTGAACAAGGTGACACTTTCTAAAATTTGTTAGTATTTCAACCAGGTAAGCCCATTTTTTTCAGAGGGTTGGTAACCTACTTGCCAAGTCCTACAATCATGCATGCATCGGGGATCAACCTCAACTAACATAACGAAGTCCTTTGGAGAAAATCGATGAGGGCGGGACTTGAACCCAGGCCTAGAGTATATACACATCTAGGCTTTACCACTTGGTCGAGGTGACATCTTCTTAATATGTTGGTATTTGAACAAGGTAAACCTAAATTTTTTCAGAGGGTTGGGAACCAACATTGTGACGCCCCGAACCCGTGCCTAAGGAAGTCGTGTTCTGAGACGCGCACCCGGTCTTCAATGACACACAGTGGAAGACTTTACCCATGAAAATGTAGGAATTTTCAACTTTTCTTATGAGCTTACATAAGCAATAACAACTGGTCATCACAATAACCCATCATAAGCAAATGTATTACCTCACAAGTACAGTAGTCTTTACTTTTGGCGCCACAACTGCACCGATATACCTCCAAACTCTAAAATGTAACTCCTTGTCAATCGGTAACCGCTTCAGAATCTGAACAAATAAAATGAGATGTGAGCCATAGAGCCCAGCAAAATCCACAGCTCATCTAAACTATTTTCCACATAATAACATTCATCAATAATGATATAGTAGTACAATACAATTTTCATATTATAATAATATGCAGAATAATAATATCGTAATTCGTGACCCGAGGTCACTCAGGGCTATCTCACCCTATTCGAGGTTCCCAACCTCCAAATTGTCAAATTCATCCAGTCATTGTCCACGACACCAGGTTACCGTTTTAGATAACCGCTCATGCGTTATTCTTGAGTCCAAAGATTCGATCGACTGGGCCTTCGCCCGTGTACAACCTCTATCCATGAGTCCACAAACTCAATTATCAACCAATGAGGACTTCTCCCGATTATAACCAATCATTGGGTATGTCGACCCAATTAATCCTTAAATCATCATATTCTACACATAACCTGGGTCTTCACCGGATAATTGTTAGGAACAATACTTCTGACACATCACACTCTGTCAGGAACAACACCTCTAACATATCAAACTCTGTCAGGAACCACACCTCTGACACTTACTTTATATTTTCCCTCTATGGGAACACCGACACATACACAACCACATTTTTCAGGAAACACATCTGATTGCCAGGATACTCATCTGATCAGCCAGGATACACATCTAATAGCCAGGAAACTCATCCAACATGTCAAGAAAATGAAACTCATCTGACAAGCCAAGGACGCACCTCTGACTAACAGGAAATACCTGACCACCAGGAAACACCTGACCATCAGGAAACACCTATCTATCAGGTACACATCTGACATATCACTCTGTCAGGCATAACACCTCTGATATGACACCCTTGTCAGGAAACACATCTGATTACTAGGAACACATCTGACCTGCCAGGAATAACACATCTGACATGCCAGGAACACCCATCTAATAACCAGGAAACACCTCTGACATCAAATCCTGTCAGGCACAACACCTCTGACATCAAATCCTGTCAGACAAAACACATCTGACATTAACCTCTGTCAGGCATAACACCTCTGACATCAAATCTTGTCAGGCACAACACCTCTGACAGCTACCATCATATATCATCACAACCTCTGTTGGGTGCATACCTGTTGACACAGGCCAATGCCCCCTCAAGGTAACATAATTGAGTTCGTAAACTCAATACATCACTTGGTCCATAGACCCCAATCCAACCTTTAGCCCATGGCCCAATATCGTCCTAACTCTCCCGACTATCAATCATGGAAGAACCCGAGCTCATAATAAATACCGCCTCTCCGGACCTAACCAAAGAGGGACCACAGACAGCAGTTCACGTAAGTTAGGTTTTCTAACCATAGGAAATCCCCAATTATTCAGGCCCTACTTGAATAAGGCCTCATGCCCATGAACCAAGTCTGAGGGTATACCGTTCTGGTTTGGAACATTACCCGGCCAATGGACCATTCCATCACCTTACCATGTCCCAACAACATCACATCATACACAAAGGTTGTCTCAAGGTGGGACTTTTACCAGGCCAATGGACCCTACCAAGTGGCCTTTAAAACATCACATCTTATCAGATTCATTCCAATAGGGAACTTAACCAGGCCAATGGACCTATTATTGCCTAAAAACAAACATCACATCATACAAGAGTAGTTCTGATAGGGAACTTAACTAGGCCAATAGACCCTACCATTGCCTTACAATGTCGAAATCATATCATATCACATCACACATATAAAAGCCCAGTCAGGCTATCATAACTTCCTGCGATCGATTGCACTTCCCCTGCGATCTATCGCAAATCACACTGAGCCTAAATTCAAGCTAGAAAAAGCCCGAAACCGAGGGCTCTTTCCCTCTGCTCCATTTTCACTCTCATCCATCCCATCTATACATCATTCGTAAGGTTTCCGACCTTTTCCCATCCACACATAATATCACCAAACCATTCCACATAAATAAAGTAGCTTAAACAAGGGAAAAGAGTTGGAGAGGGCTTTTACTTCTTTCACGCTTTCCGAGACGTCTAGGGACAAAACAGACACTGCCAACGCGTTTGGAAAAAGGATCAACGCCCAAGGTGAAGCTCCTCGCCTTCAAACCTGATTTTCCACAAATTTATCAAACACTTAACTAATCAACCTCAGTTAAGGACCCATAAACGCATAATTTTATTCTATTAAAATTCTGGGTCATTACAAACATGCCAAGTCCTACAATCATGCATGCATCGGGGACCAACACCAATACACATATTGTAGTATTTTAGAGAAAATCGGTGAGGGCGGCAGGACTTGAACCCAGGCCTAGAGTATAAACACCTCTAGGCTATACCAATGGATCAAGTTGGCATCTTCTAAAATTTGTTGGTATTTCAACGAGGTAAGCCCATTTTTTATTAGAGGGTTAGTAACCTACTTGCACAAACCAACAATTATGCATGCATCGGGGATCAACCTCAACACACATAATGTAAACCATTGGAGAAAATCGGTGAGGGCGGGAATTGAACTCAGGCCTAGAGTATGAACACCTCTACGAATTAACACTAGATCAAGTTGGCACCTACCAATATTTGTTGGTATTTCTACCTGGCAAGCCCATTTTTTTCGGAGGGTTGGTAACCTATTTGCCAAGTCCTACAATCATGCATGCATCAGAGATCAACCTCAACACACAAAATGTAGTCCTTTCGATAAAAACGGTGAGGGGGGGACTTGAACCTAGGCCTAGAGTATGAACACCCCTAGTCTTTACCACTTGATCAAGGTGGCACTTTCTAAAATTTGTTTGTATTTCTACAAGGTTATTACTACCAGGTAAGCCCATTTTTTTTCAAAGGATGGTAACCTATTTGCCAAGTCCTACAATCATCTATGCAACGGGGATAAACCTCAACACACATAATAAAGTCCTTTCGAGAAAATCGGTGAGGGCGGGACTTGAACCCAAGCCAAGAGTATTAACACCACTATGCTTTGCAACTTGATAGAGGTGGCACCTTCTTAATTTGTGGGTATTTGTACAAGGTAAGCCCATTTTTTTCAAAGGGTTGGTAAGCTACTTGCCAAGTCCTACAATCATGCATGCATCGGAGATCAACCTCAACACAAATAATGTAGTCCTTTTGAGAAAATCGATGAGGGCGGAACTTGGACCCGGGCCTAGAGTATAAATACCTCTAGGCTTGACCACTTGATCGAGGTGGAACCTTCTTAATTTGTTGGTATTTGAACAAGGTAAACCCAATTTTTTTCAGAGGGTTCAAAACCAACTTGCTAAGTCCTACAATCATGCATGCATGGGGATTAATATCAACACACATAATGTAGACTTTTGGGGAAAATCGGTGAAAGCGGGACTTGAACCCAGGCCCAGAGTATGAACACCACCTCTAGGCTTTACCATAGATCAACTTGGCACCCTCTAAAATTTGTTGGTATTTCTAAGTGGTAAGCCCATTTTTTTTCAAAGGGTTTGTAACCTACTCGCCAAGTCCTACAAAATGTAGTCCTTTGGAGAAATTTGATAAGGGTGGAACTTGAACCCAAGCCAAGAGTATGAACACCTCAAGGATTTACAACTTGATCAAGGGGGAACCTTCAAAATTTGTTGATATTTGTACCAGGTAAGCCCATTTTTTTTTTCTAACGGTTGGTAACCTACTAGCAATGTCCTATAATCATGCATGCATCGGGGATCAAAACCAACACACATAATGTAGTATGTTAGAGAAAATCGATGAGGGTGGGACAAAAACTCAGGCCTTGAGTATAAACACCTTTAGGCTTCACTACTGGATCAAGTTGCCATCTTCTAAAATTTGTTGGTATTTCAACGAGGTAAGCCCATTTTTTATGAGAGGGTTTGTAACCTACTTGTCAATACCTACAATCATGCATGCATCGGGGATCAACCTCAACACACATAATGTAAACCTATGGAGAAAATCGGTGAGGGCAGGAATTGGACTTAGGCCTAGTGTATGAACACCTCTAGGCAATACCACTAGATCAAGTTGCCACCTTCTACAATTTGTTGGTAATTCTACCAGGTAAGCCCATTTTTTTCGGAGGGTTCGTTACTTATTTGCCAAGTCCTACAATCAGGCATTCATCGGAGATCAACTTCAACACACATAATGTAGTCCTTTGGAAAAAAACGGTGAGGCGGGACTTGAACCTAGGCCTAGAGTATGAACACCCCTAATCTTTACCACTTGATCAAGGTGGCACTTTCTAAAATTTGTTAGTATTTCTATCAGGTAAGCCCATTTTTTTTCAGAGGGTTGGTGGTTACTTGCCAAGTCCTACAATCATGCATGCATTGGGAATCAACCTCAACACACATAATGTAGTCCTTTCAAGAAAATTGATGAGGGCGGGACTTGAACCCAGGGCTAGAGAATAAACACCTCTAGGCTTTACCACTTGATCGAGGTTGCACCATCTTAATTTGTTGGTAGTTCAACAAGGTAAACCCATTTTTTTTCAGAGGTTTGGGAACGAACTTGCCAAGTCCTACAATCATGCATACATCGGGGTTCAACCTCAATACACATAATGTAATCTTCAAAAGAAAATCGGTGAGGACGGGAATTGAGCCAAAGCTAGAGTATGAACACCTATAAGCTTTACCACTTGATCAAGGTGGCATCTTCAAAATTTATTGGTATTGTTCTACCAGGTAACCCATTTTTTTTCCAAAGGGTGCTAATCTACTTGCCAAATCCTACCATCATGAATGCATTGGGGATCAACCTCAAGACACATAAAGTAAACCTTTGGAGAAAATCGGTGAGGGGGGATTTGAACCCAAGCCTAGAGTATCAACTCCTCTAGGCATTTCTATGAGGTAAGCCCATTTTTTTTCAAAGGGTTTGTAACCTACTTGCCAAGTCCTACAATTATGCATGCATCAGAGATCAATCTAATCACACAAAATGTAGTCCTTTGGAGAAACTTGATGAGGCCGGGACTTGAACCCAGGCCTAGAGTTTGAACACATCTAGGCTTTAACACTTGATCAAGGTGGCACTTTCAAAATTTGTTGGTATTTCTACCAAGTAAGCCCAGTTTTTTTTTAAAGGGTTGGTAACCTATTTGCCAAGTTCTACAATCATGCATGTATCGGGGATCAACCTCAACAAACATAATGTATTCCTTTGGAGAGAAACGATGAGAGTAGGACTTGAACCTAGGCCTAGAGTATGAATACCCCAAGGCTTTACCACTTGATCAAGGTGGCTCTTTCTAAATTTGTTGGTATTTGTACCAGGTATGCCCATTTTTTTTCAAAGGGTTGGTAACCTATTTCCCAAGTCCTATAATCATGCATGCAACGGGGATAAACTTCACCACACATAATAAAGTTCTGTGGAGAAAATCGGTGAGGGCGGCGGGACTTGAACCCAAGCCTAGAGTATGAACACCATTAGGCTTTACCACTTGATAGAGGTGGCACTTTCTTAATTGGTGAGTATTTGTACAAGGTAAGCCCATTTTTTTTCAGAGGGTTGGTAACCTACTTGCCAAGTCCTACAATCATGCATGCATCGGGGTTCAACCTCAACACACATAACGTAGTCTTTTGAAGAAAATCGGTGTGGCCGGGATATGAACCCAGCCCTAGACTATAAACATATCTAGGCTTTACCACTTGATCAAGGTGGCACCTTCAAAAATTGATGGCATTTCTACCAGGAAAGTCCATTTTGTTCAGAGGTTGGTAACCTACTTGCCAAGTCCTACAAACATGCATGCATCGGGGATCAACCTCAACACACATAATGTAGAAAATCGGTGAGTGCGGGACTTGAACCCAGGCCTAGAGTATGAACACCTCTAGGCTTCACTACTGGATCAAGTTGTCACCTTCTGAAATTTGTTGGTATTTCTACTAGATAAGCCCATTTTTTTCTAAGGGTTTTTACCAACTTGCCAAGTCCTACAATCATGCATACATCGGGGATCAACCTCAACACACATAATGTAGTCCTTTGGAGATATTTGATGAGGGCGGGACTAGCACCCAGGCCTAGAGTATGAAAATCTCTAAGCTTTACTGTAGCGCCTCGAACCCACGCCGTAGGGAATCGTGTTCCGAGACGCGCGTTCGGTCGTTTATACCAATGCAGCGGACGACTTTGCTCGTGACAATTGTGGGAAATTTCAAACTTTGCCCCCAATGAGGCAAATCATCACTGGTCATCACAATAGCTATCACCACAAAACAAATACCTATATTAATTACATTTATGTCCTGGATCATCATTAGGAGCTTTCCCCCCTTAGTGACCCAGACTCTCGGCTTAGAGATTGCCTCAAAATCAACTATTCCTCTCTGTTGAAATTAACTGGAATCAAAATTCCCGTGTGGCCTGGCTAAAGGATGGTGACAGAAACACCCACTTCTTTCATAAGATGGCCTCCTCTCGACGACGTTTCAACTTCATCAATAGGCTCAAAATTAATGACTCTTTGATAGAGGATGAAGCCAAAATCCGAAACGTTATCGTGGACAACTATCAAACTCTCTTCCGGGAAGATGTCTCCTTCAGACCGAAATTGGATGGCCTGCATTTCAGTGATCTCTCTGATGACCAAAGGGAGGCTCTTGAAAAACCTTTCTCAGATTCTGAAATTCTCCTAGCCGTAAAAAGCTTGAAAAGCCCCGGGCCCCGATGGCTTCTCCATTGAGAATTCTATAAATCCTGTTGGGACATTATGGGCCCTGACTTTGTCAATTGGATCCGCGACTTCCACGAGTCTCGATACTTTGAAAAATCTCCGAATTGCTCCTTCATTGCCCTCATCCCCAAGATAGCGGGAGCTCACGATCTCAGTCATTTCCGACCCATCAGCTTGGTAGGCAATGCTTATAAAATCCTAGCAAAGCTCCTCGCATCCCCTCTCCAATCAGTGATGAGCTCCATCATATCCACCCCCCAGGGTGCATTCGTTCTTGGTAGACAAATTCTACCTGGCATCCTCATCACCAATGATTGCGTCGACTCCGGATCCTGCTCAACCTCCCTAGGGGTACTCTGCAAGGTCGATGTAGAAAAAGGTTTCGACCATGTTAACTGGGAATTCCTTGACTATCTAATGCAACGAATGAAATTTGGAATTCGGTGGCGACATTGGATGAAATCTTGCTACACCTCACCCTCCCTATCGGTCCTAATAAATTGATCCCCTGCCGGATTCTTCACAAGCTCTAGAGGTTTACGTCAAGGGGATCCCCTATCGCCCTTCCTCTTCATCATAGTGTCTGAAGCTCTCAGCAGAATGATCTCGAGAGCGGCAAAATCCGCTATCTCGGGCTTCACCCTTGGTAGCGGTCCTCAACCCCTCTCCATCTCCCATTTGCAATTTGCCGATGACACCCTCGTGTTATGTGATGCCTCCAACTCTCAAATTCTTCACCTCAGGTGCCTATTTAGATGTTTCGAGGCGGTCTCGGGCCTCAAGGTAAACCTTACCAAGAGCCAACTGTCCGGGATTGGCGACGTTCCCAACCTTCCAATGTTGGCCTCTATTCTAGGTTGCAGAACTGGATCCTTCCCTGCCACATATTTGGGCCTTCCCTTAGGTGCATCTTTCAAGTCCAAATCAGTTTAGGATCCTATCCTTGACAAAGTTCATCGCCGCCTGGAAGTCGGCTCACCCTTCTCCTATCGAAAGGAGGTCGGCTCACCCTTCTCAAAAGTGTCCTAAACAACCTTCCTACCTACTTCCTCTCCCTATTCTCCATCCCTTCATCTATTACACACAAATTGGAGTCCATCCAAAGGAACTTCCTCTGGAATGAGAGGGTTGAGATTCACAAGTTTCATCTTGTCGACTGGCAAACTGTTTGCCTCCCTCTGGAAAAGGGCGGCCTAAACGTTCGCCCTCTTTCCCTCTTCAACACAGCACTTCTGGGGAAGTGGCTTTGGCAGTTTGGCACTAACCGTGATAGTCTCTGGAGGCTAGTAATCATATCCAAATACGGCTCCCCCTCTATTTGGACCCCCCGGCAGTCCCTGGTCCCCACGGCCCAAGCCTTTGGAAAGGCATCATGTCAGGATGGGACTTCTTCGCCTCTAATATCAGCTTTCGTGTGGGACGAGGTAACGAAGTCAGTTTTTGGTCAAACAAATGGTGTGGATCCACTATCTTGAGCTCTGATTTCCGCCCAATCTAGCTCCTTGCCTTAGATAGGGCCGCTTCAGTCGAGTCCTATATTGAATACCTTCCTAACTCTAGAGTTTAGTGCCCTCGTCTGAGGCGCAACCTCAACGACTGGGAGATAGGCATCCTCCAAGACCTTCTAGCTAGACTCCAACAAGTTCCAACCCACCCCCCCTCTCTTAGGGACACCCGTTTATGGTCTCGTGGAACAAAAAGTCAATTCACAGTGAAATCCCTTTACTAAGCTCTCCCCCACCCTTAGGTCACCCATTCCCTTTTAGACCGATTTGGAAGGCGGGATTGCCCCCCAAGATATCCTTCTTCCTTTGGACCGCGACCCTTGATAAGATTCTCACATGCAATCACCTTATGAGAAGAAGATAGCAAATGGTCAATGGCTGTTTTATGTGCCTGGACGCTGAGGAAACAGTTTATCACCAAGAAGATAGCAAATGGTCAATGGCTGTTTTATGTGCCTGGACGCTGAGGAAACAGTTGATCACCTCTTGTTACATTGTCCTTTCGCACACAAGGTATAGAATCATTTCCTCTCCCGATTGGGACTCAGTTGGATCTTCCCCTTTTCCTTCCGGGACTTCTTATATTGTAAGTTCTCGGTGCTATTGGGGGAAGATGGTTTTGATGGGGGTCCAATGCTTCTCGCCTCGGTAGCTTGGTCTCTCTGGAAAGACCGGAACTCCAGAGTCTTCAAGGACTCCTGCTCACCATTCACCCGAACCTGTCACAGGGAAAGTCATTACCTACTCCAGTGGTGCCCCACCCGGGAGAATTTTGATCCGGCATGGTTATTCTTAATATTGTAATTCTATTTTCACTGCTTTTGCAAATGTTGCCTTCTTGTAGCTTTTGCCTTTTTAGGCTTTTTGGCCTTGGGTTCAACCACTTATGAACCCTGCCACCATATTGTAACTCTTTTGGAATATATATATATTCATATCTCTATTACCCATCAAAAAAAAAAAATTATGTCTGTTTACAAAACGTATGCGCCACTAACGCGTCGGGTAGTCTCTATCCAAAATCCAAAAAAGTCCAAAGTGTAGGATCCACACCTACTGCTCAATAGCTCCTGTAGCTGTTGACATAAAACGTCCGTGAGCTATGAAGCTCAATAAAAACCATAGTTCATCTATACTATTTTCCATGAATGTTAATGCATCAATAACAACATAATAGTACAGTGTTATGATACCGTATAATAATATATCCAAGTTATAATGTGACACACGGTCACACAGGGCTATTTCACCCAACATGAGATTCTCACAGGGCCTACGGCCACTATACATACTTGGACTCTTGTCCAATCATCAATCATCACTTGAGTCCTTTAGACTCACTTACACAATCCTGGGTTATATACCCGATCAAGACCGAACATTGGGTACTCCGACCCAAATACTAACTTAGAATCCGAAGATTCACTACAACTTTGAGCAAACCTGCTCTTACAACCCTAAATCTGAAGATTTAATACCAACCTGAGCACTCCAGCTCAACAAACTGCGAATCCGAAGATTTCATACCACACGGGTACTTGCCCTACAAGAACAAACTCCTCAAATCCACTGGCCGACCACATCTCGTGTATTCACCGCCATCTCATCTGGATATTAGTCCAAAAGGAAACCACGGCCAACCTGCCTACCGGCCTCTTCTGGCTAGTCTTACGGAGGTACCATGACAACCAATGTCACCACACCTAGACGTCCCACCACAAAGGTAACCCCGATAGACCCGGCTGCCGCCCTCTTCTGACCCATCCAGAGAGGAAATCCCCGGACTATACACCATCGGATGCTCAGCCACTGACTCCCTAGGACTCCAACATCTCTTGACTACCAGTCCCGGAAGAACCACGACATCCAATGCCACCACTCCTGACCTAGTCCAAGAGGAACCACGAACGACCTAGACAAATAGACCGACCTCTCCCGTCTATCAGTTTCAGGGAACCCACGACATCCAATGCCACCATCCTGGACCTAGACAAGGAGGAACCACGGCCCCACGTAACCACGGGTTAGGTTTTCTAACCACGAACAACCCCGATTATCCCAAACCCCGCTTGGATAACCGACACACGGACATCACGCCCGTATTTCAAGTCCACAAGTATACCACCCCGATAGGGAGCGCACTCAGGCTAATGGACACCCTACCTTGCCTTTAAAATGTCAATCGTGACTTTTAAGACTTCCCAGGAGAACCCTATAAAAAAGGGAGCCAACATAGGCTTCCAAAGCACACTATCCGGCTTACGATCGATCGTTGCGATCAATCGCCCACCCTGCGATTGATCGCACACCAGCTGCGATCGATCGTCCGAGGCCAAACAGGACCTCGAGTGATTAACCTGTTCTGCGATCAATCGTCGGATCGATTGCATAATCCATCGCACGCCTTTTGTATGGTTGTGATTGATCACCATACACCTGTGATCGATAGCACATCAGCTGGAGTCCAAATTTCGAGCTGCGAACAGCCCAAAACCGAGGCTACATCCCTCTACTCTCTTCTCACATTCATCCACACTGATCATTCCAGGGTCTCAGACCCTTTTTATTCATCCACATCATTCACGAACCATGACAAAAATGATAAAAATAGAAGGAAATAGGAAGGAAAGAAAGGGTTTTTACCTTTTCGCGCATTTCGAGGTCCCGTATGCACGATCTGATTTCACCACAGTGTTCAGCACGTCGATAAACCCCGGGGTAGTGCGCATGCACTTTCTCTTTCCCCTTTCTCTCTCCTCTTCTCTCTAGAAACCGTGAGATAGATGCTCTAACTCACTGTGCAAATAAGGAGAGTGAATAAGCTTGCCTTTATATAAGAAAAGGGTTTGGATCCAGTGCAACAGCACATGAGTGATAATGGTGTGAACTTTGACCGATTTGACTAGTTTTGACCGTTTTAACCAAGTTTGACCAGATTTCCGATTCTTCGCACATACAAGCCCCCAAAACCCTACCAAATGTCATCCGATCGTAACGAAACTTCAGTCGACCGACACACTGTGTGCGATTTTCGAGAAAAGATACTGAGATTTCCTCGGTGCACTTCAATCCCGAGCAAAACCTACTTTTTATTAATTTAACACTCAAGTATTTAACCCCAGTTAAGGACCAATAAACGCATAATTTTATTATTTAAAATTCTGGGGCGTTACATTTACCACTTGTCAGGATGGCACCTTCAAAATTTGTTGGTATTTCTACCAGGTAAGCTCATTTGTTTTCAGAGGGTTGGTAACGAATTTGCCAAGTCCTACAATCATGCATGCATGCATCGGGGATCAACCTCAACACACATAATGTAAACCTTTGGAGAGAATCGGTGAGGGCGGGACTTCAACCCAAGCCTAGAGTATGAACACCTCCAGGCTTTACCCCTTGATCAATGTGGCACCTTCAAAATTTGTTGGTAGTTCTACCATATAAGCCCATTTTTTTTTCAGAGGGTTGATAACCTACTTGCCTAGACCTACAATCATGCATGCATCGGGGATCAACCTCAACACATATAATGTAAACCTTCGGAGAAAATCGGTGAGGGCAGGACATGAACCTAGGACTAGAGTATGAACACTTGTAGGCTTTACCACTTGATCAAGGTGGCACCATCAAAATTTGTTGGTATTTCTATCAGGTAAGCCCATTTTTTTTCAGAGGGGTTGGGAACCTACTTGCCAAGTCCTACAATCATGCATGCATCAGGGTTCAACCTCAACACACATAATGTAGTCTTTAGGAGAAAATCGGTGAAGGCGGGACTTGAACCAAGGCTAGAGTATGAACCCCTCTAAGCTTTACCACTTGATCAAGGTGGCAACTTCGAAATTTGTTTCGAGCTATTAAAAAATGTAAATAGAGCAGCAGACGTAATCCCAACTGGGATTCCATATTCGACACGATGTGCTCCGACGCATTTGTTTCAATCTATCCTAACTTTTAGAATTAATTTTGTTCGGTTTAGACCCTAGTTTGCACGATTTGGGCACGGAGGTTAATAAGTTGCCTATTTCAAACTATTAAGAAAAGTAACCTAGAGCTACGCACAGAATCTAGCAGCTCTCCTTTTGGACGACGTGTGCTCCAACGCATTTGTTTCAATCTATCATAACTTATAGAATTGGTTTTGTTTTGTTTACACCTCGTTTACCTAGTTGGAAAATGAGGTTCATAAGTTACTAAAATTTCAGACTCCAAAAAAAGTAATCAAGAACCAAAGAAAGAATCGCAACCGAGACTCCTTTTTTGATGCGGTCTACTACGACGCATTTGTTTCAACGTATCCAAACTTCTAGAATTGGTTTTGTTCAGTTTAGACCTCGTCTGCCCGATTTGGCAATGAGGTTAAGAAGTTGCCTAAGTTTCAAACTATTAAAAAACGTAACCTAATGTTGCGCACATAATCTCAATTGTGACTCCTTTTTCGGCATGGTCTGTTTTATAAGCATTTGTTTCAATCTATCCTAAGTTTTAGAAATGGTTTCGTTCAGTTTATACCTCGTTTTCCCGATGTGGGCAAAGACGTTCATAAGTTGTCGAAGTTTCAAACTACTAAAAAAAGTAACCTATATCTACACAAAGAATCCCAACCAGGACTCATTTTTCAATGCGGTCTACTCTAAAGCATACGTTTCAACTTCCTAACTTTTATAATTAGTTTCGCTCAATTTAGACCTTGTATACCCGATTTGGACAACGAAGTTCATAAGTTGCCTAAGTTTCCAACTACTAAAAAAGTAACATAGTGCAAACAAAACCACTTCAAATAGATAAATGGCTACTAACAAATGTGCAATAGTTTTGTATTTCATCAAATATAATCATTTGTGAAACCAATAAATGAAAGAAGATGGAACTAAACAATGCCTCAACACTGTGACAGATAAATGGCTTCTGAATTTAAAAGACCAGCAAAGATTGATACCGAAAGTAACTAGCAAAACCAAAGAATACATCCGCATACAAGTTTATAGCATCAACAGGGATGTGGAAGACAGGACAAAAAAATAACAACTGCAAAAGCTATACCAGAAAATCTCATAAAAATACTTGTGCAAGGTACTTACACTATGATGATGGATATCCATTGCCTTTGATCTGTTTAGACAAATCTGATTTGGATGGGTATGCTAAAATCAAATATGTGGGATGTTGCTGCTCTGGCAGGAACCTAAACCATCAACATTAGTAATTTAGGTGATAAAATCACTTCAAATAGATCTCCTAGCATGCAAAATTCATATTTTATCACAAGGAAAATGCCTTAAAATTGGAAGAGGGCCGTTAACAACAGGCTTCAAATAGAACATTTAAAGAGCCTGAAGCACATAACAATGGCAGCATATCCGCCTTACTCTTCAAATTAAGAAAATTCATTCTAAAATTTGTAAGGACTAAACAAATTTACCTCAAGCAAAACAAAGAAAGGAGCCATTAGCAAGGCTTGAGAGAGATTGTCCAAAAGAGCTAGTGCTCGTTTCTACAAAATATTAAGATGAGAAGTATAAAAATGATATGGAATTAGTTACCTCAAAGACACCATGGCCTATAAAATGTCCGGTCCAACAGAATAATTGAGCCGCCAAAACGACCTGAATGTCAAGTTGTTACACAACATCAGAACTGCAACTGATTGAGAAACATGATGTCTTCCAATTCTTAGTTTACTTCAAGTGATAAAAAGTTAATTCTTAACACCGAATAATACAATATAACTTGTTTAATATTAGTTATGGCATGAATCGAATGATTTTTCCTATTTCACTACCATATTTTTGGGACCATTCCAGATCATTCTTCACTTTATATAAGATCAAAATGAGCTCTACTTTTTTAAACACTTCACCATAGGGGCGGATGCAGAGGAGGCATTCCCCCCCCCCCCCCCCCCCCATACTTTTTGAAAAAAAAATAATTATATTTTAATAGGGTATAGCCATTGGGGGCAGCTGCCCCGAAACTTCTGGCAAAAAAATTATACTATATTATTTAATAGGACATAGCCATGGGGCAAGGCAAGCGAGGTCGGTCGAGGGATTCAGCAACTAGAGCAAGAGTTTGATCCCCTTGGATTGAAGAACAAATGTCAGTGAGAGTCCTCAAGTCAATCTCTGATGAAGGGAAACTTGATAACTACTAAAGTTGACTCTTCCCCTTCGTGAAAGAAGCTTTTAGTGGAATTGAGTGCTTGTCTTGGTCAGTCCCCTCGCATTGGAGTGCTTGATGGTTTAAGGGCTAGTATCAAGACTATTGAGCACTGTACGGGGAGCAGTACTACAAGAGAGCTGTAAAACAGAAATAAGTCGATTGCTGCCATTCCGGAAATCAGGTTTGAGAAGTGTTTCGTCCGGGAGATATAGCTCATCAGTGCATACGTACAGAGATCCTGTGATTTGATCTGTACTAGAGCTGAGACTGTACGAGGAGAGAAAGACTTAAGTTGACTCAAGTGGAAATAATCAATCAGACTGCTTCCATACCTTATCTCAGGTTATCCTTTAGTGCTGGTATGGGGCACTATCCTCGAGTAAAGAAGAGGGGGATACCTGTTTTCTAACTCTGATAGCAATCAAGTACTAGCTCAAACCGCTTACTAGAAGAGCAGAGAGAACTTTTATCTTTAGTAGAGTTAGTCGACTTAAGACTTTTTGGGGGCACTGTCAGGGAATATAATATCATCACCATTAAGAGCAAAAAGCTCAAGTGATTTTCTCTTTGCTAGAGCAGAGCCACTGGAAGGGAAGGTTTTCAATCGACTGCTCCCTTTCCTTCCCCCCGCCCGGAGCAATATAAACTTTTTGCCCTATTAAGTAAAGGGAGGGCCGTTAGCTTCTTTCTTATAGTTCTGTTTTCAAAAAGTCGTATGTACGATTGTATACTCCACTTGCAGTCTACTCCACGAGCCAAAACAACTCTCACTCCCGTATCGCTATAGTAGTTCAGAAGGCCCCAACTCAACGAGTTATACTTTTCAATCACTTCCTCCTCTTTTCCCTTGCCTGGCTAGTTTCGACTTTGTTGTCATTTTTCGCTTATATTATAGTATTGGTTGACATAAGAATCTCGTGCTCGTGTCAATGTGTGTGAACCAACTCTTGATCGACTTTAAGGCTGATCTAAATGGTCCCGTTCGCATGCACTAAAAAAATCTCATCTCAATAAAGCACTACGCACTTAACAATGAGAGGTCGGAGCACTTGGTTCATCATCTGCATTCAAGTACTTGGAGCATTGGAGAGGCCAAAAAACCAAGCCATTCGTCAAGTCCATCTCCTGTCTGGAAAGTGATCTTCTAATCGTCACCCGGTCTAATCCGGATTTGATGATAACTACTTCTAAGGTCGATCTTGGAAAAGACTTTCGCCCCGGTCAAGATGTCGAGCATATCGTCAAACCGGGAAAGCAAGACTTTCTGCCAATCTTGTTGATGGCATGGCTGTCCACACACATCCGACATGATACATCCTTCTTTGGCATTAATAAGGCGGGCCGGAACCAGACATGGTGACATACTCTCTCGAATCCGCCCCCTCTTCAAAAGTTCGCTAACTAGTCTATTCAACTCGGCGTGCTCCATAGGACTCACACGGTATGCAGCTTGCTTTGGCAAACTCGATCCCGGAAGACATAGACATCTTTTATTATTATATTATTTAATATAGTTGAATAGAATAGTCATCTTTTTGCATAGTACAGAGATTCCCCTATATTCTATTATGGCTTCTGTTCACTACTCTTAGCTTGCAATTCTTCCTTGAGTGGCAAAAGCCTTTATTGAGGAGATATATATTTGAACCTCATCTTTCCAAAAGGAATAGAGGTCTTTTCCTTTCCCCCTTGTGGGGATCGTCTTACGGTCATATTGCCATGGTCTCCCAAGCTATATGTGAAAAGTATCCTGGGAACAAGGTCAGACCCTATCGAGTCCTTAGTGGATTTGCCAATAGTAAAAGAAATTTCACAACTAGAGTGATGACTTGAAGATCAAGTCTGAGAAGGACCCCCGACCCTACAAAATATCTTGGTTCAAGAAAGGGAATGAGGTCAAGCTTCACTCTAGTTGTGAAATTTCTTTTACTATTGGCAAATCCACTAAGGACTCGATAGGGTCTGACCTTGTTCCCAGGATACTTTTCCCTTTCTTGAACCAAGATAATTTGTAGGGTCGGGGGTCCTTCTCAGACTTGATCTTCAAGTCATACTAAGGCAGTACCTTAGTTCCTGACCGCTAGTCTGGACCTGGAGCACAGGCTCAGGTCAGTGAGGGCCATGCCCCGAGGCTGGTTCCGGAACGGCAGGGGCAACGCCTGGCAGAGCTCAACAGGACCTAGCAGAGTCAGAGGTCCTAACTTGGATGCAAATGTAGAGCATCAAGAGTACTTTACAGATGCCATAATGGATCGCATCCCGAAGGGGTCCAGAGGTGAAGATACTGAGGCTGAAGGAGGGAGTGTCTAGGGTTGAGCGGGAAAGAATCCGTGATTGATCCTAGTAACCGCTCTGCTGCTGGGGGGTGTGAGGTCCGTCCACACGGAGAAATGAAGGAACACTGGACCAGGTCATAAAACGGAAGGTGGGCGGGCTGGCACAACCTATAGCGTAAAAGCATTCATGCGGTATATGGGAGCTGGAGGGAAGTAGCATGCAACAGATCTGTCACTGAGTCAGATGAGGGAGGAGTGGACGAAAGACATATAGAAGAACGGCTCTCGAAAGATCCCGGGGCGGTCTGGAAATCCAATCACGTGAATAAGAAGCCCGAAAGAAAGAAATGGCTCCAGGCTAGATACAACATTTGATCGATTTGGTTCGCCCTGATGATCCCGAAGACAAATGTCAGTCATGTTGCGTTGATCTCGGCAGCCCAGCTCCATGATCGACCGAATAGCGAACCAGATCTGTCGCGCCCCAAAATACCCCCTAGGAGTTAAGGGATACTTTAGAGGTGACTACGTGTACCTGTCAAACCATCCTGTAATGCAAGAGGCCAAACATAATATAATACAATGATAATCAGAGCGCGGAAACTAAACATAAGTGCGGAAGCATAAGCCAACTTTTTCTTTTCTTCTATAACTCCAACTAGTATTCCAAGTTAACATATACCAAATACAATCAAAGTAAAGGCGGACATGCCCAACTATCAAAATACAAAAGGAACTCTCTAACCCTCTCCTCTCAACAGTAGTCGAGGTATGGCCACACATCCAAGTCTCCATCCTCCAGAGACTGCCATGGGATAGGTGGCTCCCTCTCCTCTACATACTCCTCCTCGACCCAAGGCTCGGGGTCGAGGACATCCACAGTACCTGCCGACATAAAAGTACGGCTGAGCATGGAATACTCAGCGAGTACAAACTACTAGCTAACCATAACAATAGCGAAAGCATAACAACAGTGAGCAATACAAGATATTAATTTAAAGCAATAGTGAAAGCATAAGATACATAGCCATATCTTGACATGCGTGTATGAATGCAAAAACCTCGGTAAAACTCATGTCTCGGAAACCTTTTTCGTGTCTCGGTCAAATCATGTATGTGTGTCGTGTCTTGTCTTGTATTTCATGTCTTGATTTGTTCTTGACTTGTATACTTGTGAGCCAGAGGCTAGCACCCTTCCTTAGGCTACCAACCTCCTTGTCATGTTCTTGTTCCATTTCTCTTGTGAGCCAGAGGCTAGCACCCTTCCTTGGGCTACCAACCTCCTTGTCATGTTCTTGTTCCATTTCTCTTGTGAGCCAGAGGCTAGCACCCTTCCTTGGGCTACCAACCTCCTTGTCATGTTCTTGTTCCATTTCTCTTGTGAGCCAGAGGCAAGCACCCTTCCTTAGGCTACCAACCTCCTTGTCATGTTCTTGTTCCATTTCTCTTGTGAGCCAGAGGCTAGCACCCTTCCTTAGGCTACCAACCTCCTTGTCATGTTCTTGTTCCATTTCTCTTGGGAGCCAGAGGCTAGCACCCTTCCTTGGGCTACCAACCTTCTTGTCATGTTCTTGTTCCATTTCTCTTGGGAGCCAGAGGCTAGCACCCTTCCTTGGGCTACTAACCTCCTTGTCATGTTCTTGATTCATCATATACAAATACAATCTTGGAAAAACCCGGTTTCATGCATGCATGTGTGGTGTATGTAGCACTTGTAATATCATGGTGACAATATGACATGAAGAGTAGTGTATAGCAATTCAATCCACAGTATAAGCATATAGGAATTTGAGTAATCTACGTAGTATTTGAATAGTTCATCATTCATAAGAACACATGCATAAGGCCTACTTTCATTTTCTTCATTTATGTCATTTATTCCTAGTTTAGGCATTTTGTCAAACACATAACATGCAAGGTTCCTTAATGGTTCATCTTCTTCTTTTTAGTGCCTACTTTCCATCCAAAAATCAAGGTATGTTCATTATTGGTAAAATGCCCATCCTCCATTTTCCATTCTTCACACCACACATTCATACACCATACATTCGGCGTCTCATCGCCTCAATCAACCTCTCATCCATGCATCCACACCAATTTCCTCACCTTGTTTATATTTAGTGAATATGATACATTTCATAAGGGAGAAATACATAGTAGCAAAATCATATAGTTCATAGAAAAACTAGGTTATTGTTAGGGGAAGTTAGTAGGGTGTACTAACCTTGAATCAAGGCTTGATCCTTGGTAGGGACCTTGATTGAAACTCCAACTTGAAAGATGAAGCCTTTGCTTGAAAGAAGCTTGAGTTGGGGAAGAAATCCCTTTCAAAAACGTGAGTGAGGGCTGCCCTAGCTTTGAGAATGCACCCCACCCGAGCTTGATTTGAAATCTTGAAGAAAACGTGCTTGGGGATGATCTAGGGTCTTCACCCCTTTGATTTCTTCTCCAAAAGCAACCTAGGTTTAGGAAACCCTTTTCTCTTCTCTCTTATCTCCCAAATCTCTCTAAGTATAGTGAATGATGCCCTAAGGCTAGGGCAAGCCTTAAGGAGAAAGGGTTTAACCCCCAAAAGACGAAAAAGCCCTTAATGAAAATTCTGAAAAACACGAAGACCGAGCGATCGGTG
This sequence comes from Tetracentron sinense, assembly GCA_015143295.1. NCBI lineage: Eukaryota > Viridiplantae > Streptophyta > Magnoliopsida > Trochodendrales > Trochodendraceae > Tetracentron > Tetracentron sinense. The sequence goes on along the minus strand of CM026553.1, from coordinate 24,329,654 downwards.
GTTATGACTGATCGATCGGTTGCCTACCGAGCGATCGGTGTTTATGACCGATCGATCGGTCAAAAACTCACTCTCTGGAAAATTTTCCCATACAAAATTTTTGACCGTGCGAAAGCTACCGATCGATCGGTTATGGACCGATCGATCGCTGACTGGACCGAGCGATCGGTGCTCTGTATGTCTGGACTGTTTTGACCATATCTTTTGACTCGCTCGTCGGATTTCGACGATTCAACTTGCGTTGGATCCGTCTTTCGAAAACGAACATTTCTGATGTTTCAGAATTTCCGATTTCTCCCTTATTTATTAATTAGACTACAAAAACGGCCAATTAGCTATGAAGGTGCTATTCATTAAGGATGAAAAAGTCCGGGGTGCTACAAGATCGATTCATAACACTCCCTCTCGGCTCGGCCCTGCCCGCGACTTCTTCATTCAGGGGACCCCGTAGTTCCTTTATGAGTTGTTACCTATTCATTCGGGCCCTACCAATCATTCGATTAGGGCGGGTCTGGGCATGCTTACTTTCGAAAAGGAAGGGATGCTACTGGATATGGATCAACTGAATCTGGTTATGGATATGGATCCGCTGCCTCTACGGCCCTTACCTTTACCTTTGTCTCTAGCCAGCGAGGATGCTGCTTCTCGGCCAACTACTCAATATGGGTCTCGATCTGAACAATCTGAAACGGAGAAATCTTCAACTGGCATTGTATCACTGACTGGATTTGGAGCAAATGCTATGGATCTGCTTTTGTCTCTGCATCACTACTAGGCGCTATAGAATATGTGGGAACATTACTAGAACGCGGAACATTCCATCGATGTATATCCCGGCTGCAGCGTATATTGAGAGGGATACGTCAATTTCCCTTTCCTATGCTTTTGCTGAGAAATCAACCGGATCCACTGAGTCAAAGGATCAATAGACCCTTCATCGACTAAATAAACTACTGAAACTAGTGGTGGTGCTTCAACTAGATCTACTCTACTGCTGAACCAGGGTCTAAACCAAGGAGGGCTGCTTAGTCAACTGTTGCTGCTGGGTCTACAGGATCAATGACATAATCACTTGGATCAACTTCTTCATAGACGGGATCAATTGCTTAATCTGGACCAGGAACTGCTCCTGAGTATGGATTTTGATAGGGCTGTTTAGTCAACTGTTGCTGCTGGGTCTACAGGATCAATGGCATAATCACTTGGATCAACTTCTTCATCGACGGGATCAATTGCTTAATCTGGACCAGGAACTGCTCCTGAGTATGGATTTTGATAGGGCTGCTTAGTCAACTGTTGCTGCTGGGTCTACAGGATCAATGGCATAATCACTTGGATCAACTTCTTCATCAACGGGATCAATTGCTTAATCTGGACCAGGAACTGCTCTTGAGTATGGAATTTGAAGCCACGTATGGGTCTTGATCTGTATCTATTAGTAATGATACCGAAGCTACAGAAACGACTGGTTCAATTGACTAATCTAGACTGGAACTAGCTATGTCACTACCTGGGCCTTTACTGGTAGATCTAGAGCCAAGCGAAGGGAAGCTGCTTCATCGAAATAGACTTATGCCGATACTACTTAATGAATTCCGTTCCGTCACCCTCTGCTTCTTACTCTGCTGCTACTAGTAATGGCGGTGCTGCTACTAATGCTGGGTATTGATCTTGATCTGTATATGTATACGTGACTGGAACATATGCCACCTACTGCCTTGCCTTTGCTCCCTCTACTGCGTCTAGATTTGCTGCTCCTGGGTCTACCGGGTATGGAACTACTCGTGCTCGCTTTGATTCTAGAGATGGAAGGTACATTGCTAGGTATGCTGCTTACTTAGATGCTTATACTGGACTTGGGACTGCTACTGATAGCTTAGGTAGGTATGTAACGAAAGTCGGGACAAGAGGGATGTGTAAAAAGTCGAACAAGCATCAACTGCTGAATCTGTCTCTGCTTTTGCTGCTACTGGGTCTCTATATCTATATATAACAACCGGAAGAGATGCTGCCACCTTAGCCAATGCTTGCTCTTCCACTATGGGATATGGGACTACTTCCTACGATGCCTTTGTATCTACTAACTATGTCTTCGCTGCCTTCGCCCCAAAGCCTATGGCATTGTATGGATCTAGATCTCGTACTGGATATGCGACTGTCTATGCTACTAGGTACGCTACCGAAGCTGGAGGATTTGGACCTATAACTGGGTATGGATTTGTAGGATCTGCTACTGTTGACTCTACTAGGTATGCTATAGGTGCATCATATAATAATAGATGTGCATATTTTCCCTCTTAACCAACTACTGAACCCACCGGATAATCTACTGATTCTTCGACTGGATCAACAGAGCCCACTGGTAGAAGGTATGCTTAATATGGACCTTTCACTACTCGCCCTGGACTTGGATCTGCCCAACTCAACCTTCTATCGACTCTCCTGATCCTGATTCCACTGTCGCATCCCCATATCCAGCGCCTTCTTTCTATCCCAGACCCGGCCCGAGTAATGGATCCCGAACTCTCCTGCCCGACTCTTAATCCCTCTTTCCAGCCCCACCTGGCTAGCAAGGTTCCAATGAGGAGCCATCAAAGGCAAGCTCTCCCAGTCCCATTCCTGTCCCATCATCCAAACCAAGACCATCCGAGGGGGAAGCGAGTGAGCGAGCCTCAACCTCCCCGGGCGGGAACCACTCATTCAATCCCTGGCTCGAACCTCCCACGAGGAACCAGGGAACCCCACTTCGAGCTCGGTTGAAAGAGATGGGGATTGGGATGCAGAGAGATGCCTTGTAGCAGGAGACAGAGATGTTGTTTACTCGCTTGAGAAAGCTAGAGATGGGGAAGAAAGACTTGGATATGGGGATCCGAATGATGCTTTGTACCTGCCAGAGATCCAATACCAGAAAACCTATGAGGTGGAGTTGGAACCGTAAGTGGTAGTTATGATGCCCTGGCCAGTGGATAACTATCTGCTTTTGAGATCGCGGATCATTTTATTGAGAACTGGCTCGCTGGTTCCTAGCTCAAGTCGGGAGGGGAGTAAGGAGAAGAGGAAATGTAATTGATCGCTTCGCCACCATTAGTTGGTTGCAGTTGGGGGACCTGGAGACGGAGAAAGAGACAAAGGAGATGGTTGCTCTTAGCTGGCTAGCACTGAAACAGGAATAAGAGGGGATGGAGGTTACCTACCGAGGGGAAACAGGGCTCCAGTAGAGGCATCAGGGGATGGTTGATCAATAGATAGATGGCCACTTGGATCGTATGAAGGAATTGGTTCATTGGATTGGCCAGGAGAACTTCGAAGCTTATCGGGCCTCCTCTTGTAAGCTAGCTCCATTCGATCGATCGCTTCCGTTTGGAATAGATTAATTGGGAAATGGATGCTCTGCAGTGAAGGGCCTAGCTGCTAAAGCAGTTGATCCACTCGATAGGGCGAGAAACGGATAGAGACGAAGATGCAGAGTCTGATGCCTCTCATCCCGGTGAAGAAGAGGTCAGTTTTTGGGCCCCTCATTGGGTCAGAGCTTCCTATCTCTCATTCGTTCGTTCCCTCTGGAGTAAAGGAATCGGAATCATGGTTTGGTTCCGATGGCCTTATATCTCCTACCCAATTTGAAGGTGGATCAATGGACATTAGATACATGATAACACTGGTGGTTTCGGTGAATCACCTTCACTCTCGGGGTTCAGTACTTGCCTCTTGGTGTCCAATACCCAGTGATGGGAGAAGGAGTGGGAGACGAAGAGAGAGAAGATGGTTGCTTAGCAGCGGAAGCTAGGGATCGAGAAGCGGAGGGAGAGCTTAGGCTTGAAATGGAGCTAGGTCGCCTGCTTCCTCTTTCCGCCTATCACAAACAGCATCTTTTGTTCCATTCCAAGTGGAAGGATCCGGACTTCAAAGCTACTTAAATGAATCATATCAACAGGTGCAGGATGTGCTTCTTTCCCTTTAGCAGCTGCTTCTGTGCTTTTAGTGGCTTCCGTGTCATTTTCATTAATGTTGTAATAAAAGTTGTAGTTGTAATCCCATCTCCTCCTTCTCCAAATCCTATATGTATTGAGAGAATCCCCTGGGTTTTCACAATCCTATCTGTACTGTATTGAGGTATTGAGTTCATTACCCAGGCTTAGTTCATTCCCGCTTTGCTTAGTTAGTTCATTCATAGTACTAGCTCTTAACTTAAAGCACAGTTGCTATAGCTCCCCTTTTCTGTTAGGAGTTGCTTATATGTCAATCTTAGCTTAGTAAGAAGGGGCTGTTCGAGTGAGTCTTCCGCAACAAGGATAATAGGCTCCAGTAAAGATGCTTTAATTGCCTTTAAGACATGATCTGTCCAACTCCTGCAATTGCTCTTCTATTGTAGTCTACTCTATATTGGCATATTGGCTCGTCCTCTGGAAGGGCCACTAGTCTTCACAAGCTATTGATCTACTATATAAGCAGAAAGGGGCTTGTTGCTGCAGCTCGTATTTCCAACCTCTTCTTCGGGCTTTGTTGAGCAGTCAGTTGTTCATTTCATGCCTTCCTACGGGCATTAGTTGCTTCTTCTTCTGGTAAGCAAGATAAGGGGATGTATGGGACTTACTTAGTCCTTTATAAGGATATTACCCGGGAAACTCTCCTGCTCGGTTATCGATTGTCCGTCTGATCTGCCCTTCGAGCTCATCTTTGTAGTATGTCCGTCCTTTATCCCGTGCTAGTTAGCTCATCCCTTGTAACGAATGACTTTTCTTTTCATTCAATATCCCATGCCCTACTCGCTGCCTCCTTCTTTATCGGTGAATCGTGTTCATCGCTTCTCTAAATAAGCTCTTGGTAAGGGTTGGCACATTGTTCTCAATCTTTTTGTATGAATGAGTTCCCCTCCCCTTTCGCACTCTAGTCCCTTCTTGCCTAGGGTCTATCCCTTGCTTTCAATAGTTTCAATACTTCTGGAGTACAGGACTTCGTCTCGTAAGCCATTTATTTTAGTGTAAGAAGAAGCCGTGTGAGTCATCTAGGTGGGAGTAATTGAATAACTATCGAAAAAGGCTTTTTTAGGCCTATGGAGTGAGACTTTCTATTAAGAAAAGAGGAATGCCCGCGAATCCATTGCTTAGGCAAAGACTCCTTCTTGCTTGTTCATGACGCTCTCTTCTTGCTTGAGCGCTTCGATAGCAATTCCCTTCTTGAAATCAGTTGCTGTCTACGGTCTTCGATCAACTCTCGTCTATCACTCGCATCTGTCCTATTCAGTCAGTCAATCCGGTGAATCGCTTTCAATCTCTCTTTTGCTTGCCTAGGGACTCTCCTGATAATAGCTCTTCCGCTAGCAGTTGCTCTTCTACTTTTCTGGAATCTTTCTTCCGGAAACTCTCCCAGTCGATAGTAGGTTCTGAGGTCGATAGGCATCACTTTCTCGATTTCAGTATTACGAATATCTCTAGCCCTTGTTGTCTTGAAATACTTCCTCTCCTCTGGCCCTTGCCTTGTTAGCAAATAAGGGTCGAGCTGGAATCTAGAAAGTCTCCCATAACTAGTCAAACTGGTCAATCCGTCCACGATCACTTCTTTATGTTCTATTCCCGTCTTTCTATCTTAAATAGATAGATTTGTAACTATCTCAATTGGTCTCGGTATCGGTCCTTTCCCTCATTACGATTAACTTCTTTTAGAATAGTTCTGTTCCCACATATTCTTCCCTTGAGCACTCTATTACTGTACTTCTGAGTAAGGAATGATTAACTTGATTATTGTCGCAATAGGGCAATTCGTTAAACGATTGAAGTCATTTCCGTAATAAGTATATTCCTCTTCTATCTCCATCTCTTCTGTAAAAATGTCTTCCTGCCTGGTGGAATCAGTATAGTGAATTAAGAATTTCTCTGTTGCCATTAGTGCTTCGGGCATGCCCTTCTATTCCCGTCCTTCCTTCGTGAATCTTTCTCTCTTTCAGTAGTTAAAGGATTTCCGTATTCAAGTCAAGCTTTTGCCTTTGAGCTCATCCCTTGTTTGGTCTTCAATTCCTACGATTGATTCCTCTCTTTTAATAAATGCTCTTCCTGTAGTTGCTTTTCTGATCTGTCTATAAATCCCTTCCCATTGTACTCTTTAATCTGTCTATTCCCTCTGGCAAGGGTCCACATCTGGAATCGCTCATAGCGTCCTTGCTTCTTTCCTCTAATTCAATAGTACGATCCCGACCATAGATCCCAGTCTTCAATTCCAATTGTAGATCCCTCATGAACATATTGTAGACAAGACACCCCCATCTAGCCAGGGGTGTCTCTCCATAGGGATAAATAGGTTTTGATCTTTTGAGAGGCAAGAGGCGATCAGCAGTGAGGGTATACGCCTCTAGAGATAGATATTTCATTCTAATAAGGGAGAGAAAGAACCCCTCTTTCTAGTCGAGTGGTCATTCCTCCCCCTGATAGTGGATCCCTTATGGATAGTAATAGTGGATGGCATAGGCGGATTAGCGGAAACTAAAAATATCCGTCTGCTGCAAGTGTGGTAGTTGGGTTGTAATGACAGGTGGGAAGGCAAATAAATAAATCGATAAGGAAGGGAGGCCCAAACTCCAGCGGTCTATCTCGAATGAGGGAAAGAGGAGGGAATTAGGCCAAAGGCGAGCATATACTCCTATGGACAGGCTGGCTTAAAACTTCACTATAGGGCTTAGGCCCGGTTTATCCTTGCTAGACCAAGTAGCGGAGGAGATCCATAGCCGTTGGTTGGATGACCCCCAGGAACTATATTGCGGATGTTCACATAATTTGTTGATGGCATATTTCCCGCTCCTACTGCAGCAGATGGTTCCATTATTCGCTTATGGATCAGAAGCAACGGAATTCATTTTAGCAGTATCGGGGCCAAAACTAGACCTGTACAGCGCATATCAAAAATCCGCCTTTTTCCTCTTGCTACAGGAATGGATGTCATATTCGTTGATGGGCTAGAGGGAGCGGATATCGAGAAATGTTGCTTTTATCCTACCCTTCCTTTCCCCTAATATGCTCTTCCTGCCGTTTCTAATCCTTAGGTGGGAAGAAGGAGATGTTGACCTTAACTATGCTTATCTCTCCTTCCAATAAACCATCTCTTTTGAAGGGATAGACAATCAATAAATAGCCGTGGTCTTGGAAGTTCTCACCATCAACAGGGGGTTCGGATCACATGCTATTACCAACTGAACAACTAGGTGGGAGGTGGAGGAGGGAAAACAAGAGTAGGGAGTCGATAAACTACTCGTTGGAAGGTTTTTTTTGGCTGGATACGTCTACCGGAACTAGAATTGTTCATCTCTCCCCTATGGACCTGGAACTCGGAAAGAATCCCAACAGCTTGGATCACAGAGGTACATTCTTTTGGGGACCCTCGACTAAGCTCATTCGAATCCAAATCTTTGTTAGCTGTCAACCAGGACAGATACCTCATTTGTATCTGCCTAGAGGTAAGGGAGGGGCTCAGTCTACTGGATCCTAAAGGGGGAGAAGGCCGAGGAGCACGTTTATTGGCTGGCATTTGATGGTCGAAGACAAGTCTTCTTGGCCAGTAGGAGTCAATTCCATCATTCGATCAATTGCTTTTCTGTCCTTCCTACCCAGAACAAAATACTCATCTTCTTGCTCTGCCCACCACTAGATGGAGGGGGGACCGACCAGAGAAAGAACCTGCTTTTCTCTCTAGACCAGACAGCTTCAATTAGCTGAGGGAGAAATAGATATGTTGGGTGAGGGTGAAGATGCGCCAGAAATAGAACCTGGAGCCCGTCATACTTTACAACATAAGCCAAAAGTCGTATCGCGTGAAGCGCTCACGTTTTTTGGCTGGAACGGGTCCAATTCGATCTGCATCTGGATCTGGCAACTGGCTGATTAAGATCAATTGCCTACACCATTGGTGGTCTTAATCTCAATCCCGTAGGAATGCTCTTGGTGTTGATAAAACCAGATCAGGATCAATTGCTGCTATCACTCCCTATGCTTCTGCGTCCATGGTTCAAAATATCGGTATCGGTCGCCGTATCGGTAATTCCAAAATAAGATACGTATCGGTGTATCGGTACCGTATCGGTTGGATACGGCGAAAAAATTCATGATACGCTAAAAAAAGCTTGGATACACAAGGAAAAACTTGGATACCTTGCATAAAACCTCTTTTAATGCAATTATAAACTAAAAACAAACTAAATGAAAGTCTCCAATTACATTTATAATCATACATATGAGAATTAACACATTTATAAGTTAAAAAAGGCGTGCGCGCTAATAAATATGTACGAAAATACAAACCATAGTTACTTAACCAAGGGATAGAAGCTCACTTGCATTCATAAATCAAAAATATAAAAATACATAAGCAAGATATTCACAAATCAAATTACATACATGATAGAAGCTCAATATCATATTGAGCTTCGTGCTGCTCATACTTTATAGTTGTGGGATCAAGAATTGAGTAGAGTGATACATTATAAGTGGTCCAGACATGATGGCACCACTGTGGCTAAATCATCATCATGCGGTACATGCCCAGGTACATTTCTACATATGTTTGCTGCTGAGTCGTGATTTGTCGATAACTGTCAGTCGAAGATTAGGACTGAGCATGTAGAGCCCTGGAATTTAGGTTCACTGTTTAAGTGAATAGTGCTATGAGTAGTGCCTTCAAGACCTAAAGCCTTAATGAAATTGTGGGTTCATGTTTTATAATGAAATGAGGTATAAAATGAATCAACATATGTATGGAAAGTGTTTAGGGGTTTGGGATAAATGAAAAGTGAGAGTATGGTATACTCTAAGTGTCAAAGAAAGGCATGCATAAACATACCCTCAACTTTGACGAGCTCTACAATTCTCACCGCTGATCAGAATCAAGTGATTCTTGAATTTTTGAAAAGGTATTGAAACCCTCTTCAAGGTTCATGTTTATCACTTTTTCAGATTTTGAGTCAAGGGTAGGTCAAACATCAGATTTCCAGAAACGAATCTACTGAAAATCTGGCCTGCCGAATTTCATTTTCAGACTAGTCAGCTTTAAGGGCAATTTGGTATATGAAGAAAGAAGAATTAGAAATTTTACAAAACATGAAAATTGTAGCCCTTTTAAAGATGAATCCAAGGCAAGTTGAATCATCAAAATCGGATAAACGAGTCAAAAGTTATGCTCAAAATTACCAAAACAGGAAAACCGGGGGCCCTGTAAGGGAATTTCGGCGACGAATTGCTGAAGGGGACCCAAATTCGTCAACGAAGTGTGCTGGGGGCCGAATTTCGTCGACGAATTCAACCCAGATGATGGTAAAAACGTCCAGAACTTTTCCACCGACCTTGGGAGATATTTTGGGATATTTTCTGAGATCTTTTGGGATATTTTGCCAACCTTTAGGCTATAAATAGGACCCTAAATTCGTGTCTTTAGGTTTACAAACCCTAAGCTTGGATTGTTTGAGAGATTGGAAGAGAAGAAGAAGAAGGAAGCTAAGGTAATTCTTGGGTGTTCTTGAGTTTGTGTTTCCACCAAAGGAAGAGTCCTTCTTGCTTCCTTGGTGTTTTAAAGTTTGGATTTCATCCCCAAAGCGATTCTTAAGCTTAGAATTTTCCTAGAAAAATTCTGTTAGTGTCTTTGGAAAAGGGATTTTAGAGGTTTCCAACTTTCTCAAAGCTTCATCCAAGCTTCCTCAAGCTTGATTCTTGTTCCACAGAAGTGTAAAAACTTTCATTTCAGGTAGATACACTCTACTATCTACCCTTGACTATTCTTTAAATAAAACCATGTTTTAAAGTGTGTTCTTGAATGAATTGGATGATGAATTCTAAGTGCTTGTAAGCTATCACTATTATTGAATTTCTATGATTATGAATCCATGTTTTTAAGCTTTCTAAGTATAGTATGATGTTCACATGCACTCTATGGTTTTCCAATTACTCTAAGGCTCATAAGTCTCGTATGTCTCCATGATTTCTCTTAAGTGCGGTTTATCGAAGCATTCATAAGAATCTCTAAGAACTCATAAGCTACCAAGCTCATAAGCATTGATAAAGCCAAACATCGGGTTGGTCAAGGGTAGGGTATATCCAAGGATATATCATGCCTGGCTCTAAGAAATCTCATAAGAAATCAAGGATCTTGGCAGCCCACTTCTATGTATTCGATGAAGGGTATTTATATGCCCGGCTCTAAGTCTTTTCACGGGTGCTAAGGTCTGGCTCTAAGTTCATGCTCATAAGAAATCTCACAAGAAATCAAGGAGGTTGGTAGCCCAGGGTTGTGCGGGTACTAACCTCTAGCTCACAAGAACTCATAAGAACCTCATAAGCTCATAAGATCTTATAAGTCTCATAAGTGAACGCTCACAAGCTCATAAGTTCTCTAAGATTTCACGGCTCACAAGAACTCATAAGAACTTTAAGGATCTCATAAGAACTCTAAGGAATTCAAAAAACTCATAAGACTTGATTCTTATACGCTCATAAGACTCATATGGTTTTGGACTTCATAAGAACTCATAAGGAAATGGTTTTGGAATTGGTACGGGTTTTGATGGATTTATATGCTCCACGGCTCTATGTCTTGCATGCTCCATGTTATTATTATCTCACGGTTAGCTTGTAGTTTGTATATCTTTGAGTATTCCATGCTCAGCCGACTATTGACTTCGGCAGGTGCACATGTTCCTTTCGATGTTTGTGGCACGAAGCCTTGGATAGAGGAAGAATACTACGAGCCGGAGCCTACCATGGATCATTACCAGGATGAGGGGGCACTAGATAGGCGATATGATTTCGATTTCTGTTGAGAGAGTGAGAGAAAGTATACTTATATTTTGATGGTATTGAGAGTGAGACTTGTCCACTCCATCCTTTTTGGCATGTTCTGTTGGTTCAGACTTGAACCGAATGATAGGAGTATTTTATTATAAATTGTTCTCGTTTTGTTTTCGCTATGTGTTATAACTTGTGTACTCTGACAGGTTGATATGTATGCCTTATGTATCATATGTATGATATGGCGGTCATAAGCTAAAGTATCCCTAACTCCTAGGGGGTATTTTGGGTTGCGACAGAGCATCATAACTAGTGGCTCCTAATAAGTAGGGTTAGGCTGGGGCATCATAACTAGTGGCTCCTGATAAATAAGGCTGGGCTAGGGCATTATAAACAGGGTGAGAACCTTATTTACATATAGTATATAAATAAGTTGTGTGTATCGGGTCTGTATTGTGGATCCTATTGTAAATGGAAGGAAAAAAAATTAACTGAAAAATCACCATATCGAGTGTATCGGGCCTGTATCAGCCTGATACAATGGAGTTTTTTTTTTTCCAGTGTATCGAGTAGCTCTAACTAGGATACGTATCGGCCCGTATCGGTCGATACGTATCGATATTTTAAACCATGTCTGCGTCCCATACCCCAACCTCTGCGGGACTGCTCGCTTTAGCAACAGGGGGCTCAGGAACTAACTATAGGTATGCTTCGGGGCTCCCGATCCGAGAGGGACGCGACGTGAGATGATGATGGGTCAACTGCGACTGCAGCTGCTGGTGGAACTACTGCTTCCGCTCGGTGAATAGAATACGCCCTCATACTAGTTTTGGTTTTGGATAAACGACTGGATTTTGATCTTCTACTCCATTCCCATCTGCTTCTAGAAGTGGATATGCTAAGCGGTGGTGGTGCCTCTCCCACTGCTATTGGTGGGTTCGAATATGGCACAGGAGTTGTTGTTCGGACCACTGCAATTATGTCTCGATCGGATATCCAAGAGGTGACTTGTACACCAACTATACAGCTGCTAGCTCAGAAGCTGATGGATCAACAATGGTAACTCGAATTGGCGGAGAAGGAGTATAGCTTTGTTGGGGGTGAACTTACTGCTCCTGGCTTTACCTCATAGGGGTAGACAGGCATCTTTATTGGTTCAAAGTTGAGGGAAACGACTGATTCTTAGTCAACCCCTATCACTTAAAGGTAGCTTCCTCAGCTTCCGGTGGTGGGACAACCACTGATGAGGACAAAGGCTAGGTAATGCCTCTCCAACTAGCTCTACCCTGGTCACTGGGTCAATAATCGGCCCAATGGTTCTTCGACTGGAACCGGAATAGATCTTGGGCGAGGTGGTGGTGGGGAAGCTGTTGGTACTAGTATCGAAACCTTAAGGGGCATTTACGCTAGGACTGAAGCTTTGATACTCGTGCCTACGCAGCCTTTGTTCGCATCTCTCATCGATTCCTCTATAGAGAAGAGGAATAAATAAGAGCATTCATTGGTTGGACATTTATGCTACCAGCCTCTGCTATTGACACCCTTTCTATACTATACGAGCTGTAGGATCATGAGCATCACCCACAAAGGCAGACATAGAAGGCAGTTTATCACCCGGGTCGAGATCTGAGGCCGGTGCGGCAACCCATTGATCCACCGGAATAAAAGCGAGCAACATTGAGGCTAGAAGCATTTAAACCACAAAAGCGATTCACTTGGTTCCAACAACAAATCAAAATCAGGGAGCAGAGCCAATCACAGATTTGGATCTCGTCCCACCAATTGAAAATGACGTTGAAACTACCGCTGATGACCAAGAACGACAGGGTTGTAGTTGAACCATCTCCAGTGAGAGATTTGGTCAACCGAGTCAAAAAAGAAGCACCTTGCCCATATTGATACCCCCTGAACTTTTGAAGAAAAAAATATCTTTTATACTATATTATTTAATAGGGCATAGCCATGGGGCAAGGGGGCAATTGCAACATCCACATATAGATAAGCATTGTGCGTTCGGTTTTTGAAGTCAATTATTTGTGCGGAAGTATTTAATTTTTGTAAGTGCATGGCAATATATTTTAAATTGGAGGAGCATACAAGTAAAGCTCTTTGTGGATTGATTAGTACTCAAAATCAAGATCAAAAATACCTAAAAGGCAGAATCCATGAAAGGTTCATATCTAAAACCAATCCAAAGGATGAAGTTGACCTACAGAGGAAGCTGTTAACTTTGAAAGTTAATGAGCAATGATCAGTGACAAACTACTACAGAATAGTGACATTGCTATATAGTTAATACAACAATCAGATTTAAATTTCAAAGAGGTGTGTAACTAGTAGCCACAGCCCACAGGTTCAGGTTTGCTCGACCAAGTGTTAGGAACGTGAAATGGGTTTAAGTAGCTCTTTCCAACAAGATTTCGACAACAAGTGTCATGAGACAAACGATGGTGGACTCAAGTATAGCTGTGCAATATCTTTCTTTTTTTTTGTTAAAAGAATTGCTCATCAGTTATGAGTAGAAAATGAACAAGCATAAAAAAGTTGCAGCATGGTCAAACTCTAGATCTATAAGACTCTAACCATGAGAAAATTTGTTCCTCACAAGCTATTACGCTCTCACCTATTTTAAATAACATGAATAAATCAAAGTGCGGATATATGAGATCATCCAATATCTGAACACGAATTCCTTAATTTGAAATTTTGTTATGCCAAGAACATATGTTAGTTAGTATATTCAGCACATCAAGCTCATAGTACAATAGCATTTTCTTCCATCTAACAACACTCACCTATGTTTTTGTTTCCACAAAATATTTTGATAAACAGAAAGAATAATCAATAGAGATAATAAATGAGATTAGAATCCAAAAACAACTGAACTTTCACAACGGGTTATCAAGAAATTCAATATTTTTATCAAATTCCCAATTTCCATAGATGGTTTGTTATACCAATAATTGAGATCACAATGTATCAATGGTTAAGCAAGCAGAAATTTCGAAACTTCCAGAATCCTTGTTGCTTTCGTTTCTACTTCTGCAAAAACAATTATAAAGAAAATTAAGTTTGGCAAGTTGAAGAGAAACCATAGAACTTATCAAAAAGAAAAAGATGAATCAGAAACAAACTTAAAACAATCAAAAAGAGAAATGGAAAAAAAAAAAAAAGAAGACAAATAAACACAAGGTAATTACATTTCCCAATTTACATAGATGGTTTGTCATGCTACTAATTGAGGTCACAATGTAACAATGGTTAGCAAGTAGAAACTTCAAAAATTCCAGAATCCTTGCTATTTTCATCTCTACTTCTGCATAAACAATTATAAATATAATTAAGCTTAGCAAGTTGAAGAAGTACAGAACCATAAAGAATCACAAAGAGGAATCATAAACAAACTTAAAACAATCACAAATAGAAATGGGAAAAAAACATGAAGAGAAAGAAACACAAGGTAAGTGAAGAATTTGCGGACGAAAGCATTGGGATTATTTCTTCCGAGTTCATCAAATCTCTCAGATACATCAAATTCATCACACCAGTGGTTAAAATATCGTTCCTTTCCTTTGATAATCCATCAAAATACTACTCAAAACCCTCAATCCCAGGAAAAAAAAAACCCTGATCTATTAAATCACAGGATAAAATAAACCGTCAAAGTACTTACCTGTTACGATTTGAAATCAAAATCCGTGGGAGCGATTGCGGTAACGACGATGGCAAAGGAGCAGGTGCAACAGTGACCAGGAGGGGCGAGAGTGGTTGCGAAAAAATCTGGAATGATCCAAGTTATAAATATCGGAGGACATGAAAGGAAATGTTGAAAAAGAAATTTGAACACTATTGTCTAAATACCCCTACTATATTCTATTTTATATAAGGGTATATAGACGTATGTTGATTCATTACCAACGGGAATTTAGAGAATGAAATGACTTATAAAATAAAACTAAGAAATGCATTAAAGGGAGTTTTACAGTGTTCTGATCTTTTAACATATGACATGAAGCTGATAACTTGAAATTAGATTTTATATATTATCTTTTCAGTACTTAGGTGCAGTGAACAATTTTTGTCAGATTGTCATAGAGATAAGAAGAATTGAGAAGACATCTATCTTTCCTAGCAAAATTGCTACCTTTAGTTACTAATAGCTTAGGCCTAAGAAAGGTGGAAAACTCAGTTGAGAAACAAATACATATACAAAAGTTTGCAGAACGATAAATAGAAACTAAGAGTCGACTGTGCAAACCATTTGAAACAAATGGATCCCTAAACCAGACAAATTAAATGTAAATCAGAACTCTAATGACTGATCTCAGATCTCCAATTCTCAAAACAAATCACCCAGAAAAAAGTAAAGAAAAACTTCTGAAAAACAAATCAGTACTAAGAAATTAGACGGTTCAAATGCAGAGTATAAAAAAAATCCTAAGAAACATAAACTTTATAAGCAAACCGCCAATTCAATCGTGCGGAGAAAAAAAATATTGAGCAGCTCATAATGTGAATATCTTAGAATCTCATGGAATCATGTAGGAGTGCTCAATATCATCAGAACTTTGTCTGGAAGCTCTCAATGGGAACATCTTAGATCCTTAAGAGAAATCATGATTTGGAACTCGAAATAATCTAAAATTCATCTGAAACAATTCCCGAAACCACACATAAGCTTAAACTAGAAATGTTCGTAGAAAGATCGGAAATCAATGAATTAAAGAATATAAGAAAGTTGTAGAGCTAAAGAAACAGACGATCAAAAATTAAACAAGATTGGCAAAGAAAGGTCACCTGAACCCACTATGAATAGAGGACCCTCTCTGGTTTCTCAGAGAACAGAGAAAGAGAGAGAGAGAGAGAGAAATAACGAAAAGGAGAGATAGTCACCGGATTTAGTTGTAACTACCAACAATGGCAACAACCCAAATTGGTGTTAAAGATTCCTCATTTAACTTGTAGTCTCACAAAGCAAGTGCATATATCACTAAGCATCTCACAGAAACTACATGTATCAACTTATTAACTCACCCATTAAACCCTTAAACCAGAAGGAAAACTGTCTGCTGGCAGCCACCAGCATTCTGTTCATATGCACAATCATGACTAAACCATCTTATTCATACTGTAACTAGTTAACCTTCATTACAACGTTTCAATCAAAGCAGTAGACCCTTAGTCCTACCAGATACAATAGAGAAGATTATACTTTTAGAAAGATTCAAACTTAATGGAATGCTTTCAAAAATTTTCTAAAACTCAGTAATCTCTAACAGCAGCGGACGAGATACAGAAGCAGATGAGATTGAAACATAAAATCAGTAACTGAAGATAAAAATCAAAATCGAAGCAAACAGATGCACTTGCATTTCAAACATCGTTGAAGAAGAAGAAATTAGATTACCAGTTCCCTTGCTCTGCTTTGGAACACCAAACTCAGCCACCACTCCAATCAGGTTCACCTTCTGATTGAGGGAAGCCATCGCATCTCTTATAGAAAGAAATGTATAATCATCTCGAGTCGCCATTTCTTGCTCTGTAAAACCCTAGTTTACAGAAACCCTAGTTTACAATAACCCCAGAGCCATTTTAAATGTTTTTCATTTCCTCAAATTACCAAAACTACTCCTATTCGTAAGCCACAACGAACAAAACATAACCTTTTCTATGAGACCGAATAAAACATAGATATCATCAAAATTGCAACAAAAAGATGGAAAAAAATTACTTGTGGAGACAGAAATTAAGGATGGCACTGATAAACACTAATGTACGCTGAGTATCGGGCCTTGTGAGATCTTTCAGGGTGAAATTGACGGGGCAACTAACTGACCCAACCACCTTCTTGATCTTGTTCCACAAATTCATGATCCGAACAGAATCGACGTGAAGGACCGGATTCTCCAGATGTTCCAATGCACCGAAATCAACTTGTCCATGATCTTCCTTGCAAAATAGAAAGAAAAAAACCCCAATGAGAAACCCTAGAAAGTAGAACATAACCGAAAGAAGGGGGTTAGGGGTTAGGGTTTAAAAGGGAAGTACCGGAGAGAATCGAGAAATCCGAGAAGGGTGGAATAGAGAGCAAAGGCTAAATCGAGAGTGGGATTGATGAGATCTTTTTTTGAATTAGGAGAGAAAGGGAGCGGAGGATTTACTTTAAAAAAAAGGCCCAACGGTCGAGTAACTTGTGATCTGAATTTGAATTAGGGAAATTTAAGATTAAGGGTCAGGATGGGTTTGGAGGGATCAGGCGGCTGTGTTTTATTGGTAGGTTCATCTAAAATTTTTAGTGTTCTTTTTGACCTTTTATGGACCTCTGATCATCTCTAAATGATTCTCCAAGGTTTTCCTCCTTCAATCATAGCTCTGAGCCATACCCATATGTTACAGGTGTTGGTTTTTTTGTGAGTTTTTGTAACAAATTTTGTATTTCTAGTTAAGGTTAGTTGATTTATTTTTTATGCTGTTAGATATCATTTAGAGAGAGAGATCCGCTGCGTGTGATACTACAGGTTTAGTGGGTTAGCATTGGATTGGAGCTCTTGCAACTCATGCCCAGGGATTAGATCCCACACCCCACCATCAGTGCAAGAGGCTAGGTGTGGTAAAGTAGTGTGATTAGTGGAGGAAAATCTGTCAACATTACTAGAGGAAGAGTGTTAACTCCAGATGCACCAAGTCAAAAATTTTCCAAAGGCGCAATGAGTGAGTGGAACACGTAACTAGTGTTCTTAGGGGCGTCATTCTTTGCACGACGTGTGATAAGGCATTTAATAAGGGGAGTGATAGCATGCATTGCACATTTTGTTGGGTTGTACACGCACATCTCTCAAGCTCGTCACATGTCCTCTTTTACATTCATTAATTGTGGTTAAGATTCTCTCATCCCAAATGTTAAATAATCTAACCTTCATTTTTAGAAAAAATATTTTTATTAAAATTAACCTTGCTTATGATTCACTTATTCATGCCTTGCACATTCGGTTATATTTTTTTATTTAAAAAAATATATATTTTACAAAAAAAAATTATGCCTTATTTTCAAAAATGCAATCAAACAACAAAAAAATGAGTTGAAAATTAATCTTTTACGATAAAATTTTTTCCATCGTAAATGATTTACGTCATAAAAGCATTTACCTGCAAACAAACGGAGCAGTTTAAAATTTAGATGATAATGAAATGGTAAAATATAGAGGTGAACTAACCTGCTCTAAATTTAGATGATAATGAAATGGTAAAATATAGAGGTGAACTACCCTGCTCTGGAAATTCATATTCAAACTTCCAATATTAATGGTAGATGATATTTTTTTCGAATTTAAAATTTAAAACAACATGAAATAGTAAAATTTAGAAGTGAACAAACCTTTTTTGAAAATTCATATTCAAACTAATAATATCAAAGTTACAAGACATTTTTTTATATTTCTCGATGTAAAATTGGGGAAAACAAATCGAATTCGTGGAAATTATTGATTATGTGTGTTTCTTTACGCGTAAATCATTCGTAAGTAAATTTTTTACGAAAAATGAGCACTTTGACAGAAAATGACTTACATTTCAGAAACTCATAAGTCATTTCCATGTAAAATCTCCATCTATTTAAATATGTTTTAAAAATTACAAAAGTATCCCTCTTCAATTTTTTTAAACCAAGGTTATATTATTGAACCCCAAGCATTAGTTAATCTTAACCACGGGTCAACACGTGTCCCTTTAAACTCAAGAAGTTAAATCGCAATTGATATTTAACTATTGGTTAAGAATTTTTAACTCTTAAGGTTAATATGTTTTAATTTTTTTTAAAACCAAGGTTATAATTTTGTAATTGTTTAATTTTTTAAACCAAGGTTATATTGTTGAACCCCAAGCATTTGTGAATCTTAAGGGTCAACACGTGTCCCTTTGGACTTGGGAAGTTCAATCGTATGGTTAACTCTTAAGGTTAATATTTTTTAATTTTTAGAGATCGGATCACTACCAATTGTGATTGTACTATCCCTGAATTCAATAGCACCACAGGTCAACACGTATCCCTTTTAACCTTTATTAACTATGGTTAAAATTTACTAACACTTGGGATTCAACAATATAACATTGGTTCAGGTATGGTTAAGAATTTTTAACCCTTAAAATTAAATAAAATTATTGTTTAAAACCAATGTTATATTTATTGAACCCCAAGCGTTAGTGAATCTCAACCACGGGTCAACACGTGGGACTTGAACTCAAGAAGTTCAATCGCAATTGGTATTTAAGTCTGGTTAATAATTTTTAACTCTTAGGGTTAATATTTTTTTAATTTTTTTAAAAACCAAGGTTATATATTTTTAATTGTTTTAATTTTTTTAAAAACCAAGGTTATATTATTGAACCCCAAGCGTCAATGAATCTTAACTCCGGGTCAACACGTGTCCCTTTGAACTCAAGAAGTTCAATCACAATTGGTTAACTCTTAAGGTAATATATTTTTTAATTGCTTTAATTCTTTAAACCAAGGTTATATTATTGAACCCCAAGCGTGAATGAATCTTAATCATAGGTCAACACGTGACCCTTTGAACTCAAGAACACTACAAGAAATTTACCGGGCAGTGACGGAAATATTTCCGTCACTAATAGTCGATTTCCGTCACTAAAACTATTAGTGACGGAAAATCATCCGTCACTCATCCGTTTCAATTGCTGCCGTGGCTAAAGGTATGTAGAGACGGAAAAATATGTCCGTCGCTAATTAGTGACGGAAACTGTCCGTCACTAATGACTAAGTCAGAATTTAATGACGGCAACGAATTTGTGACGGACATATTTCTGTCACTATTAGTGGCGGACATTTGTCCGTTACTATTAACTTATTAGTGACGGAAATATGTCAGTTGCTAGTATATGTAATAGTGACGGAAATGTTTCCGTGTCTATTAATGTAATAGTGACAGAAATATGTCTGTCACTAATAAGAACATTAGAGACGGACATATTTCCGTCACTATTACATTAATAGACACGGAAACATTACCGTCACTATTAACTCAAATAGTGACGGAAATATGTCCGCCACTAATTAGCTTGAGGTATTAGTGACGGAAATATTTCCGTCACTAATATATATATATATATTTTTTAAGTCTGTTACAGTTGTACCTGTACAAAACCTGCAATCAATATATTCATCCATTCACACCTGCAACCTGTATACAAATCCGAACACCTGCAATCAATACCTGTATAAAACCTGTACATCACAATCTAATTTTCAACCTCAACATCGATCCATGCATTCACATTACCCATCTATTCACATTTTCAACTTAAAACCTACAAAATAATCAAATTTTCAACCTGTTTTCACATTCAACATGTGTAATAAAAAAACCTGTACATCCATTCAGTCCAACAACTGATATAAAGTAAAATAAGCATATGGGACATCCATATGCATATGAAGTAAAATATGGGACATCTAGAGCATAAAAAACAATGGTCTTTAATAACAGCCTGTGTACGGGGACTAATATCAACCAAACAGTGTCGATAGTAGAGAAGTCAGAGAGAGAGAGTGTCATAGAGAGTCTATATCATCTGGAGTCTGTGTAGCATCAGGATCCATATATGGGACAGGTGTCGATCCGGAGGGGATATGTGATGCGCCGCCCATATGGGACATCCAGTCCTCAAACACTTTCATCCTGGAGTGAAGGGTAGTCAACTCAGCCCGCATCTCACTTTGCTTAGCCACCAAACTCTCTTTTTGGCTAGCCAATTCTTCGGCCCTCCTCCTCCACTGGTCAGAATCTGCAGAGTGTAACTGGGAGGATTTAACACCCAGTCCATATGTACGAACCCGCCCATGCGTGTCCGGCCCCATGACCTGGGTGAAGACCTCGTTCCTTGCAGTGCTACTAGTGGTCCCCTCCGGATGTTGGCTAACGAGCTCATCCATCTAAGTCTGCAACACAAAATTTAGGTGATTACAATTTATGAATATATAATTACAAAATTGATATTTATAAACAATCGATCAGATCATGTAATGATAAGACATACATAGAGATCAGCTGATGCCTGATCGACAAATGTCCCATCTCGCCGAACATGCATCATATGATACATCTTCATGCGGTCCGGCTCTTGCCCGTCTGGATCCTGGGCTTGCTATCCTCGTGATGAAAACAACAATTTATAAAATGTTAGACATCAATTGAAAAAATTGTACATATATATATGAAAAATATTGTACATCATCAGTCTCACATGTAATATTGGACATATATAGATGAGTAATTGATGTATTCGTGGGTAATTACATGACGCATTTAGTGCTCGTTGATGGGAGAGTTTACATGTGAAACTAAAGTTGATTAGTTATTGTCAAAGCTAGAAAAATGCTACTACTACTAGATGCTCGTTAATCACCGTGACATTCGCAAAATCACCGACCCCATTTAACGTTGGCTCAGAATCTCAGTTTCCCATATACCATTTAAGCTATGTTACCCAATTACAGATACATGTGGATATGAGGCAACAGATTACCTCTGGTGCACGCCCGAGGCCCAGAGGAGAAAATGAAATGACTTCTCCCCTTTTTAGCACCAAATGCCGCACGATGAATGGATGCCCGAGGCTGGGCCAGGCGTGCACTGTAATCTGATGCCTGGATATGACATAAATACCAGAACTTCAACCTCTAAAAAGGGGCTAACTAGGCTTGGGTATGTTCACTCATTTCCTAGGAAAACTCAAATATTGGTGAACAAATTTTTTTTATTAGTCTATACAGTATATAACAGTCACAAATACAATCTGGTGGAGGGGAAAGACATTTGTAATCCCAGTAAGTTTGGAGAGCAGAGAGAGAGAGAGCATATTAAAGCTGATATGCTTAAGTGATATGAGAATATTATTTTCCATATACTAAATATCTCCATTGCATTGCAGGCTAAATTCTTTGTCTTTATTTTTGCAAGCTGATTTTGCATAAGTCATATTGTTAGGAAATACCAAGCTGATTTGTTTGTAACTTCAAATGCAATGGAATTCACAACAAAAGAATTCCCAAAGTATGAATTTTTTTGTCGTATTAAAATTTTTTTGTCATTGTGATCAACCAAAGCGGTGGCCTGGATACCCCGTTGTATACAGCTGAACTTGCGGCATCATTATATATCCTACAATGGTTCTATAAGATTTGTTTGGATGCAGTTTTTTGCAAGCCCACCATGTTTAACCAGTTATTTGAGCTTGATACAGACTGTTTTATTGCGGGATATAGTTTAATTACCTCTAACTAATATATGTAGCAATGAGCTAGCAATCTCACCCACATTAACTTTATTTTTTGATAATACATGCATAAATAAAATTGAATTTATAATGCTACATACCGCAGCAGCCCTATACTGGGCGTAACTCCGCGTCCCTGCCGTGTGGGCGGTACGAAGCTGCGACCTGTTCTCCTTGTTTCTCCTACTCATAGCCTACAAATATGAGTTAAGAACATCAAATGTTAACAGGTGTTGCATACTGAATGAGTAAATAGATATAAACTTCATACATTAAGATGAGTTACCTTCGCCTCATCAGTACGCCGATGTGCCACCAACTCCCTCCACTGTGATTGGATGGCCCGAGGATCGACAAGGGTCATCTGCTCATCTAGTGAGAGATGTGCTCTGTGCCATTTAGCAAATAGCTTATCCTTCCAGCTCTTCCACAGCACATCGGTCTTAGTGTCTACCCACTCCCGGACCTCCTCTCTCAGGGGGAGGTTGAATACCGTCTGCATCAAGTAAATTCATTAGAATACCAACGTATAACATTAATGGTTATGTATTCTTGAATGTCATAATATATTTCAAAAATGTTTGAAAACAAGAAGTAAATAGGTACTCAAAAGGTTTCTACTTAAAATAAAATTTCTTAATTTTTTTTGACATAAGTCAAACTTTTGTATTACCAATACTCTATCCATGACCCCCTGCTTCAGCGAGTCAGGAACTTGCCGCCAGTCCGTGTAATTGATGGGGAGAATATCCCCATCCTTCATCAAGGTGCCTATAAATCGTGATAGTTTCCCCGCTTCATTCCCGGTGGGCTGTCCCAAGTTGATAATCGGAACTAGGATGCGGTCCTGGCCAGGTGGAGGTGGTGGAATGGCCTTGTTCGGACCCCTAGTCCGTCTAAGTGGCGGAACACCTTGACACAATAAACAAATTAAATCTGATCAGATTTACACAAGTTCAATGCACAAGCTATATAAATCAATAGTCGTCATCATGAAAATTAATAACCTGATGATTGAGAAGCCTCATGATGGTGTGGTTCGGGAGCAACGTCATGGTTTGGTGGGTATCCCTGAGACGGTCCCATAAGCTGGCTAGAACTCCCATGCTGTTCATGTTGGGATCCCTCGGCCTGACTCATGCTGTGACGGCGATGGGACCTTTTCCTATATGTCTGCATCCCTGTATAAAATCAGAAAGAGTGATATGAGAAATATAATATTGTAATCAACAACAATAATGGCGATAACATCAGTATATAAAAATAAAGACATTCAAGTATTAAAAATGAAGTGCTCATAGTGACAGTGTTTGCAATTCAAATATCATTAAGATCATATGTACAAGTAAATGTTCCAACTACATAGTACTACTCTGAAACTCTTTAATAAGCATGACATGAACAAGCATCAAATTAACTTTATTGTTAATAATTTTAAGATGGAACTTGAATTAGTAAATTGAGAAAGAACAGGCCTGATACATTTTGTTAATGCAAAATTTATATACTCTAAAACTTTATATACTCTCAAAGCAAGGCAAGTGACTTCAGGTCCACAATATCAGTAACATGAATTAACCGATACACGGGTCAGTTAAGCCTATACTCTTTTGATTTTTAGTCTTCATTTAATAGATAGATCAAATAATGAAATGGGTTTAAGAAGTATGCTAGCAGTAGGAAGGCAATAGGTTCATTAATAATAACAAGAAATAAATGGGTTTAATCCAGATCTTTCACGAGCATGACTAAGTGGAGGGAGAACCATGTAAATATTAGAGAGGTTAAAACCGGCAACCATCAGAAATACATTAGCATTAAAAATATTTTTGTCGTAGAGCTTACTCTTTGGAGATGGGTTGCCCGGTAGTGACGGCAACCTGTGTGGCGAAATACATTAGCATTAAAAATGATTACACATATAAGCAAACAATTGAAAAAGAGACAATAGAATTGACATGAGATACTTCAAAAGAGATCCATATGTGAAATAATTCTTGAGAGAATTGTCCACTCCCCATCAGAGAAGCTACAAGAATCCAATGTTTGCAGTACAACGAAAGATGAAGAACCAGTGTTACTCTTAATAAGAAGCACTATTACAATTTACATCTTAAACATGCATATCACTATCTTCGGGATTCTCATCCGACTCAGACGTCTCGGGTTGGTTTATGATTAAAGGTACATCAATAGTTGTCCCAATAATATTTGTCCTAAGATCAGTAATCTGATCGACATCAACACCAGTGACTTCCAATTGTGCGATGCTTGGTTGATCCGTCTCGGGGCATGACTCTCTCATATTTGAATAAATTCCATCTTGCATGTCGAAGAAGTCTCTAGGTTTAATTTGAATAGCAATGTGCCAATCCGTTTCTACTGGGTCTTCGACATAAAAGACTTGCATTGCTTGAGAGGCTAGCACATAAGGTTCATCTGTATTTAGCAAGCGTCCAAGATTAACAAGCGTAAATTTGAACTTGTCTTGCTTGACACCCCTTCCTTCGGCCATACCATCAACCCAATCGCACTTGAATAACACGATTTTTCTCCCACCATAATAGTGAAGCTCAACAATTTCTTGCAAAACACTGTAGTAAGTAACATCACATGTCCGCGATGTTTGATCCTTCACAGATTTAAACCTTGTAGTTTGTGCAGTAACGACCACGCCGCTATTTGAGGTCTTCTTCTTCCTGTCAATGTGTTTTGTTCGAAACCTGAACCCATTAACAACGAACCTCTGATATGTCCTCGCAATCTTAGAAAGGACCACGTGCTAGCCATATCAGATCTTCACGTACATGGTTTGGACTTCCACGAATCAACATAGAAACCTGTTTGTGTTAACCTCATATTTTTTGTTAAATCACAAACACATTAATAACTCTGAAGATATTTTACTATTTTGTAGGTGTGTGACATGATGATTAGATTGAAACTTACATTTGACGAGAACCATTCGGCGAACGCATCAGTGTGGATGCGCTCAATGTCGATTTGTCGTCTGTCGCAATTTTCTCGTGTTACTTCATCCAAATGCTTCCTGTATTTTAACGAGGTACATTACGTCTGATGATTAATACAGAAATTACTATTGACAGACAAATAATGCATACAATGTCCTTACGAAATAAATGGGGCAACTTCAGGGCAATTGAAGAGCACATAACGATGTAATTGCGTGGACTCATAGGATAAATGTATCGTCTCCTCCTTTCCTAAAGCACGCCTAGGTCTAGAAAAAATGGGCAGTCCTTCATATGTTGTAGTGCTGTGGTCATCATAATTTCTGGGCACTCGATTGGACTTTGTTTCAACATCGTCCAAATACCTCGAACAAAATGTGAGACATTCTTCAGCAATGTATCCCTCTGCAATAGAACCTTCAGGTCTACTTCTATTGCGTACATAAGACTTCAAGGTATGTAGGTATCTGATACAGGAAAAAAAGTGTGATTACTTAGCTTATCTCTAACATTAAACAGAAAGGCAGTGAAAACATTATATTATTTTTGCACTTACCGCTCGATCGGGTACATCCATCGGTAATTTACAGGACCTGCAACCCTTGCCTCACCGGCCAAATGGATGGCCAAATGCACCATTATGTCAAAAAAGGCAGGGGGAAATATTCTCTCAAGATGACACAATATAATTGTACTGCGAGCCTCAAGTTTAGTGAAGTCATCTACTGTGCCAACTTTTGTGCATAATTCTCTAAAAAAGGCGCATAACTCTATCAACGTGACACTCACATCCTGGGGAAGTGATCTCCGAACGGCCAAAGGAAGAAGTTGGTGCATTAATATATGGCAGTCATGGCTCTTCAGGCCACTGTTTTTGAACTCCTTCAAATTTACGCATCGTGAAATGTTGGTTGCATAACCATCCGGGACCTTAACACTCGCCAGTACCTTACAAAACAAACTTTTTTCTTCTGGCGACATCGTGAAGCATGCTGCGGGCAAATAAGTTTTCTGGTCTACTTTATGTGGATGAAGAGTCGATCTAATTCCAATCTCTTTTAAGTCTAGACGAGCCTTCAAGCTATCCTTCGATTTTCCTTCAATGTTTAATAACGTGCCCACAATGCTGTCACATATATTCTTCTCAATATGCATCACATCCAAATTATGACGTATTAATAGGTGTTTCCGGTACGGTAAACTGAAAAAAATACTCACCTTCTTCCAGCCAATATACTCTACAATATCCTGACGTGGTCTTTTCTTTCTTGATGTGTTCAAATCATGCTTGCCAAGTATGACGTTTAGGCCGACCATTTGCTCTAACAGCTCGGACCCTGTTTGTGACATCGGAGCAGTTCTTGGTTCCATATTTCCATCAAAAGATTGTTTGTTCTTGCGATATCTATGAGTAGCCCCCAAGAATCGACGATGACCCATATAACAGAACTTACGCCCGTGTTTCAGGTATTGAGAACAAGTGTCTTCATTGCAATGGGGACAGGCATAACGGCCCTTGGTGCTCCATCCTGACAAGTTCGCATATACAGGGTAGTCATTTATTGTCCACAACAAGACTCCCTTCATTTGAAAGTTTTGTCTAAGTGATGCATCGTAAGTGCAAATACCGTCATTCCACAATTCAGTCAATTCATCTACTAGCGGTTGTAAGTATACGTCAATATCATTTCGGGGAGCACGGGAACCAGGAATAAGTAAAGACATCATCAGATATGGTTGTTTCATGCACATCCAAGGAGGCAAATTGTATGGGATCAAAACAACAGGCCAAGTGCTAGATGCAATGCTCATATGCCCGAATGGGTTGAAACCATCACTTGCTAACCTAAGCCTGAGATTGCGGGGCTCTGAAGCAAAGTTCGGGTACTGTTCGTCAAGGTGTCTCCAAGCTTCAGTGTCAGCTGGATGCCTTAACACTCCATCCTTAGTGCGACCCTCTGCATGCCATCTCATGGAGGAAGCTGTTTTGTTAGACATGTAAATTCTTTGTAGTCTAGGTTTGAGTGGAAAGTGGCGCAAAATCTTTGCAGGTATTTTGTGTTCCTTCTTAGATGACGGAGGGCTTGCCCCGTCGTCTGCGTCTTTCCACCGTGAACTACCACATACAGAGCATGCTACATCGTTTGCATTTTCTTTCCAAAAGAGCATGCAATTGTTTGGGCATGCATCAATTTTGCTGTACCCAAGACCTAACTCACCAATTATCTTCTTACACTGGTAGAAGGACTCAGGCAATGTTTCGCCTTCAGGTAGTGCCTCCTTAAGTAATGCAAGTAACATGGTGAATGATTTGTTGCTCCATCCATTCAGACACTTAATATGAAATAACCGAATGATGAAAGAAAGTTTACTAAATTTCTTGCAATCGGGGTATAACTCCTGATCGGCATCTTCCACTAACCGATAGAATTTAGCCGCCTCCGTGTTGGGTCTCTCTGGCATTTCACTTCTCTCTTCTTCAGTACGTCGCATCCCGAATGCCCCCTGCAACATTTCATGCATATCATCTCGAGGGGATGTTTCACCAGCGTTGTCTTCATGTAATGGCACAAAAGAAGCTCTATTCCGCATAAATTCCCCGTGATATATCCACATGCCAGCTGCATAACCTTTATCCCACCCATCACATATCAAATGCTCATGTACTATAGTCCGAACATGATAATATCGGTTACAACACTTCTTACAAGGGCACTTGATACTACCATCACTTCGAGTTGTATTACACAATGCGAAATCTAAAAAATTATTGACCCCCTGTTCATAGGCAACACTTAACCGATCTGCTGTAACCCAAGTTTTGTCTATGGTGGATATTATTTTCCTTCAGTGATCACTGGTAATAGAAGACAATGGAAATGACTGTTATATCCGAAGATGGAATGCGTGATTCATGCGTTATGATTAAGATCAGACAAGACTACTAATGGGTGGGGTTTTCCTATCCCATTCAGGAATTCATAATCCCCAACATAATCCCCAACAGTCAGTAGCTCAAGTGTTCCAATCCAGAGTTGTGGAAATTTCGGCAGCACCTCCCCATGGCTCTCCAAGTACACGATTTAGACTTGGTGCAATGATCTCACCTTGTCAAATATGTACCCAGAGAACAATAGGGATGACTGACGGACATTTCCCCAAATTAGAATAAGCATGAGCAACTAACACGTGGTTCAGGATTATGTATTCCCAAACTGTCCACACGGACAATTCAAGAATCATTTGGTGACAAATACTCCTCTTAACAGACCTGACGAATCAATTGTTAAATATGATGTTTGATCCACATGGGAACTAAACATCATAATTTACAACTAATTCGTCAAATTCGATGATAAGGGAAATACTTGTCACACAACGATGCTTGAACGGGAGATCTATGTTTCAATGCATGCACATACACAATGATATTTAAAGATAAACAATTGTTCATTCTTTAACTAGCCATGATTCATATAAGAAAAACAAATCCCTAAAAGATCTTGGGTCCATCAATTATTTTTTTCAATGGGGGAGGGCAAGGTATGTATTCCCATACGTAATTGAAGCTTTTTGTTTGTAATAACCTAATAGGTACTTGTCCCTACTTGAAGATTAATGTCGTATCTTCTAATAGTAGGGTCTGATCCATACAAGGGCTTTCAAATCATAGGTGAGGGTCACACAACACAGCTTTTCAAACAAGGAGGATCTACCAAAGCTTTTTTCCCAACATCCAGGTTAAGATGGATGAATCCTAAAGATGAGTGAAATTTCACCATAGTTAGTGGGCTCATGCGTAAATTTTTTTGCATGGTTTTTTTTACAGGTATCTTTGCTCAACAAATAAGGTAAAAAGGTCATTTCGACAAAATTTAACTTCCGTCAAATGGGTTATGGATGAAATGGTGGATTTGCAACATATTTAAAAGTTATACAAAATAACAAAAGGCAAGGGGGGATTTACAAATTGCTGAGAAGGTAAGGGTTTTTACTGGAAATATAAAAAAAAAACCCAATTGTAATTTTCTGAATGTCCATATTAGGGTTTCTTTACAAGTAGGTGAAATGCAGTGCTACTTGTAGTTCACATAGTTTGCTTTGATTGGTATAAAAATTTGGGGGTTAGGTTCATGTTAAGGCACCTAAGATCAGTAAAGCTTTTAGCATTGTCAAGCAATTAGGAGTTTCTATAATTTCTCAAGAGAAGAGGATCAAAATTAATATACAACCACCCATATATGCATGACAAAAATTATAGAAGCTTTACTGATATGTTTGTAGGGAAAATTAAGCTAAGAAAATTAATATACACCAACACTATACAAAAAGATAAGAAAATTCAGAGCAAAAGTTCAGTAGATTCCAAGCAAATAAGCATAGTTGTAGGCAAAATAGAAACATCAAACAACTGATATGCAAAAGTTAGAAATCCAGCAGCTATTTCTCTATACCCCATAAACCCTAGAGTGATGGAAATCAACTACATAGTGGTTTTACCCTCCAACCATAAACCCTAGAGTCATGAAAAATCGAGGAAATATTTTACCTGGACTCGCAGATTAACTTGAAAATGCTCCAAACACCTGCAATCACATGAACCAAAGAAAAAAAAATATTAGGTCAAATTTCTAGAGCAAGAGGAGACAGAGAGACGGATAGAGAGAGAGAGACAGAGAGCACGAGAGGGAGAGAGAGATGGTGGTGGTGGTGGGGAGAAGGAGGTGGAGGAGGGTTTCGAGGTTAGGTTTTCAGGGGGGTGAGTTCGATTCCGAGTTTTAGTGGGTTTCGGTCGAGGGATTTTGGTGGGGTTGAGGAAAATGAGAACCCCAGTTAATAAAATAATTTATTAACCGTGGTTAAAATTCATTACCTCCTACGTTAAATTATTTAAAATATTTTTTTCTAAAAAACAAAGATAGGTGAGTGAACCCTAGGGGTGAGTGAATCTTAACCACAGTTAACAGGTGTAAAAAAGAACAGGTGGCCACCTCGGGAGTGTAACCCGTTTTGACAAAAACCGGTTACAACTGGAAAAGATTACGAGTCATTAACAATCTAGCATGACTCTGAGTTGTGTGTGCAAATGGGCACACAGATGTTGTGTGCCTCCACTAATACTAGACATAACATGTTAGTAAAAATATAAGCTGGGTTGAGCGAATTGTGTTGAGTGTTTGTTGCCAATATACCATTCTGTGCGCCAACATGCACACAACATAGTCTCATCTAACATTTAATTATTAAAGAAAAGATGTGACAATTTGGTAGGATTGCCCAGATTTTCTAAGTGAGAGGTGACATTTCATGTGAAATATGGAGAACTATAATTCTCACTAGGTGGGGTTGGGTAGACAATCATCTTCAAACATGATCATATCCTTGGGGAAGGATGCCAATAACCGTCCAACAATGACAATTGTTGGGTGCCTAAAGTTATCACTACAAGAGAAACTCAACGACCCATTTCAGAAAATGCTTGAAGCTTATTGAGAACATCAACCTCAATTAGAAAATCTAAAGAAAAGAAAGAACAGAATCAAAACAAGCCCAAGGCAGTCACATTAATCAAAATGAGAGTAAAACCTAAACCCCTCCTTCAACAATCATCCATTTATGATTGTGAGCCTCACACACCATACCCCATTTTTTAAATCTAAAATTGATCAATTCAAAGTCTGCATTTATTATATTGTCACTCAAAGAAATTAACATAAGAGAATAGAAGAATTAAAAAAATAATATTTCTAAGCGGCAAGGCAAACAAGTATTTGTTCCCATAATTCGTGGAATGTATGTATTAGAAAATCAAAAGTAGCTTAGTCCATATTTTAAGTTCTATTGATGATTACAGTAATGGATTGTTCTCTTGTAACAGTAGTTTGATCTAAGGCATCTTGCTCTCCACACATCATATATCAAGGCAAAATCCAAGGTAACAGCAATCGGAAAAAAAAGGAGATTATATCATATATCAAGAAAATTCCTAGTAAGCTGATATCCTCCTCAATGACAAAACAAGACAATCAAACAAAAGAACCAAGTTACAGGCATCTGGAGTATTAGATAAACAATATAGATCCAATTGCAAGTAGTCTTCACAACCCCAGACCAATAAAGAAAAATGAAAATTATAGCATTAAACCACTAAAATTATGAATAAAAAATATGGTTTTATAGAGCTTGGCAGCCAAGGAGACAGAGATAACATATAAGCCATACAAACCAAAAACTGAAACGAAAAAAAAGGAAAAACCATTTGTTAGAACTCAAGCGGGAAGTGAAGGGTTACATCATACTTTCATACAAACATAAATGAAAAAAAAAAAGATGTTGGAGTTCATCTCACAAAACATTAGTTGCCCAATAATACTAGAACACATTCCAGAATCAAGATTTTCTCATAAATGTAAACACCAGGTATCACAAACAGATGGTGCACTTTTGTGAAATCAAAAGAGAGGGCGATTTTTGATATTATACAAGAGTTCTGACTAGAAGAGGAACCCCCAAAATCCCCAATCTCAAACGACAGTAGGAAATGAAAAAAAAAAAATGTGTCCGATATCGAAGAGGGAATCATAGACAACCCCAAAAAAAACAAAAAATCAAGACCGCGAAGACACAAATCTTGGAGATCTGCCGCAAGGTCTGGTACAGAGTTAGAGGGAAGGAAGGAGAGAGAGATAAACCCCAACTCCTACCCATCCTCCCGCTTTTCCTCGGTCGGAGTATTACCGAGTGGATCGGACGGAGATGGTAAGAGCTGGATCTCCCTCTGGTTCTCATCTCTCGGCGTTCCTCACACCACCTC
>CM026553.1:24251558-24297719 GCA_015143295.1 Tetracentron sinense | reverse complement strand
ATTGACCATCGACCAAGGACCTCGAACTGTGTGTAAAGAATGGGATGATTGTCAGTCTTTTGTCGTTCAAATCGCACAAGTTTGGAATTCGTCCCGCGAAGAGGCAAGGTAGCTATAAGCACTCAATTTTTACACCCCTATCTAACATGGTTAAGGTCTTCTTTAACCTGGTTACCCCTACACATCCCGTACCTGGTAAAACCACAGCTAGCCCCCCCCCCCCTATCCCTACCTTAAACCCTAAGTAAACCTAGACTCAAACATAGTTATACCCTCAGGAGCCTATCCCTAGTTTAACCCTAGTTGAAACACGGGTTGTAAAGAACCCAGTGATCCACAACATGAGCGCAAATAAGGTAGACCCTAGCTGAAGCACCATCCTAGCCCTAGAGCCCTTAGGTTTTAAACACCTAAAATCCAGGCTATGGGGCCTGAAACCTTAAACTAAGACCCACAAGGCCCAAAACCCTTAAGCAAAACCCCATACCTGTTATGTTGGGCCAAGCCAATTCAATAAGTTTTATTGTCGTAGCTGTCTACGATAATCTGTTGAAAACCTGTTTTCATTTGTCGGTGACCATCTACCGAACTATTTGAACATCGTGTATACAGCATGCAAAAAGACTGCACACTCCACCCTCACTTCAAAATTCTCTTCAGCCTTCCGACTCGGACCCCTATAGGGTTCCAACCACCTTCTCCCCTTCCTACAATGTCCGATAGGTCCTCGAAGGTCTCTCCTATAAAACCGTGTAAGAACCCATCACATGAAACTATCTGCAAGTTCCATATGGTGAAACCCTGTTGCCAAATGCCTAGGCTCACCGACTCACCCTACTAGTCGTAATCCCAAGACCCCTTTAGGCAGCTCCCCGGAGCTTCCACAAACCTTCAGCACCTCCCGGTGCGCCTACCACCAAAGCAGCCTCCACCTACAAGTAAAAACAGAGCAGGGTAATGCTTGCCCCCCTCCCTTCTTTCTTTGTGAAGTACTCGTGAGCTCCATGGTACTCTAACAGGAGCGTTTTAATTGTTGTTGTACTTACTTTTCGGGTCAAACCCAACAGGGGTTTCACCGCAATCTTGTTCAAGTGTTGGTGAACCCCTACAGGTTCTACACCTCTTCACAGGCTTGCAACACCATTCATAGACCTTTCTAGGGGGTCCCTCAGATCATGAGGAATCCCTAGACACCCCTGTGCAACAGGCCCCAGGGCGAAAAATTCTGGTTTGAGAAAAACAAGAATGGAGGTATAATCTCAGATGACCGCATTCATGGAGTTTCCTATGTGGGGCTTGTTTTGGCCTAGCTTAAGGGCGCCACTGGTCCGAGGTAAAGGGCCCAAGTATGAAACCCTATCTCACTCCCATGGGACCATTACCTGGTTCGTTCCAGGTTCTGGGTTAAGCCAACCGGTTTAAATCAAGATAATCAAAACGTGATAGTAAGGTATCCTTTATACGACAATAACATTGGTTGCCAGTAGGGTAGCGTATGGGGTAGAATAACTACCGCCAATATGAACTCTCTGTCACAGTGACTTTGAGCTCTAGGGCCCACACATACTCAAAACATTCCCGGGAAGTATCCTCTCAATCCACATGATCTTGGTTCAAACTAGGTACACCCTAACCCTATAAAGCTGTGTGCCAAACCATGGTTAAAAAAAACATGTTCGAAATGTCAGGTAATCCAATTATGACATAATTTGTTTTAATGTTGGGCTTTGCCGGGGCCCGGCCTGGTAGGCGGGTTACTTAGGCCTGGCCTAGCCTGGGCCCACCTCAGACTTAACCAGACCTTAACCGGGTAAATGCACCTCCAGTTAAACATATAAAACGGTACGCACCCCTTTAACCCTACCAAATGTGGGGAAAAGTGATCAAAAACATGACTAAAAAAAGACTTGGGGGAAAAACGCATAAACTGACTGTTCCCTCTTCCTAACCTGGTTAACAGAATCTACAACAGTTAGAATCCTTTTGACTCCGGGGTTAGCAACCCAATCGCAGCAATTCGGGTTTACGAATACCAGGCCCTTAAAAAACAAGCTCGAACGGGACTTATCATTCGGCATACCAGCATCCCATCAGACTACAGGCTAAAACTAACATCCCCTTAACTGTGGTTAGCACCCCAACCTTAGTTTTAGGTTGGGCCTAAACCACGCTTAGCAAACAGATAAACCAGGACGAACTCTCTTAGGTCTAACGGAAATACACGGCGCCTACCGCAGCTTGTACCTTGCATGACACACATTGGTCAACCAAAACCCTAGTCTACCGGATATCATATAGCCACCCTTGGTGCCGTCAAACACGGCCCATAGCCTCGGCACAGCCTCACGTTGCCAGGAACTACGCCGGTTGATCCACCCTGAGGATACGTAGACAACCCAACACGTTCGAACCCCAGTTAGCTTGTCTTCTGGGATTAGTGTAACTAAACACTTGGTATTTGAACAAGATAACTTTAATTGCTTACACCTGGGGAGTACGGAACTTGTAAAAACGAAAGCCTCGGGTGCCTAACCCTTCCAGACTTAACTAAACCCCGTTACCCTGATATCACTCACAGACAAAACAATCCAAACTAAGGGGACTGATCTCTTCTAATGAATAGGTGGAGGACTCTAAATCTTAAACCTTTCACCACCCGTGAGTATAAGGTTCCGACACAATTCTTTATGAGTGGTCACAGAAACCGTCTCACACAAGCGGTTAAAAGAACAGCAACAAAATCCGACACCCGGTTGGGATTTAAGTACGCGTTTGTGTTTAGGCGAAGTATACTCTCTAGGTTGGATTTCGAGTCTTCTAGCGGTGCCAAATCAGATGGGGGAAACGACCTCGGATTCCATCGAATACGATTTCACACACCCTAGATGGGGAGAAATACAAGCGTAGAAGAAACGATATTGAAAATCCGGACCTCGGTTTGGATTTGGTGCGATTTGTAGGTTTACAAGGAGGTGCGTCTCAGGGCTCATTTAAGTCTAAGTGGTCACTCTTTGACTTCATTTAATGTGGTTAAAATCACTAACAAAAACCGATAAGGGTCACTCATTCTAACTTGGTTTTAGAAAATAAAAATAAATTAAAATAAAAGAGTTTTAACCATAGTAGTTAAAACAAAAATAATCTAGAGGTCAGAGTGTTGAGTTAGCTTTGTTGAGAGCGAGGAGCAATAGTTCACTCATGCAGTTGACGAGTGAACTATATGCTCTTTTGTGATTTAAAAAAATTATATGTGAGAAAAAGGAAGTGTACTTATTTATTTAAAAATAAATTTAAAAGACAATTGAATTGATCGTTATTGAATAATACTGAGAGATGAATATTTTACTTATTTTAAAAAATATATGTCGAAAATAAATATTTTTTCATTTAAAAATTGCAATGAGGGTAATGACGATTTATTGTTTTAAAATGATACTAGAACTATTTTTGTAACTTTAATTTAATATTAATGTAAACTTTGATTTGTTTTTAAATTCTTTTAAAAATAATATTTAAGGAATGAAAATTCTACGAAATATAACTACAAATTTTAATATAATGTTTTTTCGAAATTGTCTATTTTTATAAAAATATTTACTTTTCAAAATAGAAATATTTACTTACTTTCAAAATAGAAATATTTACTTTTAATAAAAATGTATGAGTAAATAAAACACAAAAAAATTAATTTTTTCACTAATTTAATTGTTTTTCCTCTATTTTACTTCAAAAAAATGAGTCTTAATTTAAAGAGCTACGAGTATATTCATGTACAAACATAAAATTACAACTTGCCACCTCTCCTCTTCTTTTCCATCTATCTTCTTTTCCATGTTTTGTCTACCCACTTGATATTGTATTTGCTTGGACTTGTTATATAAGGATGAATAGTGAAACTCTGAAAATAGGAGAGGACGGATCTATTACAAAACTTGGCAATCTTAGTCAGTGTAGTTATTTTCATGGAATGTGATTAAAACTCTCGATAGCACCTGCTATCGAGCGATGGGCCCCC
The DNA here is from genome assembly GCA_015143295.1 of Tetracentron sinense. Classification (NCBI taxonomy): domain Eukaryota; kingdom Viridiplantae; phylum Streptophyta; class Magnoliopsida; order Trochodendrales; family Trochodendraceae; genus Tetracentron; species Tetracentron sinense. Next base: position 24,293,704 of record CM026553.1, on the reverse strand, counting down.
TAATCCTCAATCCAACAGTGTCAGGCTACATGAATTAAACGGTGGGCTCCACTTAGTCCTCGGAAATGGTGGGCTCCACTATTCGAGGATCTGTAAAAATTTGACGTCGTCAAACGTCTAACCAACGTGAAATTAACCCCATTTCTTAAGGGTCTTGGTCAATAACTACCTGAGCCGAAAAAGATTGGTTTTAGGTGTTCGATCCCATGCCAACCTCATCTGGAAGTCGACGGTAATGCATCACCCAATCAAAAAATCAGGACAAGAGAAGAAATCTGACACACAATAAAAGACTGTGTTTGTGTTCCTGATTCTGTGGTTCTTTATATTTTGACTGAGACTATAATCAATCGTGTTCTTCTTCACTCTAGATTAATACACTACCATATTTGATATATATCTTGTGATACATGATTATTTAGTATGAGTTATAATATGACTTACAGTTTATTACATATTCGGATATTTCTTTCATCTCAATTTTTATCTCATGCATCACACGGGTGTTTGTTAGTATATATTTATATATATTTGTGAGTGAAATATTTTGTATTATTGGTTTTTCTATTATTTTTTTAAATATATTTTTATATAATCATTTTTAAAAAAATTGGATTGAAACATTGAAACCCCCGATTTCTGATTTGCCGACTTAAATTGCACTGGTCTGAAAAAGATTTTGAGATTCGATTACGATCTGATTACCATGGTGTCCGTAGGGATCATCAAAGTACACTTTTTTTTGGGGGGGACCTGATTTGTTCCTAGCTAGGGAAGAGTCGAGACATCTCATTCATATGAGAAGGTTGTCGTTTGTATCACACGATATTTTCTCAATCATTGGAGTGGTACTCCAAATCCCACATATGAGTGTGAAAAAGCCAATATTGACCAGGATAATTTTTTTCAGGAAATTCAGAGAATCACTGAGTGAGTACCTCAACTGCACTATTGTACTTGAGAGTGGTGAACTTCCAAGAATTTCTGTAGGTACTTTGATTCACCAGCCAGTGTTCCCATAAACCAATATCAACATATGAAAATGAGAGTTCTTATATCAAAATGGAATCCAAAATCCTTCATGGGTGTTTCTCCTATCGTGTGAATATCCTGCTTAAGTTGATCAAAGAATCAAATCCTAGCCGGGTCATCTCTTATAAATTACTAGTTGGGAGGGCACGTGCAGAGTTGTAAAACAAGGTGGAAAAAAAGAGGGAACTTTAGAGGTGTAGAGGAAACTTAGCAACAAGGGTGGAAAAAAAGAGGGTAAATTTAGAGCAATTTTTAATTTTTAATTATTTAAAATGAGAAAATGCTCTTGATTTATTCTGAATATTCAATTAATTTCCAAATTAGAATTACATCCATGAGTTAATCAGCCTCAGTCGCCCAAAAACATAGAATAGAAGAAAAAAACACAAGAAATTACTCTAAAATCAAAAGAAACAGAAAGAACTTTGACCACACAATATAATTCCCTAGAATGTGTTGCAACAAACAATTAACATGTTTTTACCACTACATATGATTGTGATGCCACCCATTATAACCACAAACCCAAACTCTTGTTAAGCATTTGAAAGGAATTGTCACTGACCAAGAAGAAAATTCTCTGTATTTTGAATCTGAAGAACAAATATTGTTTTAAAAAAAATACTTGCAATTTGTAACTGCGAATTGAATTTTAGCACTGACATAAAAAAAAAAACCCCACAAAACCTAGCCATCACTTTTTGAGTATAGGCCACATGAACATCAAGAAACTGAAAAATGTCAGCACATCAAAGTTCTTGGAAGTAAGTTACATAAGAGATAATGTTTTGATGAATAAGGCGACCATGAGAGAGGTCATATTTTAGAAATAGCAATAACTATGAGACATATGCATATTAGGCATAAACGTTACATATTTACATTCGACTATAATACATATATATCAAAGACAACCACCATCGGATTGGATCCTTTTTATAGAGATTTGGAAATTCTGTTATTATTTTCTGTCGTCATTTAGATCCAAATATCAAGAAAAAAAATTGTCCAATGGTAGTTAGAGTCTACAGTCCTGCAGTTGGACCCAAGGTTCTCTACCACAACCCTACATTCAAATTATGGGAAGTTAGTTCCACATCATATCAAAATTATGTAAGTATTTTGACAGTTTGCATCAAGAATCCCAATTTCCACATACCTCCATTTCAATGATGTGCCCAATCATTGTCTCTGAAGGTTCAAGGCCTTCACACAGAAAATTTCCTGTAACTTCATCCATACGCTTTCTAAGAACAGGATTCTACCCCATGAAAGTTAAATACTATTATTAACACCCACCTCTGGTACAAATAAAGTAGATTTAGTGCCAGTTGCATTCTGAATGGCGGTACGGATGTCATCATCAGTTAAATCCTCACATGGATCTACCTCTTGCAATGGATTCTAAATTGGATCAGAAATAAAAAGGTTGATAGCAGCATCATGTCAGCCACATATCCCATCAACTTTCCATTCCAATATAAGAACAGAGACAACAAAGAATCTCTGTTAATAGAAGTGAAGAAAAGATTGTTGCACATAGGCGGAAAAAAGTCAAAAAAGTACCACCAATCCACACTGGCAAATCAAAAACATCCACATGAATATGAAGATTATTGGGACAAGCTCATGGAAAAAGTAAGGATGCAAACCTCCAAACTCTTCACAAAGATTGATTGGAAGATATAGTGAATTCTTGCCCCACCAGACAGCTCAGACATGGACATTTCTTCATTTTTCCCCTCTACCATTGAAGACAAAGCTGACACCAAAAAGTCATCTATGAGAACAAGCAAGGAGCTCATGCATTCATGCAAACTAGTAGCATTAAGAAAAAAAGACATGATCCAGAATACTATTCAAAGAAAGTAAAAGGTCGTGGCTCCTGAAGAGGGAAAAAGACAATAAGCCAAAAAAAAAATCATGTTTACCTTCAGAGTATTTTGAAAGAATGTTCAAGAGAAGAGCTCCATGACCAGCCTGTAATTTATAAGAAACAGGTAAAAAGAAAAAGGAATAAGCAAAAAAATATAGAAGAAAAGTCACTGTCAGAAGTTAAGTGAGAACTGTCAGAACTTTGAAAATGAGTAAATAAGTTGTATGAATGCATATAAACGTAATATAACTAAAATTGCCCAACTTTGTGAAAGTGAATACAAATGTTATAAGAGAAAAATATTAACTTTACAAAATAGAAACACAAACTTTATTTGTCCACTGTTTGCATCAACACAGTACTGCAACATTTCCATTTTCCTTTATGTAGGGTAAGTTGGGATTGAAACCCATGACTTCATGGTTGGGGTTATAGTGTCAACCAATTGAGGGAGTCGAGCATTATTTGAAAGATCTTGACAAACAACTAAACATACTTTTGATTTTGTGATTTCTCCGTAGCTGGCATGCTCCTTTGCTATGGAAACCAATGAAGAACTTATGCATGACTTCAACCCAGGAGGTACTGTCCTGATATGTCACACTAGAATCTGCATAAAAATATGTGTCAATGTTCATATGTAAGAACTCCAAATTACTGTGAATATGCCAGAACAGCATAACTAATCACCCAACAGAAATTCAGAGAGAGAGAGAGAGAGCGCAATAGAACATGCTGAAGAAGAAGCAACTATTTCCAATGAAAGAGACATATTCCACAAATATCATGTGGTCACTCAGTGTTCTACCTGGTTCAACTTCTTAGCCAACTGAGGAATGCCACGACGATCGGCAAGACCATTATACACCTATGTAACAGCACGAACGAATACATCAATAATGCTAACAGGCCAGTGAATAACCACTTAAAAATAATAGTCATATAGGGTGACTGCGGAAAAACTTCTCCTCGAAGGCAAGTGCATCCTTAATACTCCGGTTGAGCATGATATATTGTTTTGGCAGGAAACATCCACAAAAAATTAGAAGCTTCACTTACACTATAGATGTGCCCGCAAAAGAATAGACTAGTATTATATCACCAACAATTCATCAAATTTGAGACAATAAATGTATGCATGTTCTTCCTCCATCCTAATCAAAGCGCGATAGTACTACTTTCATATAATGCAATTGTAAGCATAGTTGTCAAGGCGACTTGAGGCGATAGACCCTATGGACGCCTGAGGCGCCTGAGGCGCCCGAGGCGTCGCCTGATGAACTTTTTGTTGCAAAAATTATCCCTAATATGAGATTTATGTATGATGCATTTTTTTTAAAAAGAGACCTTACATTCATATAAATTACACCATTGTTAAGATACACTTTGATAGAGTCATTGTTAGAGACAGTTCTAAGAATAATAGAAGGGCATTTCAAGCGTTGGAAAAAAATAAATTAAAAATTAAGTCTACAATGACTGTTAAAAGGAGGGAGAGGGATTGTGAGGGATAAAAAATAGACAGCCCAATAGGAAAAAGAGAGAGAGAGAGAGGAGGGAGAATATAAGACTAAAAAAAACTAAAAAAATAGCCCAACAATCAAATATGACGCTGAATATGGGAGAAAGAAGAGAGGGGAAAGAGGGAGATATCGTACCTCTTACTCTCATAAAAAACAAACTTTTTATGAGAGTATATGATATCCCGCCTGAGCTAGCTGTAATTTAACAACCATGAAAAAAACAAATGGGGACTATATGGTCCACCCATAAAAAGAGAAGGAGAGACCAATTGGTCCACTCATTGAGAAAGATAACAAGTTAACATGAGAGAAACATACTTAACATTGTTCGTCTCTTCTTTCTTCTTCTATCTGTTAACTTTTTTTTGTTGGATATACAAATCATAACATATTATATCGTAAAAGTCATGAGAAAAATATAAAATAACATACTTTTTGTTTATCGAACAATCATATTCAAATAAAATAAATTTTATATTTTTAAACAAAAATAATATTACATATATCAGATTTTTAATAATGACCGCTTGAGGTGGCCAGTCGCCTAAGCCTAGCAGAGTACTTGGTCGCCTAGGCAACCGCCTAAGGCAATGCCTTTAACAACTATGATTGTAAGATACAAAACACCCACCATCCTTGGACTTGGTTCCCAGGGACAGAAGAATGAAATTCAGATACCAAATCCAAACAACATATCATCATTGCAGCTTAAAAACATTTTGTGTATATGATGGACCTGGGAGAAACATTAGATAGGTTAACTATAGTCTAAAAGAAAAGTAAGTGTTGGTAGAATTCACATAATGCAGACTGCTAATGTTGGAGGTTTGAGATACTATAAATGATGCCATAAATTAAGAAAAGACTTTGAAAAGTGCTAAGTGCTGTAACGGAGGTGGAAGCAGCAAATTCTTGCATTGGAACAAACTTAAGTTCTGCTTGAAATGAAGCTTCTTCAGCAAGATTAGCTGAAAATGGAGAGAAGAAAAGGGAAGAAGCCTATAGGATAATTTATAATGGGAAAAAAAAAGAGAAAACAGAAATAGAAGAGGGATAATTAATTAGGGGGGGGGGGGGAGTTAGTATATGTGTAAGCATAGAGTTGCTTTTCCATGCATGACATGGATGTGCACTGCCACCTGGAGAGATTAATCAGTGTACCATCCTTTGGGTTTGCTACTGAAGAAAACAAAGAGTACTGAGTATAGTAGGTAAGGGTGAAAGAGATTAAATAACATCTCTAGCATCACAATACCCTCCATATCTCTTTAAAGGCTCTTTAACACTCCAAGGACAGTGGGTAATCATCACAATGCCAGTAAACAGACAGCAAGCCTCCCTCAATTGCAAGGTGAGGAATCGAAAGCACGACAAAACCTAAAGGAGATGCAGAGTCTAGCCATACCCATGCTAGATGGCCACCAGAGTCCCTTTATAATCAGGGAAGATCCCTGCAAAACAAGGACAGGCTCTGCTACCACCATCAAGTTAAGCTTCATTCCAGCGTCAAACAAATTTAAATGTGAGAAGTTGCATGAACCACCTTAGAGAAACCTGTAGAAGGACCAAACAGAGAAGGTTCCTAAGTGCTACACCCTACGCCAGTAATTCCAACAAATTTAAGAAAATGCTTAATGACATCCTACAATGGTCCCCACCTCCTCACTTTGAAACCACCTTTCCCTTTTCCTTGGATAAGTGAAAAAGAATTGCCCCATAACTCATCCCTGCCCAGCTAAACTGAAACCACTTTTTTCTAATAAGTATCAAAATTTACTAGAAGGAAACCAGCTATATTAGGGAAAATTTTCTATTAAGTCAAGTAGGACTTGCATCCCATGTGAGTCCTCCAAGACCATACACTTGGCAACACACTTGTGAAAGCGGATTCACTGGATTGTGGACCATTTCTTTTTAGACCAAATGTTGGATTGGTTGTACTTCCTTCTTCTTTGCCAGTGCCTATTATCCCAAATATTTCACTACAATGCGAATTCTGTACTGCAAATCTAATCTCAATCAAGAGCTTGAATTGGTAGCACACCGTAAATAATTTATTTGGAATGATTCTAACTTCCAATCTATGACATTATATTTCATTTTTGGTGCCAACAAGCAGTGATCTATATGCCAAATGCAGTCATGCACGCTCATTGATCCAGATCAAAGTTACCTGAATCACTATTTTTGTATTGAATTATTATAAGTTGCTATCTGCATCTAATGAACTCCTTGCATATAAGAGCCCTTGTTAGCATAGAAATGCTTAGTAAAGAAACAAAGGAACAATATTTTTTTTGTTTTTCCCTGTATATTATTATATTTAGTATTATGTGGTCCCTGCCAGTGCTTTAAAAAGAATGTGAGGCTTATGCCTCAAAGCTCACCTTGAAGCTTGACTCAAGGAAAATGCATAGTGACTCAACCTTAAGGCTTAAATTCCCTACAGCTTACGCCTCACATTCTAAAGATCACAAGAGGCGCAAACCTCACGCCTTGAAGCTAATTTAATGCATGAGTTGTTGGACTCGTATATCAACCAAAATAGAGTCTAGCAACATATCTTAGATTTTTTTTTCTTTTTTTGCTTTTGTCTTTTGTGACTTCTTTGCTACTATATATGAACAAAAAAGTTTTTATATTATAGTGTTTGCCCACCTCTTCTAAATTTGGTTGAATATTTACATAGAATTTCTTATATATATATATATATATATATATATATGAGGTAGCGTGATGCTTAACCCTCACACCTTAAGGCTTACGCCTAACGAAGTCTGGAGGTCACATCATACATTTACCTTTCAAAACCATTGTTTTAAAAACCGGAACGGTCAGTCAACCGGTCCCAAAAACCAGCCACAATTCAAAACCGCCCTAAATTTTAAGAACCGAGAGAATCGCCCAATTGAACCGGAAACCAGCATAACCGGTGACCAGTTCCAATAACCGGTTGGTTTAATGCTTGAACTCCAATCCCGTTTTCAGGCAAGATTTCTGGTCAAATGGCTGGAAAATTTTAAATTACTCTCCGTTACATATAAAAAGTGAAAATATGTTAGACTTGAAGATTATTTAAGGAAGGGAAATTGGAGAAAATTTAAGGTTTTTCGAGAAGAAGCCTTTAAGGAGAAAATTCTTGCTTCCAAGAGGCCAATCAACTCTCATCGCTGCACAAGCAAGGCATTTGCTGCATATTAGAGTCTTCCCAACTCGAGGTTTCACTTGATGAGCACCTGTATGCAAATAGGAAAATATATGACCTGCAAGTTTGGCCGTCTGAGGATGGAGATGAACAGCCAAAGTGTCGTTGCAAGCTCTGGTGTTGTTTCCTCATACATTTTCCATTCTTCTTGAAAAACAGTAAGAACCATTTCTCTATTCTCTACACAAGCTGTTTTTAACAAGAGTAATCAGGGCTGTTTTAAAAAAGTAATCATGCCTATATATGGCCATATATGAATTGACTCTTCAGGGGTAGTTTTTTAAGAATAGTAATTATGTCAATATATGAATAGATAGACTCTCTAGGGGAACCTTTTTAAAAGAGTACTCATACCAATATCGAAGGACTTGTAGCACATTTCAAGATGACTTAGCACCTTTAATAACCGGACCGATCGGTTGAACCGGAAGAACAGGCAACCGGTCGCCTAGCCAATTAAAGGTTCGAGGTCCGATTAGTAAAACATTGTTTAAAGCACATGTCTCCACTACCTATAAACATTAACCTAAGTCAATGTCTCTTTTAATGTTCATAATTTTTGTATAATCTGATGGATCGCCGGAACATTTTCTCTGTTGAAGCAAAGAGCTTCGAAATCTCGAGAGGAGTCAGGCATCAAGCCAAGGGATTCAGCATCATCGAGAGATGGAACGGTCTCTCGTTTGAAGTATGGTTAGAAGAGAAGGCTTTTCGGTTTATATCGGAGTGTTCCAGAGACAAGTAGTGATCCTATCTCTTTCAGCGGCTTTGATGCTCTTCGGTTGTAGTCATCCTAGAGCATAAATCCAATAGCTATGGTGGGTTTATTATCATCACAATCATTCCTATCTTGGGAGGCCATCGTCGTTGGCTTTCTTTCCCAGAAGGTAAGCTCGGTAAGGGGTGGTCGCTCTCTACGGAGGCAATGGGATATTTCCTTCCAATCTCTCAAGCCGCATCTGATCCTCCCAAGCACCCACCTCTGCTACACGAGTTTCCTTCACTTCACCCGGCACCCATTAAGACTCCTCAGAGTTCAGTAGCTCTAATCCCTGTAGCGCCTTGGATCTCACCATCACTGTTCATGTGAATAGGGTAGTGAATAGTGCCATGAATAGTATCTACAGCTTGATTCCTAAGGTATGGTCTCGAAATATTCTCAATGAAAATGGGAGATTGGTTTTCAACCTTGTATGAAAAATATATGTCAATGTGTGTAAGGCCTTAGGTGTAGAACCCCGGATCTGGATAGCCTAGTATGATGAATGATATTATGTATTAAAGCTTTTAAGAGTATATTTTAGTATATGGGTGTTTGGGATGAAGTAGGTAAGAGTATAGAATACTCTTAAGTATTAACAAGGGTTATGCCTTTGCATACCCTCAACTTTGAAAAGCTCTAGTTCTCTCACAGCTGGTCGGAATAGAGTGATTCTTAAATTTTTGGAAAGGTATTGGAACCCTCTTCGAAGTTCATGTTGACCACTTTTCTTGATTTTGAGTCGGGGTTAAGTCAACCATCTGATTTCCGAAATCGGATCTACTGCATAAATGGGTTGATGAAACCCATTTGCATATCAGTCATCTTTAGAGCCAATTTTGGTAAATTAAAACTCAAAATTTGAATTCTTATAAAGCATCAAAGTTGTTCCTCTGTGAAAGACAAATTCAACGCAAGTTGAATCGTCAAAATCCGATAATGGAGTCAAAAGTTATGGCCGAAATATCGAAGCGCGTTTCTGCAGAGCACCGGCCGCTAGCGATCGCTCGGTCCACTACCGGTCGATTGGTATCTATCGCTCGGTCCAAAAATTTGTATGGGGAAAAATTCTAGAGAGGTGGTTTTTGACCGAGAGCTCGGTCAAAACACCGATCGCTCAGTCCACTACCGAGAGCTCGGTCATAAGCACCGGTCGATCGGTCCACTACTAGTCGATCGGTGTCAATCGGTCTTTCGCGTTTTGCAAACATTTCATTAAGGGTTTTTTGGTCTTTTGGCTACTCCACCCTTACTTTTATGGGTTGGCTCAAGCCAAGAGTGTTCATAAACACCCTTAGCAATATTTTGAGAAAGAGGGGGAGAGAACCTAGGGTTCCTAAAGTCTTCCCTTTTTAAGAGAGAAATCAAGGGTTGAAAACCCAAGATCATCCATTTGGCTTGGATTCTTCAAATCCAACCTCAAGCAATGCGTGGAGCTTCTTCTCAAAGCTTGGCAACGTTTCCTACGGCATTTTCAAGGGTTTTCTTTCCCATCAAGCAAAGAATCCTCCATTCTCAAAGGGTTCTTTTTCCTCAAGCTTTAAGTCCCAAATCGAAGGGGTTTTTCTTCAAGATTCAAGCCTTGATCTCAAGGTTAGTACACCCTACTAACTACCTTAGTAACCTAGGTTTATTTTAAAAGCATGCTTGTGGATTTCTTTAGTTCTTATTTTCTTGATTTGCCTTATTAAATCCCTAAATTAAACAAGATAAAAAAGAAATTATGGATGTGTAAATGTGTAGTTGAGGCGATGGATGCCATGTGTTGTGATAGATGATGTGTGATGAAAATGATGGAAGGGCATAGTACACATAAGGAACACACCCCATGTGTGTGATGGAATGGTTGAATGAGAAAACATGAAATAATAAATATAAGAATGTTGCACACCACTTGTTTGATAAAATGCATGAATAACCTTAAAACCAAGACTATGGAAATATGAATAAAGGTTAAAGAAACGTTGCATGTTAAGTGTTCGACGAAATGCATGAACGAGAATTCAAGGAAATTAAAGAAGATTATTAAAGCATGTGTATGTAGTTTTCTTAAAAATGGTAATTTTAGATCAATTGCCCTATATGCTTGTTTTAAATTCCAACATGATCATAAAAAGAATTGAAATGCCATATGTGTACCTTGAACCATCTATGATAGTATGATCGTCACAAATGCCACACACACCAAGCACGCATACATGAACCAAACTTTTATGTATAAGAATATGGAAAGAAACACCAAGAACAAGAAACGTGAATTGTGAAATAAGTATGAATGTCAAGAGTAGGTCATATCCCTAGGATATGTCATACCTGGCTCACAAGCAAAAAAGCATGAATGTTAAGGGAAGGACATATCCCTAGGATATGTCATACCTGGCTCACAAGAAAACATGACAAGCAAGAAAATCAAGATGCTAATGTGTTCCGTTCCATCATAGTCCGGGTATTAGCTAAACAAGTACATTTACTAGTGTGTTCTGTTCCATTATAGTCTGGGCATTAGTAAAGCAAGTCAAGATACTGATGTGTTCCGTTTAATCATAGTCGCCAGTAAGCAAGAATAACTAGTGTGTTCCGTTCCACCATAGTCTGGGTACTAGTCAAGTCAAGGCAAGGATACTAATGTGTTCCGTTCAATCATAGTCCGGGCATTAGTAAGCAAGATGCTAATGTGTTCCGTTCCATTATAGTCCGGGCATTGGCAAAGTAAGGTAAGAGCTAGTATGACCGTCTAAGTCATAGTTCAGGTACTAGTTAAACAAGACATAAGGCTAATGTGTTTTGTTTTATTATAGTTCGGGCATTAGTCAAGCAAGAATAACAAGAACCTAGTATGTCCGTCCATTTCATAGTTCGAGTACTAGTTAAACAAGATAAGCATGTAAACAAGAAGACATGCATGACTCTCACAAGACAAGAATAAGATTTATAAGGTAGTCTCACAAGATGCATGAGATATATAAGGAACTCACCATGTAATGGAAAACACATTGGGTTAAAGCATATTAAATATAAGATGTTCAAGATTTTATTTCGCTATTTCATTCTAGCATCTGCCTCTGATTATATGAATGTAATGACAAACTGTATTACGCATGTTATGTTATCGTTATTACTATTGTTACCTAGTAGCTTGTACTCGCTGAGTATTCCATACTCAGCCGTACATTTATGTCGGCAGGTATACTATACGATATTTGGACTCCGGTTCTTTGGATAGAGGCGGCTCAGGGAGAGCAGGAGATTGCTCTGTTTGTCACCCAAAGATTAGGGGTTAGATATGTGGCCTTATGGTTGGGTTGAGAGAGAGGAGATATGTATTTTGGGTCTTTTTCTTTGGGGATTTTTGTAACGCCCCAGAATTTTAATATAATAAAAGTATGGGTTTATTAGTCCTTAATTGGGGTTAATAAGTTAAGTATTTAATTAAATTGTGAAAAGTGAGTTTTACTCGAGATTGAGTTGTACCGATCAAATCTCAGTATTTCTTCTCGAAAACAGTACAAAGTGTGTTGGTCGACTACCGGAACCTTCACCTGTCGTATTGGTTCCGTCAGGTATCATCTCGCAGGACCGCAGGGTCATATTCTGTAAGAAAATCAAGAAAACGGGAAATTTCCAGATTTCCAGAAATTAAGTGGGACTCAATATTTCGTGGGGATCCTAATAGAAATCCGTGTGGCTGATACCAGCGCGTGCCGGTCAGCCGTGGGAACTAACGTCTGTCGTTTCAACAGTTAGTTATCTCAAACAAAGAAACGGCGGCCTATTTTGTGTCTGAAATCAGGAAATTAGTCGGTTTTGCAGTTTTCTTCCGGACAAAAGTGCAGCTGTTAAAACTCAGTATTTTTCTCTGAAATTTTTACAGTAGGTTTCGAACTACCCCAAGTTCGTCGCCTGAAGTTTCATCAAAATCGGACTTCGTTTGATAACGTTTCGGAGTCCGTAAGTGCAAAGAAATCGGGAATTGAGTCAAATAGTCAAAGTGTTGACTTGGTCAACAAGTCACATCAAGAGAGGTCATGTGCCATGCACATGACCCATGGTCTTTAAAAGAGGGGCCAGACCTCTTCATTTACACGGTTCTGGACAGCAAAGGAGGCTCTGCCTCCAGAATTCTTAGAGAGAGAAAGTGAGGAGAGAGAAAGGAAGAGAGAGAAAGAGGAGAGAGAAAGGAAGAGAGAGAAAGGAAAGGGAGGTCCCCTTGGGGTTTTTTGATTTTTCCGACACGTTGGCGACGTCCAATTTTCTCCCCGATGTCTCGATTGGCGTGTAGAGAGAGAAAGAGAGAATTCTAGAGAGAGAAAGTAGAGGTTAGAGAGAGAGGCGGTTCACCTAGAAGTTTTCCAACGTTCTGATTGCATTGGCGACGACCATTTCAACATCCTGAGCCTCGAAAGTTGTGTAGTAGGTAAAATCCCTCTCCATCTCTTCTCTTTTCCCTTATTTAAGGTACTTTATTTATGTGGAATGGTTTGGTGATATTATTTGTGGATGGAAAAAGGTCGGAGACCTTATGAATGATGTATGGATGAGATGGATGGGAGTGAAAATGGAGCAGAGGGACGGATCCCTCGGTTTCAGGCTGTTTCTAGCTCAGAATTTAGGCTCAGTGTGATTTGCGATAGATCACAGGGTAAGTGTGATCGACTGCAGGAAGTTTTGAGAGCCTGACTGGGCTTCTATATTTGTGATGTGATGTGATTTTGACATTATAAGGCAATGGTAGGATCTATTGGCCTGGTTAAGCTTCATATCGGAAGTACTCTTGTATGATGTGATGTTTGTTTTAAGGCAATAGTAGGTCCATTGGCTTGGTTAAGTTCCCTTGGGAACGAATCTGATATGATGTGATGTTTTAAAGGCATTGGTAGGGTCCATTGGCCTGGTAAAATTCCCACCTCGGGACAACCTGTGTATGATGTGCTGTTGTTGGACATGGTAAGGTGATGGAATGGTCCATCGGCCGGATAATGTTCCACACCGGAACGGTATACCCTCGGAGGTGGTCCACGGGCATGAGGCCTTATTTAAGCAGGGCCTGAATAATTGGGGATTTCCTATGGTTAGAAAACCTAACCTACGTGAACTGCTATCTGTGGTCCCTCTTTGGCTAGGTCCGGAGAGGCGGTATCTATTATGAGCCCGGGTTCCTCCGTGATTGATAGTCGGGAGAGTTAAGACGGCATTGGGCTATGAGCTCAAGGTTGGATTGGGGTCTATGGACCCAGGAATGTATTGAGTTTTATGAACTCAATGATGTTACCTTGAGGGGGCATTGGCCTGTGTCAACAGGTATGCACCCAATAGAGGTTGTGATGATATATGATGGTAGCTGTCAGAGGTGTTGTGCCTGACAGGGGCTAATGTCAGATGTGTTTTGCCTGACAGGATTTGATGTCAGAGGTGTTGTGCCTGACAGGATTTGATGTCAGAGGTGTTTCCTGGTTATTAGATGGGTGTTCCTGGCATATCAGATGTGTTATTCCTGGCAGGTCAGATGTGTTCCTGGTAATTAGATGTGTTTCCTGACAAGGGTGTCATGTCAAAGGTGTTATGCCTGACAGAGTGATATGTCAGATGTGTACCTGATAGACAGGTGTTTCCTGATGGTCAGGTATTTCCTAGTGGTCAGGTGTTTCCTGTTAGTCAGAGGTGCGTCCCTGGCTTGTCAGATGAGTTTCATTTTCCTGACAGGTTGGACGGGTTTCCTGGCTATCAGATGTGTATCCTAGCGATCGATCAGATGTGTATCCTGGCGATCAGATGTGTTTCCTAACAAATGTGATTGTGTGTGTGTCGGTGTTCCCATAGAGGGAAAATATAAAATAAATGTCAGAGGTGTGGTTCCTGACAGAGTGATTTGTCAGAGGTGTTGTTCCTGACAGAGTATGATGTGTTAGAAGTATTGTTCCTGGCAGTTATCGGGTGAAGACCCGAGTTATGTGTAGAATATGATGATTTAAGGATTAATTGGGTCGACATACCCATTGATTGGTTATAATTGGGAAAAGTTCCGATTGGTTGATAATTGAGTCTGTGGACTCATGGAAAAGGTTGTACACGGGCGAAGGCCCAGTTGATCGAGTCTATGGACTCAAGGATAAAGCGTGAGCAGTTATCTAAAATGGTAACCTGGTGTCGTGGACAATCACTGGATGAATTTGACAACTTGGAGGTTAGGAACCTCAAATAAAGTGAAATAGCCCTGAGTGACCTCGGGTCACGAATTACGATATTATTATTCTGCATATTAGTATAATATGAGAATTGTATTGTATTACTATATCATTATTGATGAATGTTATTATGTGGAAAATAGTTTAGATGGGCTATGGATTTTGCTGGGCTCTATGGCTCACATCTCATTTTATGTCTTCAGATTCTGAAGCGGTTACCGATTGACAAGGAGTTACACTTTAGAGTCTGGAGGTATATCGGTGCAGTTGTGGCGCTAAAAGTAAAGACTACTGTAACTAGTGAGGTAACACATTTGCTTATGATGGGTTATTGTGATGACCAGTTGTTATTGCTTATGTAAGCTCATAATAAAAGTTGAAAATTCTTGCATTTTTGCGGGTAAAGTCTTCCGCTGTGTGTCATTGACGAACGGGCACGCGTCTCGGAACACGATTTCCTTAGGCGCAGGTTCGGGGAGTCATAGTTAGTATCAGAGCTAAAAGCTATAACCATCATAACAAATCGTAGTAGTTATAGGCTCTAATTGTATATTAGACTCAATTAAGACCATCGTACACTGCCGGTTTCGAATCAAATGATGATTTAAAACCTTGTGTATACTGTTAGGAGTGGAAGCTGGAGATATAGATCATCTCCAGGAGAGTGTAAGAGGCAGTCTTACTATGCCAAAAGGGAATTAAACATTATTAGCCTAAGTAGGATAGATGAGTGAAATATTTTTTGATATCTTTGGATGTCATTTTGATTTTGATGCCCCTATTACGACATAGTAAAACATTGTTATTTTCGTAATAGGAATACGATGCAGCCGAGACGAGCACCTAGAAATACTCTGGCAGGAGCATTCGAGGCCATCACTGCTCTAACCTAATTGATCCAATGGCAACAGAGTGGTAACCGTGTCTCTATTAACTCAGAACAAGAGCAAGGGAACGGTAGTAGACTTGAGAAGTTCAGAAAACTTAGACCAAACTCATTCTCTGGTGCCACCGATCCATTAGTGGCCGAAAATTGGATTCGAGAGCTCGAAAAGATATTCCGAGCAATGACGTGCCTAGAAAAGGTTAAGCCAGAGTTAGCAATATTCATGTTGGCAGGAGAGGCTGAGCATTGGTGGATGACCGTTGAAAGGACAATTTCAGACGATCAAAAGCCTATCTCCTGGGGAAAATTTGTGGAATTGTTTTATCAGAAGTATTTTTCGATCTCCATGAGGAAGACAAAGGAGATGGAATTCCTTCAGCTAACTCAAGGCAACCTGTCAGTCAGCGAATATGAACAGAAGTTCAACCAGCTCTCCCGATTCGCAAAAAGGCTTGTTGAGGATGAACAATGGAGAGTCGAGAAGTTCGAGGATGGATTGAAGCCAGCAATCAAAGGAAAATTGGCAGTTCAAAGGTTTACTTCGTTCTCAGAAATTCTAGATAGAGCTCTGAGAATTGAAAAAGTACATAAAGAACTACAAGAATCGTTGACCATCAGAGAAAAGAGGCCAGCTGAAAGACTAATGGAAAAAGAGAGTTCAGAGGATAACAACAAGAAAAGAAGATTTGAAAATTTTCGTAGAGAAAATACTTCAGAAGGAACAAAAATAATAAATTTTGGGCGTGGTGATCGAGACCAGCGTACTGAAGCTTATAAAGCTAGGGTTTGCTATCAGTGCGGTAAACCGGGCCACATAAAAAGGGATTGCCCTGATTTGAAGCAAAAGTTAGGCCAGGACAAAAAGGTCATGTCTTCGCAATGTCACAAGAAGAAGTCTAGCATAATGAGGACATCATTATAGATAGACTTTAGACACTTTTGTTTTGCCATAGTAGGCATTGTCATGATGTATGTTTTGTATGGTTTGTAGTTTATCCTTGTTAATATGTATGTAAAAACTCAAAAGTTTTTTTTTAGAACTGATATATTTTGTAATGTGTTCAAGTACGTATGAGAATGGAATGCTACTTGACTAAATAGAACTCTCATAACCTTATGTTGAAATTGGTGGTAGGGGATAAGGTACCCTCTACTATTGGAAGATACAGGTTCATCAAATTTTGAGGACGAAATTTCTGTGAGGGGATATTGTAACGCCCCAGAATTTTAATATAATAAAATTATGGGTCTATTGGTCCTTAATTGGGGTTAATAAGTTAAGTATTTAATTAAATTGTGAAAACTGAGTTTTACTCGAGATTGAGTTGTAACGATCAAATCTCAGTATTTCTTCCCGAAAACCCCACACAGTGTGTTGGTCGACTACCAGGACCTTCACCTATCGTATTGGTTCCGTCAGGTATCGTCTCGCAGGACCGCAGGGTCATATTCTGTAAGAAAATCAAGAAAACGGGAAATTTTCAGATTTCCATAAATTAAGTGGGACTCAATATTTCGTGGGGATCCTAATAGAAATCCGTGCGGCTGATACCAGCGCGTGCCGGTCGGCCGTGGGAACTAAAGTCTGTCGTTTCGGCAGTTAGTTATCTCAAACGAAGCAATGGCGGCCTATTTTGTATCTGAAATCAGGAAATTAGTGGGTTTTGCAGTTTTCTTCCGGACAAAAGTGCAGCTGTCAAAACTCAGTATTTTTCTCTGAAATTTTTACAGTAGGTGTCGAACTACCCCAAGTTCGGTCGCCTGAAGTTTCGTCAAAATCGGACTTTGTTTGATAACGTTTCGGAGGCCGTAAGTGCAAAGAAATCGGGAATTGAGTCAAATAGTCAAAGTGTTGACTTGGTCAACAAGTCACATCAAGAGAGGTCATGTGCCATGCACATGACCCTTGGTCTTTAAAAGAGGGGCCAGACCTCTTCATTTACACGGTTCTGGACAGCAAAGGAGGCTCTACCCCCAGAATTCTTAGAGAGAGAAAGTGAGGAGAGTGAAAGGAAGAGAGAGAAAGGAAAGGGAGGTCCCCTTGTGATTTTTCGACGTTCCCGACACGTTGGCGACGTCCAATTTTCTTCCCGGTGTCTCGATTGGCGTGTAGACAGAGAAGGAGAGAATTCTAGAGAGAGAAAGTGGAGGTTAGAGAGAGGCGGTTCACCTAGAGGTTTTCCAGCGTTTTGATCGCATTGGCGACAACCATTTCAACATCTGGAGCCTCAAAAGTCGTGTAGTAGGTAAAATCATTCTCCATCTCTTCTCTTTTCCCTTATTTAAGCTACTTTATTTATGTAAAATGGTTTGGTGATATTATATGTGGATGGAAAAAAGGTCGGAGACCTTATGGATGATGTATGGATGAGAGTGAAAATGGAGAAGAGGGATGGAGTCCTCGGTTTCGGGCTGTTTCTAGCTTGGAATTTAGGCTCAGTGTGAGTTGCGATAAATCGCAGGGGAAGTGTGATCGACTGCAGGAAGTTTTGAGAGCCTGACTGGGCTTCTATATTTGTGATGTGATGTGATTTTGACATTGTAAGGCAATGGTAGGATCCATTGGCCTGGTTAAGTTCCATATCGGAACTACTCTTGTATGATGTGATGTTTGTTTTAAGGCAATAGTAGGTCCATTGGCCTGGTGAAGTTCCCTATCGAAACGAATCTGATATGATGTGATGTTTTAAAGGCATTGGTAGGGTCCATTGGCCTGGTAAAATTCCCACCTCGGAACAACCTTTGTGTATGATGTGCTGTTGTTGGGACATAGTAAGGTGATGGAATGGTCCATCGGCCGGATAATGTTCCACACCGGAACGGTATACCCTCGAAGTTGGTCCACGGGCATAAGGCCTTATTTAAGCAGGGCTTGAATAATTGGGGATTTCCTATGGTTAGAAAACCTAACCTACGTGAACTGCTGTCTGTGGTCCTTCTTTGGCTAGGTCTGGAGAGGCGGTATCTATTATGAGCCCGGGTTCCTCCGTGACTGATAGTCGGGAGAGTTAGGACGGCATTGGGCCATGGGCTCAAGGTTGGATTGGGGTCTATGGACCCAGTGATGTATTGAGTTTACAAACTCAATGATGTTACCTTGAGGGGGCATTGACCTGTGTCGGCAGGTATGCACCCTACAGAGGCTGTGATTATATATGATGGTAGCTGTCAGAGGTGTTGTGCCTGATAGGATTTGATGTCAAAGGTGTTGTGCCTGGCAGAGGTTAATGTCAGAGGTATTGTACCTGACAGAGGTTAATGTCAGATGTGTTTTGCCTGACAGGATTTGATGTCAGAGGTACTGTGCCTGAAAGGATTTGATGTCAAAGCTGTTTCTTGGTTATTAGATGGGTGTTCCTGGCATGTCAGATGTGTTATTCCTGGCAGGTCAGATGTGTTCCTGGTAATCAGATGTGTTTCCTGACAAGGGTGTCATGTCAGAGGTGTTATGCTTGACAGAGTGATATGTCAGATGTGTACCTAATAGACAGGTGTTTCCTGATGGTCAGGTGTTTCCTGGTGGTCAGGTGTTTCCTGTTAGTCAGAGGTGCGTCCCTGGCTTGTCAGATGAGTTTCATTTTCCTGACAGGTTGGATGGGTTTCCTGGCTATCAGATGTGTATCCTAACTGATCAGATGTGTATCCTGAGGATCGATCATATGTGTATCCTGGCGATCAGATGTGTTTCCTGACAAATGTGATTGTGTGTGTCGGTGTTCCCATAGAGGAAAAATATAAAATAAATGTCAGAGGTGTGGTTCCTGACAGAGTGTGATATATCAAAGGTGTTGTTCCTGACAGAGTATGATGTGTTAGAAGTATTGTTCCTGGCAGTTATCGGGTGAAGACCTGAGTTAGGTATAGAATATGATGATTTAAGGATTAATTGGGTCGACATACCCATTGATTGGTTATAATTGGGAAAAGTCCCGATTGGTTGATAATTGAGTCTGTGGACTCATGGAAAAGGTTGTACACGGGCGAAGGCCCAGTTGATCGAGTCTATGGACTCAAGGATAAAGCGTGAGCGGTTATCTGAAATGGTAACCTGGTGTCGTGGACAATCACTGGATGAATTTGACAACTTGGAGGTTAGGAACCTCAAATAGAGTGAAATAGCCCTGAGTGACCTCGGGTCACGAATTACGATATTATTATTTTGCATATTAGTATAATATGAGAATTGTATTGTATTACTATATCATTATTGATGAATGTTATTATGTGGAAAATAGTTTAGATTGGCTATGGATTTTGCTGGGCTCTATGGCTCACAGCTCATTTTATGTCTTCAGATTCTGAAGCGGTTACCGATTGACAAGGAGTTGCACTTTAGAATCTGGAGGTATATCGGTGCAGTTGTGGCGCCAAAAGTAAAGACTACTGTAACTAGTGAGGTAACACATTTGCTTATGATGGGTTATTGTGATGACCAGCTGTTATTGCTTATGTAAGCTCATAATAAAAGTTGAAAATTCTCGCATTTTTGCGGGTAAAGTCTTCCGCTGTGTGTCATTGACGAACGGGCACGCGTATCGGAACACGATTTCCTTAGGCGCATGTTCAGGGCGTCACAATTTTCATGTAGGCTTGAGTTAGTGACTCAAGCTTGGATTCTTTTGTACTTATTTTAATTTTTATTAAGTCGTTGGTTTAATGTTAACACTTGGAAGTGAATTTATATTAAAGAAATTTTCTGGACTACTATTTAGCATTCCTTGTATACTCTTTACAGGTTAGTTTTAAGTATAAGTCACGTCGCCAAAGTATCCTAACTACTAGGGGATATTTTGGGGCGCGACAATCCCTAAGCTTTGGTCAAGAGCCCTGATTTGCATCTTCTCTAATGTCATCGAAGATTGGTCCCTTCGGACTAAGCAAGTACATGGTATCCGTCCATCCGATGACAAAGCATCTCTAATACCCTTCGCTCCCATCCAAGGCCTCATTCTAGTCAAGAAAGTGACAACCTACTCCAGACTCATCTCTAGCGACCCTTGGCCTCTTCCAATGGGTGGTTCCCTCCACTTTAACAATTGGAGGCCTCGATGCAACATGTCTGCCTCTTCCATCATCTCTGCTAAATTCTGGATTGGAATTGAAGGGCTCCCCTTCCACCTTTGGGCCCTAACCATGTTCAAATTCATAAGGGAGTCTTGTGGAAGATTCCTTGAAACTGACCCCCTCTCTGTGGCCTTAGCAGATCTTCGTGAAGCCAAGATCCGAATACAAGAGATCAATCTTGATGTCATTCCCTAATCCCTCCTCATTCCGGATAGAGGCATGAGTTATCGGATTATCATTCACATTAGGTCTGGCAGGGTGGCAAGCTTTTCCAACAAACTCCAGGATTTCCGAGGAACCCATCAATCTGTGTTTGAATTTCAAAAACCAATCCAGCGTGTCGAAGTCCCATTGGCTCCATCGCAAGCTACCCTCCCAATCCATCAACCCCTACTCACCAAACCCCTTCAGAGCCGTACTTGAGGACGAGTAAGGAGGAGACGATATCGCTGCTCTCATCCTTTTACTGATGGGGCGTGGTCTCTGCTCCATTGGAAGGAGGCAGAGTAGGCCCTAAGGTTGACCCTCAAATCAGCTCAAGAGGAGCTCAGTACAGTAAGGCGGGCATCAGGCCTCGCTCAGATCTTTCGTGCAAAATGGGAAACACCTCTAGGGTTGGACGAGTATATTTACGTGGAGAGGAGAGATGGTCGATAGGGATTAATCCAAGGTTTAAAAAAATGGTTTTGGACACTGTAATGGACACGGTCGAAAACTTTACGTAACGCCATTACGTAACGGTTTCTACCTTTACTTATTTTATTTTATTTTGCTAAAAAAAATCCAAAAAATTTCAATAACCAAAAAAAAATAATAATTAAAAACATATAATAAATGAGTAACAAGATACTTTTAAAGCTAATATGAAACTCAAAACTTAGAAATAAGGAAATTAGATGGGTCAAGGGTTGAAAGATACTTGAAATAAAGAACCTGCCTTACATTTCTTCAAATCTATGAATTAAACCCTAAATCAAGTTGTTAATCAACAAAAAAAAAAGATTTTAGGGAAAAAAAGTACTAAGAATAGGTAGAGAAGAAGAGATGAAGCAAAGATGAGGTTTTAGAATGAGTTTAGGGATTTTCGAAACCCAGCCCTACGACTGAAACATTTACGTATTGGGCGTAATGCCCGTTACGTAATGGTTTCGGGCGTTACGATTTTTTTTCGGGATAAACGGGTAAAGGTACAGTATCTGGTATCGAAGGCCACCGAAACCTGTACGTAACGGGTGTTACATAACGGTTTCAACGATTTTTTAAACCATGGATTAATCATCCCGAGTTAGTTGTGCATAGTCGCACAATTTCAGCTCAAAAGCCTTCAACAATTAGTGGGCCGCTATTTCGACCTAGTTCCAAGTCTCTAGTCCTTCTCAATGATTCTTCGGGTGGGCCTCTCGCCAACCGAGCTCGTTTTGGTCCACTTTAGCGAGTGGATCAAGGGCCCGAGGCATCTGACCAGTTTAGTATTGACCCTCTTGTTCTTAAGTTCGGTCACCCTTCATCTACTGTGGTGAAGTCGGTAGCGTTGGAAGTTCAGGGCGAGGGCTCCAAGCGCGTTTTGTCGGCCCCGGCTTGTCAAGGTGCAATCCCAAGGAGATTAGGTCCCCCGCTGGCAATTGGTAGTCGTCCCCTTACCGATAGCTTTGCCACAATGACCCTTTTGGAGTCTGGCCCAAGGGCTTTGGAAGCCTTGCACGGGTATTCATCTAGCAGCGCAAACTTCTCTGCTCATAATTCCTTACCTCAATCTGGTTCAACTTGGTTGAGCTCCAGAAGCTTTACTCAGTGACTATTCTGAGGAATCAAATGGTATGGATCGCTTCTCAGGGATTGATTAGTCCGTAGAAATAAGTTTAGAAACTAAATTAAATTTCAATTATTTATCAACTTTAATGTGCATTCATAAATTTTTTAGGTTTCTAAAACAATTAACATGAATAATCATTGAAAAATAAAGAGAATAAAATAGGTTTACATATCCCCTTCAATTGACTAAGAGAATAAAATGCAGTTAATTTTTTTTTTTGACAATATAGAGAAATATAAAGAAGAAATCATAACTCAAATAAGCAGGCAATGCAAGTCACTTAACTTAGAGTTGGAATACCATTATTGATATATTAACTATTATGTATGAAATTGATTGTATTTAAGTTAATTGTTATGCTTGATTGAGAAATGAATGCAATCTTTTATATAAGTTACATCAATATTAGTGAATCATACATTGGCGTCAGTGCACATCTTTGGCCCCCTTTTTATTGCATCAGTTCTACAAATCTCGTTCTTGGGTTTTTTTCGGTCGGAGTTTTTCTCGGGAGATTTTCAAATCTAAATTTTTCTGGGTATTTCTCTTCTAAATCTCATAAATGATTAAAAAAATATATTGAAATTACATAAAATAGTAATAAATATCACCAAGTTATAAATTTATAAAACCAACAACATTGTGTATTTCTCATGATATTTTTAAAGTCTTGACTAAATCTCGCGATATATACGAGATAAAAAGAGAATTACATTGCTCGCGAGATTTTTAAAATATCGCGATAAAAATGGAGTTTTAAACTTATGTTTTTTTAGGGTTTTCTCGAGAGAAATTGGGTATTTCTTGGAAGATTTGTAACAGTGCATTGCATCTCTTATACATTGTTGTTTTTTTTAACTTTTTGATTCTCACATGTGTATTAACATCTATTTTAACATTCCTCAAGTTTCATTGAAAAATCCCATGTTTTTCACTATTTGTTTTCCATTTTTTCCCTCAACATGCGATATTGTTCTCACGATATCAATATATCCTATGATATATCTTTTTTCCACAGCTAAACATGTCAAGTGATATCGACATTTAGAACCTATGTAGAGAGATGGGTTAGAAGGATTCTAATTCCTCCCTGCCTAAGTAGGATCCTCTACTGGCTTCGATTACAGTCTAGGGAGTTCCTACCTGGATAAGGTCATAGGTCTCCTTCTCTAATACTAGAAATTAAAGCAATTAAAGACAAAAATAAAAGACAAAAACTCGAAATATTACCTTCCTAGAAATCAGAAGGATTTCCCAAAAAAATACTTTTCCCGTGAAAATAAAAGATTCTTAGGAATTCCAACACCTGGGAATTGTTTCCTAGGAAAAGGGACGGATGGGAAATTATAGGTGGGAAAGGTAAAAATTTTCTCCTCCCTAAACGATTAGGGACTATAAAAAGACCAAAAGATAGGGGCATTCAAAACGGTGGGCGCCCCTCAAATGATTTTTAAAAAAAGGAAACAATGTCAAAAAAGTTGATTGAATCAAGCACACGTAGTTCCGGAGAATGATAAGTTGATTGAATAAGGGTTCAATAGTTTTAACTAGATATGGGAGCTAAACCACAAGAATAGGATTTACCTACGTATCCATTTTCAGTGCAATCAAGTCACACATAGTTCTAGGGAATGATAAGTTGATTGGATGAAGTTTCGCCAGTTTTAGTTCGTATCTAGTGACTTTGGACAGTTTTAGGCTTGTATCGAGGCGCGTTTGGGCAATTTTGAGTTCGTGTTTGGGAGCATTGCGACAGTTTAAGCTCATTCCTAGGAGCGTGTTAACAGTTTAAGCTCGTGCTCAAGAGTGTTAGGGAAGTTTAAGCTCGTGCCTAGGAGCCAGAAAATAAAGGTTTGGCAAGCAATCTTAGTATAGAGAGGAGTTAGAAGGATTCTCATTCCTCTTTGCCTACGTATAGGTCTCCTACTCTTAAGACTAAAATTTAAAGCAATTAATAAAAAAGAATTAAAAACTAAAATAAAAGACGGAAACTCAAAATATTTTCTTCCTGGAAATTAGAATGACTTTTCAAAAAAGACTTTTCCCGAGATAATATAAGTTTTCTAGGAATTCCATCACCTAAGATTTGTTTCCTGAGAAAGGGATGGATGAGAATTTATTGGTGGGAAATTGAGGAGTTTTCTCCTCCTAGAAGATGTGGGATTATAAAAAAACCAAAAGACGGGAATTCAAAACAACGCCTGCCCCTCAGATATTTTTAAAAAACATTGAAAAAAGTCAAATAAGCAAATAGTTCA
Organism: Tetracentron sinense; assembly: GCA_015143295.1. NCBI lineage: Eukaryota > Viridiplantae > Streptophyta > Magnoliopsida > Trochodendrales > Trochodendraceae > Tetracentron > Tetracentron sinense. Next base: position 24,269,105 of record CM026553.1, on the reverse strand, counting down.
CGAAACCAGAATGGTTAAACATTTGAGATTCTCTCTAGCCATTAGGTGCTAACCTTGAAATCTTGACTAAACAGTATTTTAGGCTTACAGTATAATGAGAACTAGAAAATTCGGGAATATGGTAACCTTGAAATCTTGACTAAACAGTATTTTAGGCTTACAGTATAAGTACACTGATAAGTGATATCTTAATTCCTAAAGAAGTCACTTGGAAAATGGAAATAGAGATACTGACCACCTTTTAGGCCTCAAGAGAAAATGGCATTAACAAAGCCTTCTGCACCAAAGTTGGAGGTCTTCCACCCTTTCGCAGCGATGCCAAGCTCGCTCATCAACCCCACAAACCTGCAAGTAGAAATTGTAGTCTCATTACTACAGTTGTAAAAAGGTTCTTGAATGCTGAAGTTCAGGACACTTAAGAACTAGAATTCAATCACTAGCAAAGAGAAGAACTCAAAGCACAATCAGCAAAAGATCACAAGCATACCACACAACCACCTCTAGCGGAACCATCAAATTTTGTTAAAATCAATCCTGTAATTCCAACTGCCTGCATAGAAGTTTCAGAGCATAAATTTTACATAACAAGTATCAATTTCGTGGAACGAAAGTAGGATGATAGATATTGTATATGAATTTTGTTTGAAGAGAATCCAAACAGTTGAGAATGATTTGTGACATTATTCGCACTTAAAATAAAAATAAAAAGCATTATAGACAGACTGAATGATAACTACTAAGAAATAAGGAATCACAGAAAGATTGAATGGCCATCATGACTAGGAAAGCATAGATCCCAAAATTAAACTATAATAATAGCATTTACTTGGGAAATGATTAATATATGAAAACGAGTTACTGTCATTTTTCTCAATATATAAGAATAATACTACTCACATTTGGTCGCTCATGTCAACACAATTCAAACACCCCAAATTACGGGATTGGTAAAATGGATACTTCATGCATTACGGAGAAGAAGAAAACTTCATCTTTAGAAGCAATTGTTCTAGCATTCGATGCTAAAGGAATAAAGGAGATTATGTACAAATTTTCTCAATCTAGTTATAATTGTAAAAATTTAGAAGTTCCTTTTTTTCATTTACCCAAAATTAACTTACTCTAATGCAAGTGCAGTCCCCAAAGCAATCTTGACGAGGGGTGTTCCATGTCAATGGCTTGCTGTATTCATCTGAGAGATGTAAAATGTCATGCAGCGAGCCGTTCTTATGGAACTCATAAACAAGCAGGTGCTGCCCATGCTCTGAACAGTAACCCACCAGCTCAGTTACGTTAGGGTGATATAACCGGGAGACGGTTGAAACGACCTCCATGAAATCTTCAGATGATTGGTTGGGCAAAGCGGATGAATCAATTTTCTTCACAGCGAAAACCTATAATATCATCAAAAGCTTTAAAAGTGAAGATCATTAAAAAATCATTAAGCCATTATGGGCAATCAAAGGAGTGCCAGCTAGCTTAGTTGGTAAAGTCCCATTGGCGTCGTACCAGGGACTTGGGTTTGAATCCCGCCTATATTTCTCTGGAAGGGGTCTGCCAACCCCAACTTACCTTCCAAAAAAGAAAAAGAGAAAATCAAACGAAAGAACAAAACGATGGTCTATTAATGGCATATAGGTACATGTCGAGCACATGTAGGAGGGTTGGGGATCACCATTCGGTGAATCTCACCTAGGACATCCCCTACACCCAAATTGACCCAATCAAATGTAAATAACTCATGTATCACATTCTTTGTGATGGTGGCCAAAAAAAAGAAAAAAAGAAGAAAACAAGTAAGATATAGAACAAGTTCCAACTAGAAATTTAATAGAATGACAATCATTTAGTGGGTCTTGCAGGATATGAGTAACATGTAAGATATGAACCCCCAGTCCATTCTCCATGGTGCAACCTTCCTCTTTACCTTATCATCTGTAAATATGGTATTTTTAATTTAGGAAAAGGAGAATTTTGCCGCTTACCCTGCACAAATGAGAAAAAGGGATGTGTTACATCATGAAGAAAGTATACCTTTCCATCATCAAATTGAGCTCTTGATAAACATGTCCAATAGACCCCTCGCCTTATCAACACTAAAGCTGCTTATAGCCAATTGCAGGTCTGCTATTAAATATGTTGTAGCACTTACAGGAGCTGTATTAGCTTTCTTGACAACTATGTGCTTGTTTGAAAAATCTTCTTCATCGAATGATTTGTGCCCATCTATAGGAGAGGTCTAAGGTTCATTGAAGCGGAAGTTTCAAATGTCTTTGTGTTGATTGCAGAAGAAATTTGGATAGACTTCATTTTTACAAAGACAATGCTAGTAATAAACAATTATGCATTTGGATATTAATCAAGGCCTCGCAATAGTTAAATAAATGACATTGGAGATAAATTGGCCTACAGGGGAGGGGCAAACTAACACCATTGATTTCTACCATTTCTACCAGACTCACACTAGTGTGTACAAGAGTATCTACATTATAATCATAAATCTCTTACCAATCAAAAAAAAAATCATGAATCTCTGGGAAAAAAAATCTGTATGAGCCCACTGTAGACACCCTATTTTGCATGATTTCATGGACCCAAAATGTCAATTGGTTCCGAGTATTCAAAGAGATCAAAGATGAGATCCGGACTCCAGTATATCCAAGGTCAAAGCCAAAAAGTGAAGCCGAACTCAATCCGAGCCCGGACCAACTAAAAGCCCAAGGGGACAGGCCTGTTTTGAGCTTGAAAATGTCCAGCGCCTTTCTAAAGGGCGCGGTTCCTTTTTTTGTCTAAAATCCACGCCGCGGCTTTTTAAAAGACGCGGTACGGAAAACCCTAATTCTGACCTCGGTTTGCGTGTTAATTCTTTTTTTTGGGTTATAAGTGTTTTAATCCCACATCGGCCAGAAACAGCGAGAACCCTATTTTTCACCCTATAAAAAGAGTCTCACCCTCATTCTCTCCCTAACTTTTAACACCCCAACTTTGAAACTCCGGAATTTTGGAGCTTTGAAATTTTGCATCTTGGGAGAACTTTGAAAAAGGCTTAACTTAGTACTTGAATCCCAGAAAGTCCAGCCACTAAAGACCTTGCTTCCCACTTTTCTTTCGAAAGCCTTTGTAGACCTAGGAGTTATCTTCACCAACTTTGGAGGAAAAGTTTAGGAGTTCGGATCTCGTCGAAGTTTCTTTTCTCTTCAAACACTTGGACCTAATCAAGGGAAAAGGTATGCTACACCCCCCATCTTCTACTTCTATCCATCCAAGACTTTTCTTCCCTCACTTTCTCTTAGTAGCTCAGTGATTTCCCTCCAAACGGTCGTAGGGTAGAGGAAATCTGGGTGAAGAAAAGAGTCTGAAGACTAGTTCTTCGATTTCTTTATTTCAGCTTTTTTTTATTCATTGTTACTAGTTTTCGTCCTTTTTCCACCAAACGTAGGCAGGGCCCCTCTTAACTCGGTCGAGGAGAGAGCGTGGCCATTCGCCAATTTAAGGAAAATGGATTTTACCGTACAAGTAGAGAGAAAATCACCCTAACTCGGTCGAGAAGGGGTGAGTTTCCAATCTCGAAGTAATAAAAAGATGACTAAAAAAATAAAGAAAATAATTTGTTTAAATTAATTTAATGGAGAAAATTAAAAAGGTAACCCTCGTTCGACGGATGAGGTGGGGTGCCTAACACCTTTCCCAACTCATAAGAGAATCCACGGACCCAATCTCAGTTCTCGAATCGAGAGTTTTCATTGTGGGTGACCAATCACACCCGGATTTTTGATTTGTGGCGACTCTAAAGATCTCGGCTTCTCATTAGTAAAAAAACACTGATGTGGGGAGGAGATCGACCCGGGCCGGCTATCGCACACCCACCAAGATGATAATGGTGATATTTGAAAGGTTTCTCTATTCTATTTAACATCAATGATTCCTGTCAAGCTGAAACTAAAGCTTTGTTGGAAGGTATTTCTTCAGCCATAACTTATTGGTAGATTTTTTAATGAAGAATAGTTGAGCAATGCAATTAGATGCACGGAGCGGACTATGGAGACTGACATTTATTGTTCAATGAAGCCTAAACTTGAGCAATTTCTAAAGACATTTCTTTTACTCACATCCTAGATTAACATTTTTCAATTTTTAGTCCAATTTCATTTCTCTGTATTTACTCTTTCTTATGATTCTCAATATCCATGAAAAAAATATTTCTTATTTAGGAGTGATTATCTACATTCTAATCAAGTCACGCGTAGTTCAAGGGAACAATAAGTTGATTGGATAAGGATTTAAAAGTTTTAGCTCATATTTAGTAGTGTTTGAACAATTTTAGGGCTGTGTCGAGGAGCGTTTGGGCAGTTTAAGATCGTATCTGAGAGCATTGCGAAAGTTTAAGCTTGTGCTCAAGCTCGTCCAAATTTCCATTCGCTAGTGAGGTCCAAAACATCCAGCATGATCATGTGATTGCCATTCAAGAATAAAGTAAAATAAGATGGTACAAAGATCATATACTGACATAATTTCGAGAGGTCCAAAACATGTATAAAGAACTAAAGTGTCAGATTTAATAGTAAACATTGGCTTACAGTAATACTCAAGAAAGTCTATTGCGCCATTATCATTCAATGCATATTAAATCAATAGAGATGGTAAGAACAGATTGATGAGCAACAAAGATTTCAAAATCCATGGACATGGAAGGCATATAAAATATTGCAGCATAAACAGTAAACAGAGAGGTTCAATCAAAAAAATACCTCAAACATAGCAAATCGCTTCTCTTTTTCTCTTTCTCTTTCTCTTTCTCTCTCTCTCTCTTAGATGTAGAAGGCGATGAACTACGTTTTGGTCTTTGACTTTCTTCAAGGCGTCGAATGGCTCTAGAAGAAAGCTACTTCTCTTGAAGACATCAAACTGCTCCAGGATAAGAGTGTAGAAGACATTGAGTCTGTAGAAACAAAAGTTTAGAGAAAGAAGTTAGAATAAAAAGGTTAAGAGTTGGATTTTAAGAAGAATTCTAATTTAGATTTACTAAGTATTAGTTTAGTCTAATTAAAATTTAAGAAAATCACACTACTAGACACACATTAAAAATAAGAATATCCTCTTTTTTAAGTATTAGTTTGGGCTTGGTTTTGGCATGAGATAGGTGCTATTGGGACTGGATTTACAGATTGAGAGGGTGTTGTTTGGGCTTGGTTTTGGCATAGAGATAGGATGCTATGGCTTATTTGGCGAGGAGAGGCTGTGCTGTTGGGGCTTACATTTAGCATGGAGAGAGGGAATGGAGGGGGTGGATACCTATTGAAACTAGAGGAAAAAGGGAAGCCTGTTGTCATTGGTAATGGAGAAGCAAAAGGAAGGTCTAAATATTATATATTATGTAATATACAACGTTATACATGAGCTCCAATTCAGCCCTATAGCCCACTAAAACACAAACTTCATAGTAGCCCCTATATGACCTCCAACACAGTCCTATATCCCTCTGAAATGCAGCCTTCATTTTGGCATGAAGAGAGGAGAGGGGGTGCTGTTGGGGCTTATTTTGGCGTAAAAAAACTTTGTTGTTGGGGCTTACTTTTGGCATGGGTCTGTTGTCATTGATAATGGAGAAGAAAAAAGGAGGCCTAAATATTATATATTATGTAATATACAACGTTATATATGAGCTCCAACTCAGCCCTATATCCCACGGAAACACAACCTTAATAGTAGCCCTCATATGACCTCCAACACAATCTTATATCCCTCTAAAACGCAGCCTTCATAGCCGCCCACAGATAAGTTACAATCATTTCGTGTAACGAAAGCAAGATGATATATATTATATATGAATTTTCCATGTTTTGGTTGAAGTAAACAAGTGACATAATCCAAACAGTTAGAGAATGATTTGTGACATTATTCGCACTTAAAATAAAAATAAAAACCATTATAGGCAGACTAAATGATAACTAGTAAGAAATAAGGAATCACTGAAAGATTGAATGGCCATTATGACTAGGAAAAAATACATCCCGGAATTGAATTATCATAATAACACTTACTTGGGAAATGATTAATATATGAAAACGAGTTACTATGTCAATTTGCACAATATATAAGAATTTTTTTTTTTTTGATCAATAACTCATCATATTATTAAAAAGCAAAGGAAAAAATACAAACAGCCGCCGAGTTTACAAGCCAATAAACTCAACCCCGACCAGCATCACAACCTTAACCCCACCCCCAAGAGCACAAACACAACTAGTGTATTATGTACTGGATGTCCTCCCTATTACAATGCAAACCTACCCACTCCTTAACAACCAACCGGATACCGTCGCAAATCTGGGGCACTGAAGCCGATACATCTTCGAAGACTCTATGATTTCGCTCTTTCCATAACAACCAAAGGATAGCCCCGGGAAGAACTCCCCAAATCGCCTCCCAAACTCCTACTCCACTGTCCTTATCCCAGTAATCAAGGAGATGACGCAAAGAAGAGGGAAAAACCCATGCCATCCCCATGTGAGATAGAAAGAAAACTCCACAACTCAAACACAACTGGACAATGTGACAAAAGATGGTCCACCATCTCTTTCACTTTGAGGCACATGAAACATTTGTTGGCCATACTCCATCATCTATGCTACAAATGATCCCCAGTTAGAATTTTGTCCAACGAAGCTGTCCAAAGGAAAAAGGAAACCTTGGAGGATATGCCTGGGTTCCACACCACTCTATACTGAAACGATCCTCCAAGGGGAGGAAACAAAGACAAGTATAAAAGGCGAACAGAGAAACACCCATGGTTGCTCCTAGACCACAACCTACAGTCCCTGACTTCAGGGCAAGGAACAGTCGTAGTAATCCGCTCCAAAAGTCGCAGTCGCAAGAATAATTCTACTCAACAAAGTTAAAACATCTTAGCTAATTCAAGAGTTCTAAAGACTTTCTTGCCAAAGGGCATGTGTAAATTCACAAAATGTAGTGAAATCAGGTTATGTATTATATTTAGTACCAATATCATCATCATCTTTGTACTTTAAAACATGTGTGCTTTACAAAAACAACAAACAATAAACCAACTTATCAGATTTATCAAAATAACATGTGTCTGGCACTAACAAAATCACAAAAAAGAGTATCCAGCCCCAAACCAAAAGCCAAGAAGAATATAGTACTTTTCTTAATCGGTAACGTGGGTACGGTCTCCACAACGAAAACACCCTCTGGTGACCGCTCGGCATTCTCATGCCTGGTGTCTCTTGCCACACTAGCTGCATGACGGGTGTGACGGTGCACAAGGAGTAGGTGGAGCGGCCCGTGGTGCCTGAGGAGCTACTGGTGTAGGCCTCTGATAAGGGGTCAACCTAGCAACTAGCGTCGAGCCTGACATCATCATCCTCTTGTCCTGCGGGCCATATCTACTCGCCTAGACTCTCTCTCTCTCTTCTTCAAAAACTCCACTGAATTCCTCTCAACTATCAAGGCACGCTCATTCACTTATCTGCTAAGCTTGTCTCGCTTGTCGAATCTCATCACCCCCTTTGTAGGCGAGATCTTGACAAATACATGATCTCCAACTTGAAACTCAAGATCTCTCATACGAGTATCGACATAGCTCTTCTGCCTACTTTGAGTCGTCTTCAATCTTTCTCTGATCAACTGAACCCTGTCCACAGTCTACCCAATGAGCTCGACACCCAGAAGCTTCCTCTCACCAACTTCCTCCAAACACAAAGATGAACGGCAACTTCTCCCATAAAGTGCCTCAAATAGTGTCATCTGAATGCTTGCCTGATAGCTATTGTTGTAAGTAAATTCAACCAAAGGCAAGTGATCATCCCTACTGCCTTACAAGTCTAACATGCAAGCCCGTAGCATATCCTCTATGATCCGGTTCACCCTCTTGGTCTGCCCATTTGTCTGCGGATGAAATGTCATACTGAAGTCCTAGCGAGAACCCATGGCATGCTAAAAACTCTTCGAGAATTTGGAAGTAAATCTCGAGTCTTGATTGGATACAATGTTGACTAACACTCCATGCAAACGAACCACTTCCTTGATGTACAGACTTACAAGTTGGTTGCAATTAAATGTGGTTCAGTATGGAAGAAAATGAACCGACTTGGTCAATCGGCTGACGATAACCCAAATGGCATCCAAGTTCTTCACTGTCCTCCACAACCCAACAATGAAGTCCATAGAGATGTATTCCCACTTCCATTTTGGAATAGGAAGAGACTAAAGTAATCATGCAGGTCTCTGGTGTTCAGCCTTCATTTGTTGACAAACCAAACACTTGGACACGTAGGTGGCCACATCCCTCTTCATATTTTTCCACCAAAAGTGCTTCTTAAGATTCGGGTACATTTTGGTACCACCAGGATGGACTGTGTACATGGACCGGTGTGCCTCATCCAAAATCTCTTGCCTTAACTCCTCATTGGTCAAAACACATAATCATCCCCCTGAAACTTGAAAGTGAGAGCGGCTCTCCCGTTCAAGCAGAAATCGGGACAGCCATTTTGAAACGACTTGGCCCAATAGGCTTATAACTCTCCATCTGACTTTTGATGCTCTTTAATCCTGTCTAGAATGGTTGGCCTGACCACAATGTTAGTCATTAAGGTTGCAAATATTCTAACATTGAAACCCGCATCGAAGTTAGGCACCTCTTCAAGTAGCTTTCACTCCTCAACCCTCCATTGCTTCAATCTTAGCAAGGCCTAGGAAGCTTCGGATTTCTGTAACGCTTTTGGGTCTTCCTCAACCCTCCATTGCTTCAATCTTAGCAAGATCCACAGAAATACCCTCTCCTGACACCACGTGGCCTAGAAATGCCACATTTTCTAACCAGAACTCACATTTGCTAAGCTTAGCATACAAGTTGTTTCGCGGAGTCTCTTGAGCGTGGCTCAGAGATGCATTTCATGCTCCTTCTGTGTCTTGGAGTATACAAGTATATCATCTACAAATACAATCACAAAGAGGTCAAGAGCCGGTCTGAATATTTTGTTCATGAGATCCATTAAAGGTTGTCGGCACATTTGTCAAACCGAAAGGCATAACTAAGAATTCGTAATGCCCTTATCTCGTTCTGAATGCAGACTTAGGAACATCCTCTGCTTTAATCATCAACTGATTGTAGCCAGACCCTAAGTCAAATTTAGAGAAATACTTAGCTCCTTGCAACTGATCAAACAAGTCATTGATCCTTGGCAAATGATACTTGTTCTTTATGGTGACTTTGTTCAGTTGCCGATAGTTGATGCACATCCTCATTAAACCATCCTTGTTCTTCACAAACAACACTAGAGCCCCCAAGGTGATACACTTGGGCAAATGAATCCGCTATTGAGCAACTCTTGAATCTACTCCTTTAGCTCTGTCAACTTTGTTGGAGCCATTCTATACGGTGCCCTTGAAATGGGTGCAGTACCCAGGGCTAAATAAATTGCAAACTCGATCTCCCTATCAAGTAATAAACCAAGTAAGTCTTTGGGAAAGACAAACCTGAATTCCTTTACCACGGGGATACTCAAGGAATCCGGTGCTTCCAAGGTAGCAAGACTCAGTGCTGCGAATCGAGCTAAATCTTTCTTCTTCAATCCTTGGAAATGGAAAGGAGGCTCACTAATCGGCTTAAAGTTGACAAGTTTCTCGAAACAGTCGACGTGTCCATGGTAAGCTGAAAGGCAATCAATGTCTAGGATAACATCGAAGTCTTGGAAGTCGAGAACAATCAGATCCGCGGGCATCTCGTGTTGTCCAACCTGAATCACACAAAAGAGATACACCCGGTCTAGTCGACTCAATTTCATGGGCAAATCTTGTGCGAAATAGGGTGTGACGAACGCGTGAGTAGACCCAGTATCAATCAACACGTGAGCTAGGAAATAATTTACCAACAAGGTGCCTAAATTCTTATACATAGCTGAGTGTGTCATACAAGTGCATAAACATATACTATATACATAACATGTTTATACACAATAGCAAACATCAATATTGCAATCGCAGAATCAACCAACTTAGGATAATTCACAAGTAAACGTACCTTGCACTACATCGTCGGACGCATGTGCATCTTGCTCCAATGTAGCAAACACCCGGCCCTAAGTTGGCTGGCGGGGCTGTTGGGGTCTAGGGCCCTGAGGTGGACTCTGCTGCATCGGCGCCTAACCGTGGCCTGGTTGTCTGTGGTTGTGCCTGCGGAGGCATCTGCTGAACCGGGACCGGGCACTCTCTAATCGTGACTGCTCGACATTCTCCTGCCTGGTGTCTCTTGCCACACTGGCTACATGACAGGTGTAACGGTGCCCAAGGAGTAGGTGGAGCGGCCCATGGTGCCTGAGGAGCTACTGGTGTAAGCCTCTGATAAGGGGTCAGCCTAGCAACTGGCGTCGGGCCTGACATCATCGGCCTCTTGTCTTGCGGGCCATATTTGCTCACCTGGGCTCTCTCTCTCTTCTTCAAAAACTCCGTTGAATTCCTTTCAACTATCAAGGCATGCTCATTCACCTCCTTGTAGGTTCTAAGTCGTAAGAACATTACGTCGTTGAATTTCTCACCTGTGGTAGCATATTCAAACCAGTTGTTGTCCCATCTAGAATTAGCAGGATCTCCTGTAAAGCTTGTAAAATGGTCTTATATAAATGCGAAAATATTACCACATGTCAAAAAGAAGGCTTGGAATTCAGCATAGAAAAATAATGTGGATCTCACTTTACTTCGTCCACTAGGAGAGCGCCAGTTGATAAATGACTTGGCGTAGGAACTCAAAACTCATTTCAAATACATGCATCGAACTAAGAAGTGACTACAAATTAATAGCGCCCCCACCTCTCAAGCAAAATAAAGCACTGTTGTTAGAAATATGGTTAGGACTTGGGAGTACATAATGGAAAAGACTATATATATATATATATATATATATATATATATGGCACGTGCCTTGCACGGCCAAGATTGTATTGAAAGTATTTCTCAAATTGTAGAAAATACAATGCTATTAATTACATCCTTTCGAAGATATATTTAAAATCTCAAATTTTTATGACATAGATACAAATATTCTAAATCAAGTTGGATATTTGTTTCACTTTTCTTTCGTTGTCCAACTTTAGCATATACGTTTAGACAAAGCAGCGTAAACAATAGACATTTGGGACTTCTTATTAACGCCCTAACAAAAAACATAGGAACATAATGACAATACAAAAGTTATCTGGTAAAGACAAACATCTCTCAAATCCAAGTATTTGAAAGCTAAGCTACTTAATACAATACTTATTGAAGTGATGAGCTTTCAAGAAGAAGAGTCTAATGTTCCAATTCCCCAAGGATCAAAAACCCCAATTCCTTTTGGGGCCCAAATACCTCCGATCTCTACCACCCACCGTAGGTGCCAAAGAAGAATAAGAAAGAATGTGAAGGCAAACTCATTACCACTGCCTGGTGGATCCAGCTACGATGCATGTACAGTACATATACAATGCCATTTCACAAGAAGCTAGATTTTTCTCAACAATGAAACCAGATCACTTTGTAAAGTTTCAGATGAATAGGTGGAAGAAAGAAAAACAAAAGCTTTGCTTCAATATTATTATTATTTTTTTAAAAGTCACTCAGAGGGCGTGGGGGGTTTGACAGACTCCTAATATGAAAAAGATGGGGGGACATAAAACCTTACCCCTACTGCATCATCTTCAATATTATGTACAGCATCAGCTTGCATAAATGGATTAATGCGGTCTGCTTTAGAACAAATCCACCAGCCTGAAAGAATTCTCTATTTTGTATGTACTAAAGCTTTAAAATGAAATCAAACATCTTCACAGACTATATCAACTATATATTTAAAAAAATGGGATAATTATACCTATTAGCTCTCTCCTTGCTGCTACTATTGAAATATAGGGAGATCATTCCTTGGCTTTTGATTGTCACCAAGGGCCTGTCCCTTTGCAGTAGATATGCTATTCAAGGTCCCTTTTCCAACCTCATTCATTATCTTGAAGAAGTAACAATGCCTGCACAAGCAAGAAAGCATGAGAACACGCGTGGGTGCAAGAAGCACCATAGGTCAAGAGACAAGTAGCATGTGTTATATGAAGACTTATCGAACATAGGCCCATAAATCCCATCATTCTAATTGAGGCCTTACTTTTCCAAATCAGAATTGTTTGAATGACTTAAGATTACACAATTCTGATAAGATTTGTTTTTCTGGTAAAATTATGGACAATTAAAACTGTCTTTACTTTTATTGTTCTGCTTCTAAACCCAGCTATCCAACAAGTCAACTTAAGATTACACAATTCTAACAATATTTGATAAAGTTATGGTTAAATTAAAGACAATTAAAACTCTCATGTTCTTATTTTTATTTTTCTGTTTCTAAACCCAGCTATCCCATCTTACAGTACCTAATCTAGCTCAAAGTACCTTAATCACGGTCCTTATCTTGCAGCATCACATTCCTTCAACATCAAACCTATTTTAACCTTTCCAAACCCATTTAAATGATTCTAAACCCCCACTGCCCAACGCCTACTTTGGTTTCTAACACTGTCAGGCATCATTAGGGTGACTGACTTAGAATTCTAGTCAATTAAAGCAATTCAACATTGTAATTAGGCTATTTCTTACTATGTTTGGGGGCACAACCTGCAAAGCTTCACACACTTTTTTTCTAAAATCTCTACTCGAGAGTATTCCAACCTGCATGATGTAATTAAATTTAAAACATTCACACAAAACCTTGAAATTTCAAAGCAAGGCAAAATTTTTGAGGTTCTGTACTCGCCACTTTTCAACACTAGTAGCTCAGACAATTGTGCATGAGCTTTGTAACAAGTTCCAGTTCAAGGTTTTTGCTTTCCCTTTCCATTCTGAACCCTACAAGATCATATGAATTAACTCAACAAGAAAGTTACAAATTATAAAATAAAAGAAAGCCATAAGATACAAAATCAAATTACACTTCTACAAAATGGAAAAAGCCTTCCAAGATTCGTCATTCATTGGCTTAGCAGCATCAACAAGTAAAAAAAGGACTTGGAATTGGGGACAATGATAGCTTGGGCTATTTGGGAATTGGGATTCGCGCAACAAGAAACTTTTTGATAACTACCAACTCCATCCAACTCAGATTGTTCACAAAGCTAAAGCTCTATTAGAAGATTTCCAAGGGCTATGGTTCGACATCCCCCTCCCAGAAATTCCAGCTCTATTACAACGGGGATTACGGCTAACAGATAAGACTAGATTCTCAATTGATAGTCTTTTGATATGTTTTTTTCTTTCTGAATGAAGTAGATTTAGATGTAGAACCAACCTAGAAAAGTAAATTGTGTTCGGTGGAGTTGCAGTTAGGGGAGAGGAGCTTCTGGTGGCTGTTACGATTTGTAGGTGACTATGTGCGATTGCCAAAGATTCCTACCGGGTGGAGAGATGCAAGTGCTCAGCAAGGGGAAGAAGAATCAACAGGGAGCTTTCATATCTTTAATGGCTATCCCTTCAGACGGAGGTAGGAGGAGGTGGATTAACTTCCCGATGGCCCATAGGGGGTTTGGATGAGAAGGGGTGCTATCTTCTTTGAACAGTATTATTCCAGCCCACTTCCGGCTAGGGAGATCAGATGAGATAGTATCGGAGAAGAGAAGCTCCGCTGGGTTACAGGGTGGTTCTCCTTTTGATTCAGGTCCTTCTTTAGGCTTTGAGGATCAGGGGGATCTTGAGGGTAGGTGGAACAGGGTAGTAGTATGTTCCTTCTCTCATCCGATAGATAGCTGGTCCAGGATGGAGGAGTTTATTCACTCTCTGATACCTAGAGAAGATCAACCTCCGTTGATACCGTATGCAAGCAGTAAGGGTTGGTCATAGTGGAGAGTCAGGCCACAGTAAAGGATTTATGTGCTAAGGGGTCGTGGAAATTACCGGGAGGAGGGACTCTGTTTATGCATCAGTGGTGGCCAACCTCAAATCTCCTCCCAGAGTCGTTTTTCAGGGAGTCTTTCTGGTTAGGTATACTAGGCCTTCCAGTTCATTTGTGGACCATTTCAAATCTTTTTGCAAGATCGGAGATGCTTGTGGAGGGACCTTGGAGATCGACGAGAGATCCTCGTCTTTGTCGGACTTACGGCAAGCTCCGATCAAGATTGTAGCTTCTGATAGAGCAAGTATACATCGAGTTTTGGATTTCCCAGTTCAGGGAGGTTCCATTAAGATCAGAATCAGGGTGTTATCGGAGGAAGAGATAGGCGGCTCTGGCAATCAGAATTTTTCCCAACGAGAATATCCAGCGGTCAGTTCAAATTTCAAGGTGGAGAGAGCCGTTGAGGGAGCCATACCAGGAGGAACTGAGGTATTGTCAGGGAGCCAGCCAGTAGGGTGGTCTTCCGTAGTCCGAAGACTAAAATAAGGCACAAATGATGGAGAGAAAGCTTGAGAGGGAGCCTGAGGCACAGGCGGTCAGAAGAGCCGAAGAAGATATCTCTGCCAAAAGGGACGTTCGGTCAGAAGTCAGAAAGGGGGTTATCCCAAAGTTTACCTCGGATGTGCAAGGGGGAAGAGGTGGCAGAGGAATGAATTCATAAAAAAATCAAAAAAGGAACTGGAGAAGAAGAAGACAAAAGTGGAAGAGAAAAGAAGCTTCGGGGGTGGGTATTTTGGGTAGATCAGATACACCCATCTCATCCGATCATCGAGTGTATGAGCTAGAGACAGCAAGGGTGAAGTCTTTCGCTAAGGGCCAGGGAGGCCCAGAGGAGGTGAGGCCCGAGGCTGAATTAGAATTAGAAGTTGCTTTAGGGCCCATCCTAGGAGGGCTCAATTTCTCAGGCCGCAATTTAGGCCTGGGCCGGCTCGAGCTCTTTCAGTTGCGAGGCCCACAGGCCCATCCATTCAAGCCCAGGGAGGAGCTAAGATGTTTCGGCCCGTTCTTGAGGGCTTGACATCTTTAGGAAGGGGGAAGGAGAATATTAAGTCAAGATCTGGAGCTTCTGAAACGCCTTCAGTCAGGGGGACCGAGGAGACTCTTATAGGGATGGCAGACACTGGTTCGAAATTAGGGCCTCTCCGATCCAGGTCAGAGCCGAAGGGGTTTGTCGTGGCGGCTATGCCAATGAAGGAAGCATCTAGCATACTTAGTATTTCGCAGGAGGGCAGAGCCTTTGCATCTCCTTCTTCTGGGAGTCGAATCAGGGGTCGAGGAAAGGGATCATCGGGCAGTATAAGGCAAGTCCCTCATTCCTCTTCAGGCATTTCTTTGGAGGGCAGATTCGAGGATGTAGCTTCGGAAAGCTCTGAGATGGAGCACTATACACCTCTGATGTTCAACGAGCTGTCGCCCAAGCATTTGCAGGAGGAGCAGGAGGTCGGAGGGGTGGTCCGAGAAAGGTCGAGTAACCAGGAGGGGGAAGGAGCGACGGGGGAGTAGGATCTAGTGTTGAAAGTTGGTGTCTTAGCCCAATTTTCTTCAGAAGCTTGCTCCAACGAATTCAGGTAAGAATCAGGGGCTTTCTAGCGTCGAGGCTCCCCCAGCCCAGTATCCAGTGAGGTTGACGGAGACTCTAAGGGGAGCGATTGAGTTTTGTCTGGAAGATCAAGCTTTAGAGGGGATCGAGGCTCCAGCAGAGGTAAGAAGCTAGCCTTGTGTGGGAGAGGGTGCCGTGAGACAGGGGCAGCTCCCGATTGTGCTTCCACTGATGTGTCTGAAGGAGGTTTCCGAATGGGTGGTGGACCAAATGGAGGATGTGGGGAAGTTTATGGGTCTCTCTTCGGTTGGCCTCAAAAAATAATAGACTTTTCCTAAGCCTTGAAGGAGGGCTAAAGGGGGACAGGGGAAGAGCCAAAGTTAAAAAAGGAGGTCGCGGGAGTGCTTCGGCGAAGGAGCTGAGGCACTTAGAATGCACTGTTAATTATGACCGTGTTAGGAGGTCAGGGGAGATTGCAAGTTCGAAGTTAGCAATGGATCTTCTAGTTTTTAGATGAATCAGTTCTCAATAATATCATGGAATATCAGGGGTTTGGGTCAGGAGGAGAAGAGGGTGGCAATAAAGAAGTTCATGAGTTCCAAAAAACCGTCGATTCTATGCATCCAGGAAACCAAATTAGTAGCTACTCGAGTGGCCCACATCCGAGACATGTGGGGCAATCAGATTCTGGGGTGGATTAAGCTTCCGTCTTTGGGAGCTTCAGGGGGAATTTTGCTTATGTGGGATAAATCGAGGGTGGAAGTGCTAGAGTCAGAGGTGGGGGTGTTTTCGACATCCATTTTGTGCCAGTTAGTAGGAAGGAGTTTTATGGGTTTTCTCTGGGGTGTACGGTCTGGTAGGAAGGTCAGAAGACTTCAAGTTTTGGGCTAAATTGGAAGATGTGAGTGTGAGATGGGACAAGCCATGGTGTCTGGGGGGACTTCAACAGTATCTAGTTCTCCTCGGAAAGAAAAGGAGGTAGGGCCTTTACTCCCAAGATAGTCATGGTTTGATAGATAACCCTTTGAGGAGAACTCAATACACCTGGACTCAAGTGGGTAATACCGGTGCAGCGAGCCGTATTGACCGCTTTATGGTGGATCTAGAGTGGGAGGCCCACTTCCCTAATGTCACGCAATCCTCTCTCCCTAGACCTATTTCGGATCATGTTCCTATTTTTTTTAAGTTTATTTAAGTTAGGGAGGTTCACAGGGGGACCTAATCTCTTTTGCTTTGAGAATATGTGGTTGGAGGATGAACGGTTTCAAGAACTAGTTGCCGAGGTGTGGAGCCAGTCAAGGGGGTGGGGGACAGCTAGTACTAGATCTGGGATCAAATTTAAGACCCTGAAAGTGTGATTAAAGAGATTTGGAACAAGGAGGTCTTTGGCAATATTCAAGTGCGTCTAGTCGAGCTTCTAAGGGAGATTGAAGCCTTGGATGGTTTAGCAGAGGAGCGCGATCTCTCTATCTCAGTATTGAGAGTGAGAGGGGCAAAGAAGATGGAGTACAATTCTACCCTGAAGCTAGAAGAGATTAATTGGAAGCAAAAAGCAAGAACTCGATGGCTAAAAGAGGGAGACTGGAACACTAAATTTTTTCATAGAATGACAAATTTTAATCGGAAGAGGAACTTTATTTCCAAGTTGAGGCTGGATGGAGTGTGGGTGGAGGAGGAGGGAGAGATTGAAGATAGAATAATCTCTTACTATAAGAACATGTATCGTGAGAGGGAGAAGAGAAAACCCAAGCTAGTAGGGCTCCATTTTGCGGCACTCCCACCGGATCAGAGGGCGGAATTTGAGAATCCCTTCGAGGAAGCGGAGGTGCTAGAGGTGGTTCGAGGTTTGGCAAGTGACAAAGCCCCAGGACCAGACGGGTTCACAATAGAGTTTTTCAAGGGTTGTTGGGAGATTGTGGGGCGGGATTTCATGAAAGTTATGAAGGAGTCCTTTAAATCCGGTGTGAATCGTTTGAATCGTCTCATGTTGTCCCCCCCCCCGACAAGTTGGAGCTCAAGATTTTCTGCCTCCCTTTAAGTGTCTTCCAGACCTTCTCTCACGTTTTTGTCGCCAGGTCCCGGA
>CM026553.1:24098171-24251537 GCA_015143295.1 Tetracentron sinense | reverse complement strand
CGCAGCCCTATCTGGGCGAAACTCCGCGTCCCTGCCGTGTGGGCGGTACGAAGCTGCGACCTGTTTCTCCTTGTTTCGCCTACTCTAGCCTACAATATAGTTAAATCAATGTTACCAGGTGGTTGCTACTGAATGAGTAAATAGATATAACTTCATACATTAAGATTAGTTACCTTCGCCTCATCGTACGCGAGGTTCCACCAACTCCCTCCACTGTGATTGGATGGCCCGGTATCGACAAGGGTCTCTGCTCATCCTAGTGAAAGATGTGGCCTCTGTGCCAGTAGCAAATAGCTTATCCTTCCATCTCTTCCCACACATCCGGTCTTGTGTCCACCAACTCCCGGACCTCCTCCTCGGGGAGGTTGCCTCCGTCTGCCATCAGTAAAATTCATTAAATACCAACGTAGTTACCATTAATGGTTATGTATTCTGATTCATATTTTTCAAAAATTTTTTGAAAACAAGAAGTAATCGTCACTTCAAAATGTTTCTACTTACATACATTTCTAATTTTTTTTGACATGAGTCAACTTTTGTATTACCAATAATCTATCCGTGACCCCCTGCTTCAGCGAGTCAGTAACTTGCCGCCAGTCCGTGTAATGATGGGGAGAATATCCCCATCCTTCATCAAGGTGCCTATAAATCGTGATAGTTTCCCCGCTTCATTCCCGGTGGGCGGTCCCAAGTTGATAATCGGAACTAGGATGCGGTCCTGGCCAGGTGGAGGTGGTGGAATGGCCTTGTTCGGACCCCTAGTCCGTCTAAGTGGCGGAACACCTTGACACAATAAACAAATTAAATCTGATCAGATTTACACAAGTTCAATGCACAAGCTATATAAATCAATAGTCGTCATCATGAAAATTAATAACCTGATGATTGAGAAGCCTCATGATGGTGTGGTTCGGGAGCAACGTCATGGTTTGGTGGGTATCCCTGAGACGGTCCCATAAGCTGGCTAGAACTCCCATGCCTGTTCATGTTGGGATCCCTCGGCCTGACTCATGCCTGTGACGGCGATGGGACCTTTCCTATATGTCTGCATCCCTGTATAAAATCAGAAAGAGTGATATGAGAAATATAATATTGTAATCAACAACAATAATGGCGATAACATCAGTATATAAAAATAAAGACATTCAAGTATTAAAAATGAAGTGCTCATAGTGACAGTGTTTGCAATTCAAATATCATTAAGATCATATGTACAAGTAAATGTTCCAACTACATAGTACTACTCTGAAACTCTTTAAAAGCATGACATGAACAAGCATCAAATTAACTTTATTGTTAATAATTTTAAGATGGAACTTGAATTAGTAAATTGAGAAAGAACAGGCCTGATACATTTTGTTAATGCAAAATTTATATACTCTAAAACTTTATATACTCTCAAAGCAAGGCAAGTGACTTCAGGTCCACAATATCAGTAACATGAATTAACCGATACACGGGTCAGTTAAGCCTATACTCTTTTGATTTTAGTCTTCATTTAATAGATAGATCAAATAATGAAATGGGTTTAAGAAGTATGCTAGCAGTAGGAAGGCAATAGGTTCATTAATAATAACAAGAAATAAATGGGTTTAATCCAGATCTTTCACGAGCATGACTAAGTGGAGGGAGAACCATGTAAATATTAGAGAGGTTTAAAACCGGCAACCATCAGAAATACATTAGCATTAAAAATATTTTTGTCGTAGAGCTTACTCTTTGGAGATGGGTTGCCCGGTAGTGACGGCAACCTGTGTGGCGAAATACATTAGCATTAAAAATGATTACACATATAAGCAAACAATTGAAAAAGAGACAATAGAATTGACATGAGATACTTC
This sequence comes from Tetracentron sinense, assembly GCA_015143295.1. NCBI lineage: Eukaryota > Viridiplantae > Streptophyta > Magnoliopsida > Trochodendrales > Trochodendraceae > Tetracentron > Tetracentron sinense. The sequence goes on along the minus strand of CM026553.1, from coordinate 24,249,696 downwards.
AAAAGAGATCCATATGTGAAATAATTCTTGAGAGAATTGTCCACTCCCCATCAGAGAAGCTACAAGAATCCAATGTTTGCAGTACAACGAAAGATGAAGAACCAGTGTTACTCTTAATAAGAAGCACTATTACAATTTACATCTTAAACATGCATATCACTATCTTCGGGATTCTCATCCGACTCAGACGTCTCGGGTTGGTTTATGATTAAAGGTACATCAATAGTTGTCCCAATAATATTTGTCCTAAGATCAGTAATCTGATCGACATCAACACCAGTGACTTCCAATTGTGCGATGCTTGGTTGATCCGTCTCGGGGCATGACTCTCTCATATTTGAATAAATTCCATCTTGCATGTCGAAGAAGTCTCTAGGTTTAATTTGAATAGCAATGTGCCAATCCGTTTCTACTGGGTCTTCGACATAAAAGACTTGCATTGCTTGAGAGGCTAGCACATAAGGTTCATCTGTATTTAGCAAGCGTCCAAGATTAACAAGCGTAAATTTGAACTTGTCTTGCTTGACACCCCTTCCTTCGGCCATACCATCAACCCAATCGCACTTGAATAACACGATTTTTCTCCCACCATAATAGTGAAGCTCAACAATTTCTTGCAAAACACTGTAGTAAGTAACATCACATGTCCGCGATGTTTGATCCTTCACAGATTTAAACCTTGTAGTTTGTGCAGTAACGACCACGCCGCTATTTGAGGTCTTCTTCTTCCTGTCAATGTGTTTTGTTCGAAACCTGAACCCATTAACAACGAACCTCTGATATGTCCTCGCAATCTTAGAAAGGACCACGTGCTAGCCATATCAGATCTTCACGTACATGGTTTGGACTTCCACGAATCAACATAGAAACCTGTTTGTGTTAACCTCATATTTTTTGTTAAATCACAAACACATTAATAACTCTGAAGATATTTTACTATTTTGTTGGTGTGTGACATGATGATTAGACTGAAACTTACATTTGACGAGAACCATCCGGCGAACGCATTAGTGTGGATGCGCTCAATGTCGATTTGTCGTCTGTCGTAATTTTCTCGTGTTACTTCATCCAAATGCATCCTGTATTTTAACGAGGTACATTACGTCTGATGATTAATACAGAAATTACTATTGACAGACAAATAATGCATACAATGTCCTTACGAAATAAATGGGGCAACTTCAGGGCAATTGAAGAGCACATAACGATGTAATTGCGTGGAGGCCTCATAGGATAAATGTATCGTCTCCTCCTTTCCTAAAGCACGCCCAGGTCTAGAAAAAATGGGTAGTCCTTCATATGTTGTAGTGCTGTGGTCATCATAATTTCTGGGCACTCGATTGGACTTTGTTTCAACATCGTCCAAATACCTCGAACAAAATGTGAGACATTCTTCAGCAATGTATCCCTCTGCAATAGAACCTTCAGGTCTACTTCTATTGCGTACATAAGACTTCAAGGTATGCAGGTATCTGATACAGGAAAAAAAGTGTGATTACTTAGCTTATCTCTAACATTAAACGGAAAGGCAGTGAAAACATTATATTATTTTTGCACTTACCGCTCGATCGGGTACATCCATCGGTAATTTACAGGACCTGCAACCCTTGCCTCACCGGCCAAATGGATGGCCAAATGCACCATTATGTCAAAAAAGGCAGGGGGAAATATTCTCTCAAGATGACACAATATAATTGCACTGCGAGCCTCAAGTTTAGTGAAGTCATCTACTGTGCCAACTTTTGTGCATAATTCTCTAAAAAAGGCGCATAACTCTATCAACGTGCCACTCACATCCTGGGGAAGTGATCTCCGAACGGCCAAAGGAAGAAGTTGGTGCATTAATATATGGCAGTCATGGCTCTTCAGGCCACTGATTTTGCGCTCCTTCAAATTTACGCATCGTGAAATGTTGGCTGCATAACCATCCGGGACCTTAACACTCGCCAGTACCTTACAAAACAAACTTTTTTCTTCTGGCGACATCGTGAAGCATGCTGCGGGCAAATAAGTTTTCTGGCCTACTTTATGTGGATGAAGAGTCGGTCTAATTCCAATCTCTTTTAAGTCTAGACGAGCCTTCAAGCTATCCTTCGATTTTCCTTCAATGTTTAATAACGTGCCCACAATGCTGTCACATATATTTTTCTCAATATGCATCACATCCAAATTATGACGTATTAATAGGTGTTTCCAGTACGGTAAACTGAAAAAAATACTCACCTTCTTCCAGCCAATATACTCTACAATATCCTGACGTGGTCTTTTCTTTCTTGATGTGTTCAAATCATGCTTGCCAAGTATGACGTTTAGGCCGACCATTTGCTCTAACAGCTCGGACCCTGTTTGTGACATCGGAGCAGTTCTTGGTTCCATATTTCCATCAAAAGATTGTTTGTTCTTGCGATATCTATGAGTAGCCCCCAAGAATCGACGATGACCCATATAACAGAACTTACGCCCGTGTTTCAGGTATTGAGAACAAGTGTCTTCATTGCAATGGGGACAGGCATAACGGCCCTTGGTGCTCCATCCTGACAAGTTCGCATATGCAGGGTAGTCATTTATTGTCCACAACAAGGCTCCCTTCATTTGAAAGTTTTGTCTAAGTGATGCATCGTAAGTGCAAATACCGTCATTCCACAATTCAGTCAATTCATCTACTAGCGGTTGTAAGTATACGTCAATATCATTTCCGGGAGCACGGGGACCAGGAATAAGTAAAGACATCATCAGATATGGTTGTTTCATGCACATCCAAGGAGGCAAATTGTATGGGATCAAAACAACAGGCCAAGTGCTATATGCAATGCTCATATGCCCGAATGGGTTGAAACCATCACTTGCTAACCCAAGCCTGAGATTGCGGGGCTCTGAAGCAAAGTCCGGGTACTGTTCGTCAAGGTGTCTCCAAGCTTCAGTGTCAGCTGGATGCCTTAACACTCCATCCTTAGTGCGACCCTCTGCATGCCTTCTCATGGAGGAAGCTGTTTTGTTAGACATGTAAATTCTTTGTAGTTTAGGTTTGAGTGGAAAGTGGCGCAAAATCTTTGCAGGAATTTTGTGTTCCTTCTTAGATGACGGAGGGCCTGAACCGTCGTCTGCGTCTTTCCACCGTGAACTACCACATACAGAGCATGCTACATCGTTTGCATTTTCTTTCCAAAAGAGCATGCAATCGTTAGGGCATGCATCAATTTTGCTGTACCCAAGACCTAACTCACCAATTATCTTCTTACACTGGTAGAAGGACTCAGGCAATGTTTCGCCTTCGGGTAGTGCCTCCTTAAGTAATTCAAGTAACATGGTGAATGATTTGTTGCTCCATCCATTCAGACACTTAATATGAAATAACCGAACGATGAAAGAAAGTTTACTAAATTTCTTGCAATCGGGGTATAACTCCTGATCGGCATCTTCCACTAACCGATAGAATTTAGCCGCCTCCGCGTTGGGTCTCTCTGGCATTTCACTTCTCTCTTCTTCAGTACGTCGCATCCCGAATGCCCCCTGCAACATTTCATGCATATCATCTCGAGGGGATGTTTCACCAGCGTTGTCTTCATGTAATGGCACAAAAGAAGCTCTATTCCGCATAAATTCCCCGTGATATATCCACATGCCAGCTGCATAACCTTTATCCCACCCATCACATATCAAATGTTCATGTACTAAAGTCCGAACATGATAATATCGGTTACAACACTTCTTACAAGGGCACTTGATACTACCATCACTTCGAGTTGTATTACACAATGCGAAATCTAAAAAATTATTGACCCCCTGTTCATAGGCAACACTTAACCGATCTGCTGTAACCCAAGTTTTGTCTATGGTGGATACCATTTTCCTTCAGTGATCACTGGTAATAGAAGACAATGGAAATGACTGTTATATCCGAAGATGGAATGCATGATTCATGCGTTATGATTAAGATCAGACAAGACTACTAATGGGTGGGGTTTTCCTATCTCATTCAGGAATACATAATCCCTAACAGTCAGTAGCTCAAGTGTTCCAATCCAGAGTTGTGGAAATTTCGGCAGCACCTCCCCATGGCTCTCCAAGTACACGATTTAGACTTGGTGCAATGATCTCACCTTGTCAAATATGTACCCCAGAGAACAATAGGGATGACTGACGGACATTTCCCCAAATTAGAATAAGCATGAGCAACTAACACGTGGTTCAGGATTATGTATTCCCAAACTGTCCACACGGACAATTCAAGAATCATTTGGTGACAAATACTCCTCTTAACAGACCTGACGAATCAATTGTTAAATATGATGTTTGATCCACATGGGAACTAAACATCATAATTTACAACTAATTCATCAAATTCGATGATAAGGGAAATACTTGTCACACAACGATGCTTGAACGGGAGATCTATGTTTCAATGCATGCACATACACAATGATATTTAAAGATAAACAATTGTTCATTCTTTAACTAGCCATGATTCATATAAGAAAAACAAATCCCTAAAAGATCTTGGGTCCATCAATTATTTTTTTCAATGGGGGAGGGCAAGGTATGTTTTCCCATACGTAATTGAAGCTTTTTGTTTGTAATAACCTAATAGGTACTTGTCCCTACTTGAAGATTAATGTCGTATCTTCTAATAGTAGGGTCTGATCCATACAAGGGCTTTCAAATCATAGGTGAGGGTCACACAACACAGCTTTTCAAACAAGGAGGATCTACCAAAGCTTTTTTCCCAACATCCAGGTTAAGATGGATGAATCCTAAAGATGAGTGAAATTTCACCATAGTTAGTGGGCTCATGCGTAAATCTTTTTCAGATTTTTTTTACAGGTATCTTTGCTCAACAAATAAGGTAAAAATGTCATTTCGACAAAATTTAACTTCCGTCAAATGGGTTATGGATGAAATGGTGGATTTGCAACATATTTAAAAGTTATACAAAATAACAAAAGGCAAGGGGGGATTTACAAATTGCTGAGACGGTAAGGGTTTGACTGGAAATATAAAAAAAAAACCCAATTGCAATTTTCTGAATGTCCATATTAGGGTTTCTTTACAAGTAGGTGAAATGCAGTGCTACTTGTAGTTCACATAGTTTGCTTTGATTGGTATAGAAATTAGGGGGTTAGGTTCATGTTAAGGCACCTAAGATCAGTAAAGCTTTTAGCATTGTCAAGCAATTAGGAGTTTCTATAATTTCTCAAGAGAAGAGATCAAAATTAATATACACCAACCCATATATGCATGACAAAAAATTATAGAAGCTTTACTGATATGTTTGTAGGGAAAATTAAGCATAAGAAAATTAATATACACCAACACATATACAAAAAGATAAGAAAATTCAGAGCAAAAGTTCAGTAGATTCCAAGCACATAAAGCATAAGTTTGTAGGCAAAATAGAAACATCAAACAACTGATATGCAAAAGTTAGAAATCCAGCAGCTATTTCTCTATACCCCATAAACCCTAGAGTGATGGAAAATCACTAAATAGTGGTTTTACTCCAACCAATAAACCCTAGAGTCATGAAAAATCGAGGAAATATTTTTACCTGGACTCGCAGATTAACTTGAAAATGCTCCAAACACCTGCAATCACATGAACCAAAGAAAAAACAAATATTAGGTCAAATTTCTAGAGCAAGAGAGACAGAGAGAGACGGATAGAGAGAGAGAGACAGAGAGCACGAGAGGGAGAGAGAGATGGTGGTGGTGGTGGTGGGAGAGGAGGTGGAGGAGGGTTTCGAGTTAGGTTTTCAGGTGGGGTGAGTTCGATTCCGAGTTTTAGTGGGTTTCGGTCGAGGGATTTTGGTGGGGTTGAGGAAAATGAGAACCCCAGTTAATAAAATAATTTATTAACCGTGGTTAAAATTCATTACCTCCTACGTTAAATTATTTAAAATATTTTTTTCTAAAAAACAAAGATAGGTGAGTGAACCCTAGGGGTGAGTGAATCTTAACCACAGTTAAAAGGTGTAAAAAAGAACAGGTGGCCACCTCGGGAGTGTAACCCGTTTTGACAAAAACCGGTTACAACTGGAGAAGATTACGAGTCATTAACAATCTAGCAGGACTCTGAGTTGTGTGTGCAAATGGGCACACAGATGTTGTGTGCTTCCACTAATACTAGACAGAACATGTTAGTAAAAATATAAGCTGGGTTGAGCGAATTTGTGTTGAGTGTTTTTGCCAATATACCCATTCTGTGCGCCAACATGCACACAACATAGTCTCATCTAACATTTAATTATTAAAGAAAAGATGTGACAATTTGGTAGGATTGCCCAGATTTTCTAAGTGAGAGGTGACATTTCATGTGAAATATGGAGAACTATAATTCTCACTAGGTGGGGTTGGGTAGACGATCATCTTCAAACATGATCATATCCTTGGGGAAAGGATGCCAATAACCGTCCAACAATGACAATTGTTGGGTGCCTAAAGTTATCACTACAAGAGAAACTCAACGACCCATTTCAGAAAATGCTTGAAGCTTATTGAGAACATCAACCTCAATTAGAAAATCTAAAGAAAAGAAAGAAAACAGAATCAAAACAAGCCCAAGGCAGTCACATTAATCAAAATGAGAGTAAAACCTAAACCCCTCCTTCAACAATCATCCATTTATGATTGTGAGCCTCACACACCATACCCCATTTTTTAAAATCTAAAATTGATCAATTCAAAGTCTGCATTTATTATATTGTCACTCAAAGACATTACATAAGAGAATAGAAGAATTAAAAAAATAATATTTCTAAGCAGGCAAGGCAAACAAGTATTTGTTCCCATAATTCGTGGAAATGTATGTATTAGAAAATCAAAAGTAGCTTAGTCATATTTTAAGTTCTATTGATGATTAACAGTAATGGATTGTTCTCTGTAACAGTAGTTTGATCTAAGGCATCTTGCTCTCCACACATCATATATCAAGGCAAAATCCAAGGTAACAGCAATCGGAAAAAAAAGGAGATTATATCATATATCAAGAAAATTCCTAGTAAGCTTTATATCCTCCATCAATGACAAACCAAGACATCAAAACAAAGAACCAAGTTACAGACATCTGAGTATTAGATAAACAATATAGCATCCAATTGCAAGATTATGTCTTCACTAACCCCAGACAATCACAGAAAAATGAAATATAGCATTAACCACTAAAATTATGAAAAAAATATGGTTTTATAGAGCTTGGCAGCCCAAGGAGAAACAGAGATAACATATAAGCCATAACAAACCAAAAACTTGATAACAGAAAAACAGAAAAAACATTTGTTAGAACTCAAGCTGGAAGTGAAGGGTACATACATACTTTCATACAAACATAAATGAAAAAAAAAAAGATGTTTGGAGTTCATCTCACAAAACAACATTAGTGCCACTAACTACTAAGAACACATTCCAGAATCAAGATTTACTTCTCATTAATGTAACACCAGTTATCACAAACAGATGGTCCGCATTTTGTGAAATCAAAGATGGGTCGATTTTTCTGATAATTATACAAGAGTTCTGAACTAGAAGAGGAACCCCAAATCAATTCACAGATCAGTAAGGAAATGAAAAAAAAAATTGTTCTCCGATATCGAAGAGGGAATCTATAAGACAACCCCAAAAAAAAAAAATCAAGACCGCGAGATCACAAATCTTGGTAGATCTTGCGCAAGGTCCTGGTCCAGAGTTTCAGAGGGGAAGGAGAGAGAGATAAAAATACATCCTCCTCGTCGGTCGGAGCTATTACCGGAGTTGATCGTCGCCGGAGCTGGTTCACGAGCTGGATCTCCTCTGGTTCTCCTCTCTTCGTCGTTCCCTCAGCACCCAACCTCTACTCTTCTACTCTTGTTTTACCTTTTTTTAGTTTTTATCGGGAACAATAAGAAGTGGGAGTCTATATATATTTAGGGCAGAGGAGGGTTTCGGGTTAGGTTTTCAGGTGGGGTGAGTTCGATTTCGGTTGAGGAAAATGAGAGCACGAGAGGGACAGAGAGTGAGACGGACAGAGATCTAGAGAGGGACAGACAGAGAGTGAGAGAGAGATAGAGATCAGGAGAGAGAGCAGAGAGAGAGAGAGAGGGAGGTGACTCACCGTGGTGGCCGGAAGGGCGTCAGGCGTGAGGACGGCGGGAAGCAGCGGCAACAATTGGGGAACAAGGGAGGGTGTTCACGGGTTTTGGTGCGGGGATTTTATATTAACATTAGTAGTGACGGAAATATGTCCGCCACTAATTAGCTCGAGATTAGTAGTGACGGAAATATTTCCGTCCTTAATAATATGCCGTTCATTGGTGGCGGTATTTTTCCGTGACTATTACAGGGAGCATATTAGTGATGGATTTTTTTCCGTCACTGATAATATTGAGCTAATTGTGACGGATATATTTCCGTCACTACTAACGTCAATCTCAATAGTAACGGTAAAACATCCGTGACAATAACTCATTTCCGTTACTAATGTCATTAGTGACGGAATATACCCGTCACTAGTATTTCAACCATATTAGTACCGGAACAAATTCCGTCACTAATACTCAATTTAATCACATAAAAAAAAAATTCCTTAGTAGAGACGGACTATTAGTGACGACAGTATTTTCCATTACTATAGGTCATGTATTAGTGACGGAAAAAAGTTCCGTCACTACTATTCCGTCACTGCCCGGTAAATTTCTTGTAGTGGAAGTTCAATCGCAATTGGTTAACTCTTAAGGTTAAATTTTTTTAAATTTTTTTAAAATCAAAGTTATATTGTTAAAATCCAATAACAGCATCTCCATCAAATTTTATATCCAAAATGCACTTACACATTTTCTTTTCGATTCTTAACATATTCTCAAGTTCTTTGCACAACGTGTGGTAAGGCATTTATCAAGGGGATCAGCATGCATTGCACATTTTATCAAGTGGTACACTCACACCTCCCAAGCTTGTCACATGTTCTCTTTTACATCCATTAACTGTGGTTAAGATGGTGGGCCCCACTTAATGATTAACAACATTTATTTTTCAATTCAACGGTCTAGCTCTTGATAGTAGGTACTATCAAGTGTTTTTAACCTACAAGTCCTACACACTTGAGTGTTAAATCATGGAAAAACTGTAAACTAGATTACGAGATGCTATTAAAAGCATGTATTTGTTACAATAATAGGGAATTTTTAATTTTCTCATACACGGCTCCGACGCGAGCAAATGGCTTTAAACATATGAGGTGTATTTTGCACATGTGTATCATTCTGTTTATCTTATTTTGACAAAAGAAAGCGTGTGATGATTGTGTGCCCACGTGTGGTCACTGTCCCTAAAGCTAGGCTGGATGTCGGGTGATGGTTGATCTTTCATCCGGAGATTGTAGGATCTAATCTAAGCCATCTGATCAAGATTATCAAATCAATAGATCCTCGCCCTTGGGGATTAGTCTTGACCCGAAAGAGTTGGGGACACCCTGAGTGAATTTCGGCTTCAAACGGGCTTAACTTCGCCCATGATTATCAAAATGAGGCATTGTTTTTTTTCGAAGCTATTAACAAGACAAAACTTATGGTCAAGAACCGATGTTCATGACCTATCAGTTCGAGCAATTGAGTTGCATCACTGCTGTAGGGGCAAGGAAGGAAGCAAAAATGAGTTCTAGCTACCCGAGCATCAAATGATGGCTAAGATGAGATTATCTCGCGAGATAGGGATTAGGAGTGTGCCATCAAGGCATAAAGAAGAAGACATGCTAGAAAGTTTCAAAGTGCAGGAAGCTAGCTGCAGTTAAAGTCCTACTCATTTTAGGACGAGAGGAAGACCTATCCAACTCAGGCTCATCAATTGGTTGGTGGACCTAGCCCATCACATTGGAAGCCCAAGCAATGAAGCAATCAAAAGCAGAAAATGTGTCCCAAATCTTTCTATGTATGTATGTATAAGGGACTCTTGTTCTCAAAATCATTGTTACAAGCTTTTTTTAATAATAAATAAATAAATAAAATTTACAAGCCTTTCTACTATTTACTATTTCCCCATTATCATCTCCATATATATATATATATATATATATATATATATATAAGTACAAGGAGTATACTAAACTTTTTATTCACAAAAATACCCTTTAATTTAATTTAATAATTCAACTAACATAGGTTAAAAGAAGTTTAAACAGGTTTAAATTAAAACCTTCAATATCACGTATATCATTAAAAAAAGCAAAGTGGTATAGTTAAGAAAGAGGTATAGTTAGTTTATAACTCGGCAACACTCCTCCTTCCTAATCACGTATCAATAATCCTCCTTTTTTCTCTCCCAATCTGAACAAGATAAAGGGATTAAAGGAGATTGATATTGAGCGTGACAGTGTTCTTGAGTATCAAATACTCTTTATAACTCCTTCTATCTCTCCCAATATGAACGAGATAAAGGGATTAAAGAATCATACTGATTAGATCAAAGAGGTCAAAAAAAAAGAGCTTGCTTGTGTTATTGAGACAATTCTTGAAAATATCAAAAATATTGCTTCGCTGTGTTCTTGAAACAATTCTTGAAAATCTTGGTTCGCAAGGTGAGTCATTCTTTATTTTAAATTTTTTATAATTTTATGATTCAATATATGTATTTTCGGCATTGGAAATGAAATTTTGAGTGTCAAAGATCTTCTAGAGAGAGCTTGGGTCTATTGGATCAAATTCTGAGTGTCAAATTTGAATTTTGAGTTTTCCAGCGATATCGCTGGAATATGTAACCTACTGGAGACTTCGGTGAAATGGATGGACCCTTCGTTAATTTTGGTTCTAGAGGCACATCTCTCGACCTGAACGGTGATCAGAAAGGAGACCAACATCATTTTCAGAAAAAATAAAATAAAATAATTTGAGCTTTACAGCGATATTGTCGGAAAACTTGACCTACCGGAGATATGGATTGTATGGATTGAATATCCATCCAATTTCGATTCTAACAGCACCCCTTTAGACCAGAACAGTGACTAGGAAGGGTGTCTGGCATCAATTTCATTAAGAAACAAAAAAAATAAAACATAAAACATAAAAATAGGTTGAGAAGATTAATAGTAACGGATCCGGATTCGATTCGAAACTCCGGATCCTTTAGAAATTTAATTTGGACCATTAACAATATTTACAGTAATGACAACTCTTTGGTGAGATTCAAAGAAACCAAGAGTTGGTTTTGTACTTTTTGATGGCTTAAATAGAACTTTGAATTGATTGAGAATCTCACAATTTGGCATGACATTATAGCCGGAAAGATAGCCTGAAAAGGGAGATTATAGTGGTCGCACAAACTAGCCAATTATGATAATCGTCGCCGGTTCCACCGATTACCGGTTCAACTGGCCGGTTCTCCCTATAAGCACCCAATTTTTACAGCTCTTTTATTAACCATGGTTAATGACCCTAACCATGGTTGGTCTGCCCCTAATCTTATCCCAGAACCAACCTTGACTTCAAACTGGGCCTAACCCTGAAGCCCTAACTCTAGGCCAACCCTAGTACAAACCCTAATATAACCCTAGGTCAAACCCTAGTCTAAACCTATGTCCAAAGCTATCCTTAGCACTAAGCCTTAGGTTCATCCCTATGGGCCATGGTTAAGAGCCTAAGGCCTAGTCCTTGGTCCTAGCCCAAGCTCACGGCCTAGCCCACATGTCCAAGATTAGCTTCATGTCCCAAAGCCCATTGACCCAGGCCCAATATCCATGGACTACACCCAAAAACCCATATCCCCTTTCTCTAGACTATCACCAAACCTAAGAGACCAAAGCCCATGTCTCTTGAGGCCCAAACTCAAACACAAACCCTAACCAAACCCTAATCTCTTTGCCTATTTAAAACTAAGAGAAAGGGTGTAAACCCCAATCTCAATCCTCACTACCGCAGATTCCTCTCTAATGAGCTCTCAAGCTCTTTCTCTCCCCCAAGTTCTCACTCCATTCTCCTTCACGGACAATAGCAGCACCTCGACCACATGTAAGCAACCACCACCATCATGAGTCCTTCTTCCGAAGAGCTGCAACTCCAGCCAGCTCTCAACCATCTCCACTTTTCGGCAATACCTGTAGCAACTCCACCCCACCCCCATTTCTGATCCAGACCAGTGGTGGTGCCTCCAATAACCATCTATGCGGCCACCTAGAGCAACCCTCCAGATCTCTTGTGATCCACAATAGCCACGCCCCACGGAGCTGTTTCCATTTTCTCAACCTCACACAACTCACCACAGCCCCATGTACGCCCAGGTCTACGGCCCAAACAACAGCTACGTCCCACCATATTTCGTCCCCTCCAAGCTCGGTCGGCAGCTCCAATGACCCTCCATGAAGGGTCCTCTCTTGGCACACACAGAACCGCCACTATGCAGCCACCTCACAACTTCTTCATGCACCAATAGCGTCTATATCCCTTCTTCATTATTGACAACGATAACAGGTGAATCCCCTCTCATTTTCTTTATTATTTTGTTAAGTAGATTAGTTTTTTAAGCTTGCATTTCTTTTAGTTCATAATTTGTAAGAATTTGTGGTCAAGTTAGAAATCTGTGGTTATGTTAATGTTAAATCTAATAGATATGTTGGCATTGTAAATATGATAATTTTTTTGGTCATTCTGTTTTCCAAATTTTAATTTCAAAATCTGTGTTTTTTAGATTAGATCTATTGTTTGGATAATTTGTAGATTAATTTTCAACCCATGCTAAATCTGTTTTATAAGTTAGCTTTTAGATTAGGTTTGTTCAATAGGTTCGACAACTTGTCTACGTCCCCACCTTTCAGCTTTCTGCTTTAAGGATTTACACGATTTTATTTCCAAATCGTTTAGACTTCTTCCAAGCGAGTCCTAACCTTTACACTTCCCTTCATAGGCTGGTAAGAGAACACCCTCTCTTATCTTCTTGAAGCTTTCCGGCTTCTCGGACAAGAATACACAGCTTCTTGATTTTATTCAAAGTATTAAAGTTTGTTGGATTTGAATCCAATTACAAGGCTCCTTAATGAGCTAGATAAGATTGATATCACTCTTCTAAAAATCGCTCAAATGATTGGGAGTTAAAAGCTCAAATAGAAGGATTTAAGGATTTGGGGATTTTCACCGTATGATTGATGAGAGTGGAATGCAATACATAATGTAAGCTTAATATATGATCAATGATTGTTCAAGATTCATAAATAAACTCAATTTATAAGGCTTGGATGATTATAGCCGTTGGTCTAGCATTTAATGCGGTTTTAGTCATTGAAAAACTAGCCGATATAAGCTTCCCGTAGGCAAATGTCGAAGTTTAGCATTGAGGCGTTGATGTATTCATTATTCTTGTATTTTGATTTATGATGCAAATGGAGGCGTTAAATGCAAAACAAAGCTAATTGGGCGATTTTGGACAGTTTCGACATCGCTTCGTAATCTGGGCATAACTCTCTCATCCGAGTTTCGATTGAGATGATTCAAGATGCTATGGAACACCAAGAAAAACCTCTACAACTTTCATGTGTTGAGTTTTGAGAGATATGAAAGTATGCCACTTTTTAATTTTAGAAACACAGTTCTTGGGGGGCATACATCGAATCCCAAGATCTGACTAAGATTCTAATTGATTTTATTCAATGAAGGTTAGAATAACATTCACCTTTGCGACTTTGAAATTGTTAAGTCAAATCCACGTTAGAATAGTACTCGCAAAACTTCACAAGTGTCAAGTCTCCTGTCGATTCACACGAACCTTCTTTTTCCTTTAAAGCTTTCTCTAATGGAATCTAATGGCCCTTCCAAATTTCCAGCTCTAGGAATCTTGAATAAAGATCCAATCTTTATTGATCAAGAACCTTTCTTGATGAACAAGATGAATTATTGCTTTTCCTCAAGATCCAATCAAGAAGACAAAAGAAGAGAGAGATGGGTGTGACCGTACACCTCAAGGAGAGAGAGGGGAGGGTGTGAGGTTTTTTAGGAGAGGGAGAGAAGAAAAAATTCTGGAGAATTATGTATATTAAAGGGTTGGGCATCCAATCCTTTATATAAGTTCTCTCTTGGTTGCTTGAATTGTAATCCAATTATAATTCATTAACCTTATCCTAATCCAATTAGGATTCCTCAATAGTTTCCTTTATTGATTATTCTCCTAATCCAATTAGGATTAATCTTAAAAGAAACCAACCTTATCCATTAGTAACTAATCTTATCCTTATCCAATAAGGAATCTTGAATTAGTAACTAACTAATGGAATCCCTAACAATTAGGGAATCTTTAATTAGTAACTAATTAACTAACTAACTAACCTTATCCAATAAGGTGTTAATTAATTAGAAACTAATTAAAATAAAACTTCCTCCATAAAGTGGGCGTCCCACCCTAGGTGGGTCCCACCCTACACGCCTAAAGGGTTTCCAAAACCCTCTTGGTCACTTGAATTATTCTTTTATAATAATTCCCAATGGGTCCTACCCATTTGGTTTTTCACATCTAATGTGATTCCACCTTTTAGAGCTTCACTATACCATATAGTGATTACTTAGAGAAATTAATTAATTAAATTAAATACTTTAAGAAGGTCCTTGTGTGTGGGATCTAAAGGGATCTCCTATTTCCGGTTGTGGGACCAAGTACTTCACCTTTTTGGTTGAAGCATTGTTACTAGGAAACACCTTTCCTAAAACTCCATTAGGATCATAGAATGTTATCTAAGTCCCTGAACTTCCACCAATCACAATTAATGTCCATTAACACAATGTGATTAACCTCCAGAAATTAGAGAATTGCTTGTAAGTACCATCTCACAATATATTTACAAATAAATCCTTCCACATTCCGATATCACTTGTAAGCTTCCGGGATTGGAACTATTCCACTGTCTTAGTCCCTAGCTTATGAATAGAACTCTTTCTCATGATTACTTTTCATTGAACTGAACCTCCAAAACACTTTGAAGAAACATTAGAAAAGAACTGACATATATATTTATATATATATTTTTCCATATCAAAAATATCAACTTCGATAAAGACCATTTTACCGAAAAGCACCAGTACTGGATTTAACAGTTCAGTTCAACAAGTATCACCTTGATATCATTATCTCCAATTAAGGAGTTGTGGATTCCTTATTGAGTGTTTACACACTTCTCCAAACATAGTGTACATGACCCAACGTACCCGGAGTTAGTCCTGTGTATTGGACATTGCCGATTGGCACATCAAAGCCATATAGACAAATGTCTGAGAAAATGTTAACCTCTCAGGTCTAAGGACAATTTGTCAAATGGATAACCCTAATACAATCTGACAGTGTATTCCATAGGGTATCCACTAGTGACCCCGTTCAGTATTATGTACTTGCTACATATACTCACATGTTAGTCAAGAGTCACCACTCTCTGTGAATGAGATTCATCACACTATCTCATAGAACTACACATGTGCAAGCCATGATGAAGTACGGCGCCCAACCAGTACTCTAGAGGCTTCGAACAATATTAGGTTTACAAGGAACCGGAAAATCATATCTCCTCGCAACCTTTGCATGATTTTCCTACAATGTTACCTATGGAACTTTATGTCATCATCATATGAGACAGTAATTAATATAAATACCCTTTATAGTTGGTTGTGTGAATATGATGTTTGTCTAATCAACATAGAAAAGTCTCTTATTGGCTTTCGAGGGCATATATGTCTAACAATCTCCCACTTGCACTCTAAGCCAATTAGATATAATGCCCATCTTCTCAGTGATGTTTCTCAAACACCAATTGAGACATAACTTAATATGTATGGGTCTGTCATGTCTGCTTTACCACAACTATTGTAGTGATGCAATAACACTTGCAACTCTTGCAAATTTATTATCAATAACCATAGTCTTAAAAGACTAAACAAAAATGATACTGTCCAACAGTCATTTTCAGAAGTTAACATGCTTGTGCTTTATCATTGTGCAATGCTCCGGACTAATCTGATCAATATCTTATCACATCAACATGTGATGAATATCCGATCTAGTACAAGTATATTTTCTCATGATATCATATATCTAAGAGAAACAGATTCCATCCCATAAAGGTAGAAACTCTTTTCTTAGAATCTTACTTGCACAAAAACATCATTGTTATTGGGACAATAACAATATCATTTTCCTTTTGTCTCTAAACCATTTAGGACTAAGAAAACATGTTGTCAAAGTTTTTGTCCTTCATTGCATAATTGCTAGATCAAATCTAAGAGAAGAATAATATTGGTACTTCATTCACAATGAAAAGAATATTATCTCTACATAGAGCCAAGAAAGTAATTATGCTCCCACTAACCAATTTGCACACAAATGATACTTTTATTCTTAGATGAAAATCAAACATTTTGATTACTTCATCAGAATAAAAGTTAGTCCATCTACAGATTCTAGGACCTGTGGGTTCTAGTGTACTATTTAGGTATAGTGAGAGTAGAGAGTTGATCTCTATCAATTCTCATGGTTATTGGTCTATTGGGCTTCCGCTTCTAGAACAATTCTAGATTCAGTTTCTCTACTAGGAAACTTGTATTCCTGTTTACAAATATCTTTTGTTATCCAGGAATAGAGATTAAGTATCTCTAATGCGAATCCCAAGCTCATCTTCTATCAAATCATATCCAATATAATTCGATTTAACAACACCATCATGCTATGGTTTGTTATGAGAATTATCTGAGACAGATGTAATGAGAGTAAATTATGAAATTTCTATTAAGAGGTACTCTTCTCAATCATGGAAAACTTACCTAGCTATTTATTTATTTCAATACGGAATTCCTTGAACTTTTCAAAGAATGTGAAATAAAGTTAGCTACCTCTTAATGGAAGATTCATATAATTATGATCATCAAACTTTTGTCTCATTCCTAAGTAGAAGTTTTATCTACTCGGATTTCTCATTCTCCTTAACAAACATGCAACTATTGCACTTATGCAAGATCATACCAAGCATTAGGAGCTGGAGGTTCCAACAATTAAGTTGGACTTGATGAGTATACAAACAGGACAATCCTTCCAAAGGTTTGTCTTGTATCTAATGACCAATTGCTTCACTATGAAGCACAATCCTTATACTTTCCTTTCTTCTCAGAAGAGCCTTTGTCCATACTACTAGAATACCTTTCCAATGGAAAATGTTGGATTTCTTTCCTTTGCATAAATGCTCGGGATTTTGAAAATCCAATTCTTTTGAACATCTTTGCAAGTAGCATTGAACTCTTCAAAGGTTCTTAGCCATATGCAACATGTAGGATTTCAGACAATCTGACTTCCTACTTGTTCAACATAACCATATTAAAGGACTGCGGGAGTTTGTCGAAGATCATATCCTCTAATCCCATAAATTTATCTCAATTTATCTTAGCACCAAGAATTGGGATTTATGAATCCAATGATCTCTATCATATTCTTTGTGACTGGGTTTCCCTAGTCAACTTGGTGTCCACTTGTCCTTTTATATAGTAAGCTGCCTAACAGCCCTATTGTATTCTGTAAACATCTCATATGAGATTTAACATCAGTAGTGAGAACTTGGGCAATTCTTTAGATAGTAAGCACAAACTTGAGATTCCTTTTCCATTCCAAACACTTTGAATTGGTCAAGAGATTCTCATTAAAGTCTTGGTAAGGTGGTTATAGAATGACATGAAAATAAAACATACATCATAATATTTCACACATTATAATATCATTAGATCAGGGCTTTCGATCTTTGATGATATTGCGCATCATTCAGTCAAATTTCATAGACCCCTCAATCTATAAAATTAAGAAATATGCTACTTCATATTTCTGATGAGCATTGGGTGCCTTATAATACACATGCAATCTTCCATGCTAGGATAGTACCACACATGCACTACAAGGTGGATAGTAACTATCCATCACTGAACATCTTATGCATAACTCCTTATGTTAATCAGTGATTCCCAATTTTCTTGTGACCTCCAAGGACAACATGACTGTCACTGTGTCAGCTGTCATGTTCCTTGGTTAAGTGAAACCCATTATTCTCGGTTGTCATATGATCAAGTAGGAATATGCCCCCATGCTAATTGACACTCCCTATCAGGCCATATACATTCCTATCTACTATAGAAATAAAACACTAGGAGTTTAATTTAGACTGAATTATGTCCGATTCCTGTCAGAGAGACAAGACTCAGGCTAATTAATTCCTAGTCTTATTGATAATGGAAGGTCATAGGGCAACATTATCCCATAGGATAGATTAGCCCATTTAATTCACTTAATATTTTTCTTGAGGGAAAACAGAATATCATGAATAAATTATACATCTAATGCATATATCAAAAGCATTCACAATATTTATCATTACATGATAATAAATCAAATTTCATTTAATTAGATCAAACTAATTCCAATGAACTCCCATTAGCCCCAGAAATCTTAATGGATCTAATCCAAGGGTACAAAGGTCATTTTTAACATCAGTGGGCTTTAGATGGTTCATTCATCCATATGATGGACCATTGGTCATACCAAGCACCATGTGCCCAGAATAACAATTATAAAGTGTCCATGTGCATCACTAAAGCCCATAAGTCAAAATGGACTATATTACCCTTTAATTCTCTACGAATTATGCTTAGCACATTAGGGTTCAACAACCTTAAGTCTAAAAGAAATTATGGAAGTCTTTAAACAACTCTCTAAGACCTCTACTAGGGTCTATAAGTGTCACTCAAGCACTTCCCATAATCGTGAATATTGTTAGCTTACATCTATGCCAATTAAGGCATAATTATCTCATAATCATGCAAGTAACATATTCCATGTAAAAATTTCAACATGGACTACATGAATCATGTCCAAAAAGGGTTATAATAATGTGTTTTATTTAAACACAAACTTTTTATGTTTGAACAAAACACATATTGTGGGGTTTGATCCAATTATCCAAAATTTACATAAAAACGATAATCACATTATCACAAGGATTATAGGCTTTTCTAAGCAACTAAAAGTTATAATAAATCATCACATGAAATACATAATATAGCCGCACAATGGGTCAACATGATCATGCTATCTTAGAAATCCTACAACTACTCTTGTAGAACACCTTCTAAGATTTATTCTCCATGCGATTATCATTATCTTCTATCTTCAATTCGATTTCTCCATAGAAAAATCAGCAACTCCTAATACTAAGATTACATCATATTCAAAATAAGAAACCTTGAGAAACCACCCAAAATAGGGTGCTCAAGGGGAGTATAACTCATAAGAAGAAAGAGAAGAGAATAGAGGGAGAAGAAGAAGGTATGATCATGGAACCCATCCACCATTCAACAAGAATATTTATTAACAATTCATCAACTATGAATAATAACATGGCATGACAAATTACTTAGAAAGTCCATAACCTCAACAAGGGTTTTGTTAAACTTAGGGAAACTCTTTCCCATATGGTTAAGGTCTCTATTAACATTTAATAGAAATACCCTAGAGCAAAGAAAACAAGCATGACAAGAATGAATTCTTAGGATTTTTAGATCATCATTAAAAGAAAACAATTTTCCTTTAATGCTTAGAAAATCATTAAGAGAAACAATTTCTCTAAAATTTAATCTAACCTTAAAATTCATCCTCACATTCCTCAATTGATAAACAAATAGAAAACACCATATTAAATTCGGCTAGGCTATGGATCTAATCTCTTCTATATTATTTTGATCTAATAACTATTAAAAGACCAAAATAAAAATCAGCAAATTGCTAATTTTTAATATCACTTTATATTGATTCAAAATCAATAATAGGTGAATTCAAAATTTTCCATAATGGCCAACTGCTTTAGGGATTATTTGATTTAACAATTAAATAAAATAATACCCTAAACACTAGTATTAAATGTCCATAAAAATAATTGATCTCTATCAATTAAAATTTACATGAGATAAAACTCTGTATCTCAACCAATGGTATTTATGTAATTACTTGATTAACTATTAATCAAATAAAAACTTATAAATACTATGCAGGCAGTCATTCTGAGCACATGTAATTGATCCAAATCAACTACAATAATTATGGTATTATTCCCATAAACTTTTTAGGGAACCATAAAAGATATCATAATTAACATTTAATTAAATGATAACCCGTGGACTCGAAGAAGATAATTAAACAATTTAATTAAATCTCAGCCCGTGCTCTCGAATCAAATAATTAAACTATTTAATTAATTGAAGCCCATTAAACGATTTAATAGCATCCCATGCTCTCAAATCAAATAATGGAATTTAGGAAAAATTTGAAAGCCTCTTGGAAAATTAATTTAGAAAACTCTTTTTCCCGCTTTAGATTTTCGACTCAAGTTTTGACCCTCAAAACGATTGATTCTGGAAAAACTTTCTTCACGAAAGTTGTAGATCTTTTCGACGGCTTCGAAACGATATACTGACGGACCTAAATCGGACTTACGGTCACAAAGTTATGGCCGAAATACCGAAACTGTATCGATTCTTCTAATCAAATACAAATCCGAAAATCCATGAATCAATTTTAATCGAAATAAGCTTTAATCTCCAAGAACACTTAAGCAAGGGTGTCTAACACCATGAGATTTATTAATTAACATTTGATAAATAAAATCTCATCTATTTATGCTAGCCAAAATATCAATGGGTATCTAAGTGGTATATATCAAAGGGAAAACTTGTCCTGGGCTCTCTAAAATAAATTAAACAATTTAATTTAATATTCTAAAAGGATTTCCAAATCCTTGAAGGCTATAATCAAGATTTAGATATCTCTAAATACCTATCCCTTATGAAAAGATGTTTTGAAAAAATCCAAAACCAAAATTAGTATCACACTAATTTATAAGGGATTGATTACTCCCTCAATAACTAGAGGGGGATCCCTTAGGCCTAATAATGATTATCCAATAATCAAGAATCTAGAAGATTGATTCATTAGGGCTACCAAAATTCATAGGGGAGCAATCTGGATATAAATCTTGATTAAACTCAAAAATCAAAGAGAAGCATAGCCCTGGCTCTGATACCAATGAAAATATGCCACTTTTTAATTTTAGAAACACAGTTCTTGGGGGGCATACATCGAATCCCAAGATCTGACTAAGATTCTAATTGATTTTATTCAATGAAGGTTAGAATAACATTCACCTTTGCGACTTTGAAATTGTTAAGTCAAATCCATGTTAGAATAGTACTCGCAAAACTTCACAAGTGTCAAGTATCCTGTCGATTCACACGAACCTTCTTTTTCCTTTAAAGCTTTCTCTAATGGAATCTAATGGCCCTTCCAAATTTCCAGCTCTAGGAATCTTGAATAAAGATCCAATCTTTATTGATCAAGAACCTTTCTTGATGAACAAGATGAATTATTGCTTTTCCTCAAGATCCAATCAAGAAGACAAAAGAAGAGAGAGATGGGTGTGACCGTACACCTCAAGGAGAGAGAGGGGAGGGTGTGAGGTTTTTTAGGAGAGGGAGAGAAGAAAAAATTCTGGAGAATTATGTATATTAAAGGGTTGGGCATCCAATCCTTTATATAAGTTCTCTCTTGGTTGCTTGAATTGTAATCCAATTATAATTCATTAACCTTATCCTAATCCAATTAGGATTCCTCAATAGTTTCCTTTATTGATTATTCTCCTAATCCAATTAGGATTAATCTTAAAAGAAACCAACCTTATCCATTAGTAACTAATCTTATCCTTATCCAATAAGGAATCTTGAATTAGTAACTAACTAATGGAATCCCTAACAATTAGGGAATCTTTAATTAGTAACTAATTAACTAACTAACTAACCTTATCCAATAAGGTGTTAATTAATTAGAAACTAATTAAAATAAAACTTCCTCCATAAAGTGGGCGTCCCACCCTAGGTGGGTCCCACCCTACACGCCTAAAGGGTTTCCAAAACCCTCTTGGTCACTTGAATTATTCTTTTATAATAATTCCCAATGGGTCCTACCCATTTGGTTTTTCACATCTAATGTGATTCCACCTTTTAGAGCTTCACTATACCATATAGTGATTACTTAGAGAAATTAATTAATTAAATTAAATACTTTAAGAAGGTCCTTGTGTGTGGGATCTAAAGGGATCTCCTATTTCCGGTTGTGGGACCAAGTACTTCACCTTTTTGGTTGAAGCATTGTTACTAGGAAACACCTTTCCTAAAACTCCATTAGGATCATAGAATGTTATCTAAGTCCCTGAACTTCCACCAATCACAATTAATGTCCATTAACACAATGTGATTAACCTCCAGAAATTAGAGAATTGCTTGTAAGTACCATCTCACAATATATTTACAAATAAATCCTTCCACATTCCGATATCACTTGTAAGCTTCCGGGATTGGAACTATTCCACTGTCTTAGTCCCTAGCTTATGAATAGAACTCTTTCTCATGATTACTTTTCATTGAACTGAACCTCCAAAACACTTTGAAGAAACATTAGAAAAGAACTGACATATATATTTATATATATATTTTTCCATATCAAAAATATCAACTTCGATAAAGACCATTTTACCGAAAAGCACCAGTACTGGATTTAACAGTTCAGTTCAACAAGTATCACCTTGATATCATTATCTCCAATTAAGGAGTTGTGGATTCCTTATTGAGTGTTTACACACTTCTCCAAACATAGTGTACATGACCCAACGTACCCGGAGTTAGTCCTGTGTATTGGACATTGCCGATTGGCACATCAAAGCCATATAGACAAATGTCTGAGAAAATGTTAACCTCTCAGGTCTAAGGACAATTTGTCAAATGGATAACCCTAATACAATCTGACAGTGTATTCCATAGGGTATCCACTAGTGACCCCGTTCAGTATTATGTACTTGCTACATATACTCACATGTTAGTCAAGAGTCACCACTCTCTGTGAATGAGATTCATCACACTATCTCATAGAACTACACATGTGCAAGCCATGATGAAGTACGGCGCCCAACCAGTACTCTAGAGGCTTCGAACAATATTAGGTTTACAAGGAACCGGAAAATCATATCTCCTCGCAACCTTTGCATGATTTTCCTACAATGTTACCTATGGAACTTTATGTCATCATCATATGAGACAGTAATTAATATAAATACCCTTTATAGTTGGTTGTGTGAATATGATGTTTGTCTAATCAACATAGAAAAGTCTCTTATTGGCTTTCGAGGGCATATATGTCCAACAAGATACTGGCTGCATCAAGGTCGAAATTGAGCTTGAAGTTGCTGCACCTACACTATTGACGTTCTGGAACGTTCCTTAGCATGCAATTCAAATACGCGGATGTGACGCAGTTTATCTGCGGAAGTTTTCAGATCTGGTGCACGAAAGTTCCAGCTGAAAACACCACTTTCCTAGTTATATTAGGACTTTTTTTTTATTTTTAATATTTTCCTTAATTAGTGATTTGGATATTGTTATTTTAGGATAATATTTAGAATATTTTTACGAGATTTTGTAGGCTTCTAATATGGGGCATGAATGTGTAAAAAGGAGAGGGAATCATCAGACTACACGCATCTTTTTCCCCTCTTCTCTAACTTCTCCTTTGTGTTTTCATCATGGTCATGCGCGGGTAAACTTTCATAATTGGTCGAAGGAAACGGAAGCCTCGGAATTAATAAAACTGTGAGATCTAATTTGTTTTTAGTGTTCAATTTATGCTTTGAGTATCGGATGTTCTTCTGTGCCTATTTTCATGATTGTCTCATTTAATTACTAGGAAGCCTACTAGTTTATTATTCGTTGCAATCTACTGATAGGTTAGATATCAAATCTGTAATTGTTTGATCCCTCTAATTTGTGAAGTAGCTAAGATTTAATGATTTGCTGCGTCAGAAATTATTAGATCTTAGGAAGAACGCTCGATGAAATTAAATGCAACCGCTTGTGCTTGTGTTGTTTAGCTTCATCGATCTCTCTAATTCTTAAGGATACTACTAGATTAAACCTTTAGTGCTTGTCTTGGGTTGTTTAGTAGTTAAGGTTAATTAGATCGCTTGTTTTCCAATTAACTGGGACTAAGGAGAGATAGGAAAATAATTCCAATGGTGAATATTCAAAGTAACGCATGTATGCATGAACCGAGGTCTTTAAGTATATATGTATATATATATGTGTGTGCGAAAACAAATAAGAACAAGCTATATGATTCAAGAAACAAATGAAAAAGCCGGACATCGGCCCGGTCAAGGGTAGGGCATATCCTAGGATATGTCATACCTAGCTCACAAGAAAACATGACAAGGAAGAATAAAGAATTATGGAAGGATGTTAGTGTGCTTAGACCAAGTACATGCACTAACATCTGTTCCCCAATAAGCATGAGAGGATGTCAGTATACTTAGACCAGGTATGGGTACTGGCATCTGTCTCCAGGTTAAATGAGCATGAAAGGATACTAGTGTACTTAGACCAGGTACGGGCACTAGTATTTGTTTCCAAAGTATAAAGAAATTATGAAAGTAGGCTAGTGTACTTAGACTAGGTATGGGCACTAGTATATGTTTCCAAGATGAATATGGAAGGTGTTAATGTATTTAGACCAGGTACGGGTATTAACACTGTTCCCAAGGAAGTATGAGAGGATACTAGTATACCAAGACCAGGTACGGGTACTAGTATTTGTCTCCAAGTAAGAATAAAGAAATACGATAGGATGTTTAGTGTACCGGGACAAGGTATGGGCACTATCATTTGTTTCATAAAAGCAAGCTCACAAGTAAATTGATTGTCAAGGAGGTTGGTAGCCCAAGTCTAAGGGTACTAACATCTTGCTCACAAGATCTCGTAAGAAAACTCACAAGAACTCGTAAGAATCTTATAAGACTCATAAGCTCACACGAACTCGTAAGAAATCACAAGGACCATAGATGACGTTTTACTTTCACGAGAAACAAGATTTGACAAATGATGTTGTATGTTGCTATAAGAATGATTTATGAACTGTATTCCTTTCAGTACTTGTTTATGATAGTATGCTTGTTATTACTATTGTTAGCTAGGAGCTTGTACTCGCTGAGTATTCCATACTCAGTCGTACATTTTATGTCGGGAGGTACACTATTCGATATATGTATTTCGGTTCCTTGGATCGAGGCGACTCATGGAGAGCAGGAGATTGCTTGAATTGTCACCCAGATATTGAGGGTTAAATATGTGGTCCTACAGTTAGGTTGAGTGAGAAAGACATGTATTTTGGGCTTTCATGTCTGGGAATATTGTCTCACTTGAGTTGGTAACTCAGGTTAAGGATTTCTTGTACATGTTTTAGTTTATGTTCAGTTATTGTAAACAGTTGTACTTGGAATACAGTTAAATTATTAAGGAAATTTTCAGTTCACTATTTAGCTTGTCTTATATGCTTCTGCAGGATGGTTGTGTGGTAAGTAACGAGCCCAATTTATCGCTTAACTCCTAGGGGGTATTTTGGGGCGTTACAGTTTGGGCTATGCAGTTACAGTTTATGGAGGACTCCAGGGCTTATCAGGCTCAGCAGGACTAGCGTAGTTTTGACATGAGCCAAATGTTGAGAGCAATGTATGATGCGCAATTCCCTCCCCCTCCCCAGTAGTTTGCTAGCGCTGGTTGTTGATATCTTTTTGTAGTGCAGGAGCATCTCCCCTGGACCCTGCTACTTGACTTTCTGTTGCTATCTTTTTCTCTCTCTATACACATTGTTGCACTTTTCTATTGATGGCACTCAATCTCTGGCTGTACCCCATGGGTATTTTGTATGCTCTTATGCCACTGTGCTTTTGCTATTGTTGGATATCTATAGATGGCTCTGTTGACCCCTCTGTTTTTTTATTCTTGTGTAGCATTCTTTCACTTCCACGATCCTACCTATGTGAGCTTTGTATGCCCGACGAGTGTGTGTTACTTTGTGTGTGCTTGTTGTGTGCCCTTGTCCTTCTGCTTTTGCTTATGGTTGGCTGTGCCCCCCGGTAACATTGTTTCATCTTGCCCCTTACTTTATTCCTCTTGTACATTGAGGACAATGTACACTTTAAGTTTGGGGTTGGGGTAGTTTATTTACATGTGCAATGATAAACAAATATAAGGGGTAGAACATTCAAAAAGATTAAACTCCGAAAGATAATTGATCTATTTGGAACTTGAATCAAACAGTGATATACATGATATAATCCACTCATTATTGATTGGCTTAATTTGAGAACACATGATCCCAAATAGATACAATTTATACCCTGAACTGAACCATGCATGCTGAAAACTTAGAAAGTCAGAAGTCACTTTGAGAAAATGCACAAACACTCTATAACATTGTCTTGTGGGGTTTGAAACCAACTGAACCAATTTACGTTTTTGATACCTCTAAGAAGTCGGGGACCAAAAATTTTAGAATTCCACCGTTGGCTAATTTGAAAAAGAAAATTTTATGACACAGAAGATTACCTAACTAGGTTTGCACTTAGTAATCGGGTATCCTGCCTCGGTAAGCAGAGAGTGTTCGCATCAAACCGTGTGAACTTTGGAAATAATAAAGAATCACAGAAAAAGTTGGACCTCCACTAATATTATTCAATCTTTGAACCAAACTCGTACCTAGTAACTGGGCCTCTTGCCTCGGTAAGCAGAGAGTGTTCGCGTCAAAAAGTGGGGGTTTGGAACAAATGACCATTATAAGAGTGACTAGTTTGAGTTTAGAGCCTATTTGACTCAAGTTAATAAGCCCTATGGGTGTCTCAACACCTGGTGCTTTAAGATCTTCTAGTTTGGGAGTCACTTCCCTAACACTTACTGTACGGGTTGTCTAGAAAGCTTAATGAACTCAGACTCTGCAGTGTTCACTCAATCAAAAGAAAGAGAAGTGTCAAGAAAAAGCCTTGGGTGGGTGATTACACTAAAAAGGGAACCTGATGACACAGAGGTGATAAAACAACTGTTGAAACAAAAGGTTGAGATCACATAGTCAATGGACGATCATACTATACATCAAAGGAGACTAATGACCAATTGTAATAGGTATATATATTCAGAAATGGGGAAGGTTATGTGAAACTGAGAATGTAGAGAGTCAAAAATAAAGCCGGTTAATAATGAGAGTATTATGTTGTGAGTATCATAATTCTAATTGCCTAGAAAGATGAATTAATCCATCAACTATTGCATGAATTTTGGGGTTGTAGGGAAACATTGATGTTTGTGGGTATCGTCACTGCTAAACCCTCACAAGACTTCACTTGTCCACTAGGGCCACCTAGGGGTTTAAAAGGCTTGTTGCATACGCTAAATGCAACCGAGGATCCCACGAAAGGAGATGTAGTGTAGAGTAGTCAATTTCTTTTTATTTTATTTATCTCTATTGCTCGAGGACTAGCAATATGCAAGTTTAGGGTTGTAATCGGTGCTAATTGTTACACATTTATGCACCTCAATCTACAGTTATTAGTTCCTTAGAGTATTCTTTTTGAAACACTTTACGGTATTTGGGTATCTTTGTTCATGACAGGAGTATGCGAGGAAGACTTGACAAAACCAAATAAATAACAGAGGAATAACCTCAAAAAGACCTCCAGTCAAAAGAATAACAAAAGAAAGAAAGAAAAGAACAAGAAATGTTGAAGACGATTGATCGTCAACCTCAGGACGATCGATCGTAGGTTGAATCATGACGATCGATCATAGCATCTTTGACGATCGATCGTCCCCAGACCAATGGCCAAAGAAGAAAATTCCTGACTTGGACGATCGATCGTCATAGACTGACGATTGATCTTCCTAGATTGACGATCGATCGTCATCAACGTTTTTCAGCCTCGTAATCCACACGCCAAATGGAGTGTTGCCTCTTTGAGGATTTCTAAACGCGGGATTTAGCAATAAGGAAGGGTTCTTTATAAAATAGAACACTCTAAACTAAAAATGGAGTTCTGAATTTGAGAGTTTTGGAAGCAGAGAAGGCTCTGGAGATCATCAAGGCTGGGAGATGAAGCATTGGACTTCGTCGTGCTTGTTATCAAAAGTGGTGTTTCTTAGTCTCAGCTTGAGCTAATTCTTTTGTTCTAGGGTTTAGATGAAACCCTAGCCAAGTAACCATGTCTCTCTACATCTTATTTTATTTTATTCAATTGTAAACAATGATTGCATAATAAGAGGGTATTTATAACCAGGGTATATTGCTTATATTCGATTTTAGTGTGATTCTATCCTTATATTGAGATTAAAATCATCTATCTTAATTTTCCGTGATTTTTAATGTGGATTTTATGCAATGGTATTAATATTGAGGAATTAAATCGTAAGATATTTTATTCTAAGGGAAGACAAGTGATTGTATAACCTTAGTTTAGTGTGTATCCCTCGTGCTAACTAAAGATAGGATATATCTAGGGTTTAATCCCTTGAATCGTTCTAGATGGATGTGTGGAGTCTTGTAGTCACTCTCATCCCTATTGTTTACAGTGTGATGGACTTGAATAAATGCATTAGGGACCAGTTATGAAGCTAGTGGTGGATTCGAACACCTTAGATCTTCTCTCATATTCATATCACCAAAGGACTTTTAGTTTAATTATGACAACTAAATTCTGTTAGTTTAAATTTCAGTCTTAGGTTAAATCCAATCAATCAATCAACTTTGTTACCTCTTGACTTATACTTAATTTTGAGAAAAGGACAACGAAACTAACGCAATCTTCTGTGGTTCAACACCCCATACTAGTCACTATTCTACGGAATTGTAGCTACTACGAGGTTTAATAAATTGACGATTAGCCACAGAGAGTATGAAGCCATGGAGATTTGAGAGAGGGTTGAGGGATCATATCCAGGATAAAGTCTTGATCCTACGACTTGGAACCTGCAGGGAGGTGAATAAGCATGCCTTGATGGTTGAGAGGAATTCAGTGGAGTTTTTTAAGAAGAGAGAGTCCAGGCGAGCAGATTTGGCCCACAAGACAAAAGGCCGATAATGTCATGCCCGACGCCAGTTGCTAAGTTGACCCTTTATTAGAGGCTTACACCAATAGCTCCTCAAGCACCACGGGCCACCTCACCTACTCTTTGGGCACCGTCACACCCGTTATGCAGCCAATGTGGCTAAAGACACCAGGCAGGAGAATGTCGAGCGGTCACTGGAGGGTGTTTTCGTTGCGAAGACTGTATCCACCGAATTAGAGAGTGCTAGGTCCCGATTCACATATGGTTACATACATTTTACAAGTCAGAGATAAATTGATGGTTCCTTACATTTTACAAATGCTTGATATAATGGCATGGTCACTGGCCCGTACAAGTTCTAGATACAATCTCATGGATACAAGCATGCATGTAATTCACGGTACAAGTCCAAGTGTCACATGACTACATGAATCAAGGTGATGATATGATATGTTCACGTGTTTTCCGCACTCTGATTATCTAAATACGATATGAAAATGATATTGATCATGTAAATGTGATATTGCATTGTTAGTTAGACTGTATATCCGCTAAGTGTTTTCAATACTCAGTCAACCTGTTATTGTCGGCAGGTTTAGAGCATGAGCCTATCGTCGAGTCGTGGGTCGAGGAGGAATACTGAGAGGAGGAAGAAAAAGGTGACCTCTTTGAGGAGGGAGCACGGGACTTTGATCACTTCCCTTGTTATTAGATTTTGTTAGTTTTATTAAGAAAGAGAATTTTAATAGATATGTTATACTTCTAGCTGATGTTGCTTAGACTTGGTTTTATTTGGGATCATGATGGTTGATCTGAATTGGGATATGCTATATTGGTTGTAGTTTATATTTGATGGTTTAGTTGGATCATATTGTCATTATTTTTAAAAGATAATTTTTGGCTCTCTTTTTAGTCATTGCCTTGAATGCTATTAAGTCAAGCAGGGATAAGCAGTTTCACGGGCTCAAAGTCCCATTATAACCAAGGTGGGGTTTTGCGCAACAAAAACAAAGAAAGCTACTTTCAGTAGTGATGACTACTCCTCGGTAGTGTAAACTACCACTAGGTGATACCATTTGCTTACTCTTTCTTTCAACCCTCAAAATGACTTTATAGACTAGACTAAGTGTGTTGAGTACGTGGACGAAGAGTACACAAACTGAGGATCTGTGTAGAGTTGAGTTGGTGTATCGGACTTCTACTTTGTTTTGTTTGAGGTGTTATATTTTTTGTGTTATGTATATTTTTGAGACACTTGTATGTTTTGATACTTTTTATA
This sequence comes from Tetracentron sinense, assembly GCA_015143295.1. NCBI lineage: Eukaryota > Viridiplantae > Streptophyta > Magnoliopsida > Trochodendrales > Trochodendraceae > Tetracentron > Tetracentron sinense. The sequence goes on along the minus strand of CM026553.1, from coordinate 24,219,493 downwards.
TTTATATTCTCACGACTAAATTACCATGATATGTATAAATTATCAGATTCGAACTATCTACGTATTGGACTTAGTTTACTTATTGGTATGTAATGGTCGGTAATTAATGGAACTTAGTTAAGTTTTGATCAATTAAATGATTTGTATTAGATTCTGCGTTGTGATATAGTGTAAACATTTTGAAATTATTATTTAACTTTAATTTAAGTATTGTTTAAGTTTCTATTTTAAGTAGCGTTTATTACAAGAGTCCTAAATTTGTTATTTGTAAATGTGTAATACTTATAGTTTTCTATTTAAAAGTTCTTTTTTTAAAATCATACTTAAATTATCTTAATTAAATATTAGAGTTTTATATGACATTGAAGAGTAGTAATGGGTTACACTAAAGGAAAAAGCAGTAAGATCTAATTATGAATGTAGACCCGTGTAAAAAATAGTTGTATCTTATAAATTTGTTTAATATATGGATTTCTATGTTACACGAACATGACCAGGGGCATTAGTGTTGAACATAGCGAATCCCAAGAAACAAGATTTAGGGACACAGTTTATCTAAGCGATCCACGCGTTGCTTCTTTTTACCATGTTTAGGTGCAATATTTTCACAAATGCCCTTAACCTAATTCTTTTTTGTAAGGTCCATATTTGGTATTGGCATATTCCGGTGTCAAAACAAAGTGTCTAGTAGTGTGTCTTGTGTCCTTACCTACAAGCATCCAAGTCCGTGATAATGAAGACCAAAGAAGTTCGATTGAAGACATTCAAAGCGTCGCCTTCATCTAAAGCATAGAATGGTAAGTGACCTAGATACCTTATACCTTATGGGGTAAATGACTTATAAGCATTCTATGAACCTCAGGTTACTAGATACTAACCTTTAGTGGCATAAGAGGGGTTAGAAATGCAAAGCAACCCATGTTTAGTGTACGGGGCATAAGCCATTGACTGTTACTCCAATTTTAGTCCAATAGTATATCATTTCGAAGAGCTCGAAAATATCTACAACTTTCGTGAAAAAAGTTTTGGCATTTTATGGGTCCACCGGTCGATCGGTTGCCTCCAGCGGTCAATTGCCCATACAAAATTTTGTATGACATTTTTTTTTCCAGTGGCTTTGCATTCCACCGATCGACCAGTGGCTGAGAAATTAGAGTTATAAGTGTATTAGAACTCTATTTTTGGCCTCTTTATTTATAGGTTTGATTTGTCATTCGCACCCTATTGTTTGCAAGACATTGATTCTATCTTTCTTGCTTGTGTATTTTAGTAATATGGAATGCAATTAGGGTTTGTTTGATTTAACAACCACTAACCCGCTCTTTTTTAAAGAACAACTTGGTCGGAGTAATCCGAAGCCTTTGCGAAGGAAATCAGGAGGATCGTGGTTATTTTGTTAGAGGAATCCGGAACTGTCATTGACGGAGATCGATCGTGGTTACAAAGATCTAGGAGAAGCATGTTTGTGATTGCTTATCGAGACATGAAGGATTGAGTACTGAGGATATCATCGTGTGAAGTCCAAGTGAGTACAGTTCGAGTCTTGTAAGTATTTGTTTACTTTTACTCTTAGTGATATATTTTTGTTGGACGAGGTCCTGTGATTTTTCCCGGAAGGGTTTCCATGTAAAACTTTTTGTGTTGTAGCTTGATTATCTTTCATAATTTTGCACTTTAAATTATCATCCCTTAGTTAATAATTTAATTTGTTAAATTTAAGTTGGATAGATAGACCTTAGGAAGCCCTTTGGGTTTGTGAGTTCTCAACTCAAATATTATTTTTGGGGTTCATTAGAATTTTTGCAATTGGTATCAGAGCGGGTTCACTAATTTAAGAGCGGGTTCACTAATTTGTTAATATGGTCTATTTTTCATGTTTTTGGTGAATATGAATTATCAAAGAGATGGTGGATCCATATCTTGTCCCTCATTGTTCAATGAATGTTATATTAATTATTGGAACGCTCGAATGAGAGCGTTTCACCTATGTCTGGACAAGAGGTTATGGATCACTGTAGAAAGGGTTGGACATCCTCCAGTAACTTTTTAGAAAATCAGACCATCCCAAAACCTTCTAATAATTGTGACACTGTTAAAGAGGCTTGTCATATTTTTACAGTTTCCCATAAGGAGACTACAAATTTTATGGATTATGTTGCCTTCGTCACTGAGATTGAAATGTCCTCATCTACCATTAGTATGAGTGAAAAGAGTGAAGATAATAGGGCGAGTCAAATTGACTCGGAGTCTGAGGGAGACCTCTAGACAACCTATAATGAGCTATTTGAGGAGAGCATTAAGCTGAAAAAGGTTGAAATTTCATTAAATAAAAATGTCATATTAATGGAAAAAGTAATTAATGCTTCTGACCTAGTGGCTTCTGGGTTGAAAGCCCTTGTGTCTCAGCTGGAGGAAGAGAAAGTTTCCTTCCTTGTTAAGATTGTGCGTCTTGAATCAAATTTACATGTTTGTCTAGATCAAAAGACAAGTCGTGAAATCAAGATAGTTGATCTTGAACAAAATTAGATGTGTGGAGATGAGAAGGGAACTCCATCTACCTCGAACACTGAGCCTAGTGCTAAAAGGTGCCCTCCTACTAAAGGGAAGAACCCTTCTTCACCGAAAGTCATTCTCATGTGTCATAAATGTGGAGTAGGTCTCGTTGTCCTAAACTGTGGAGTACTCTCAATCATGGTTTTAGGAACCAAAATAATTATAATGGGAATCTCCAAAGGAGAGTTGAGGTCCTAGTGGAATTTTTTAGGAGGTTGAATGAGGATATATTGAGAATCTGTCATAATTCTAGATAGTGGAATGGTCGTGACACTCCTTACGCTAGATATAGAGGAGGCAACAGGAAGAACCTTAATGTCTGCCATAATTCTAGGACTCAATCTTGGAAAAAGAGAAACATGAGGAAGAGGCAAAATGTTATACCTACCTCAACTGAATTGGTTAAAGACCAAAGGATCAATACAAATTTAAAAATCGTTTGGGTGACGAAGGAAGACTTGAAGGGCTTCACTTAGCCCGTGCATATCATGGTCTAGGGTGTGCTTTTATTGTTATATATTTTCCTAGTGCTATGCTTTTTGTGTATAGTAGTTTTCTGTTTTACTAGTTTTTATTTGTTTTTTGTATGTTTTTCAACTTTATTTATCTAAAAATAAATAAAAAAAATTGAAAAACAATAAAATCCAAAAATATTTTGTTTATGTTGCCCTTGTTTGACTTGCATGTTTTGCATTCCCTCTGTGATCTTTATTTTCATACTTGTCAAAGGTTAAACATGTTTTTATTGTTGATTGGAAATATAGCACCTATATTGTTTCTTGGTTAGGCTGAAAATTAGACTAGTTTATTTTTCATATGTGTGTATGCTTTGCAATTTCACATGCACTTTGACTGATTATTTTGAGATGACTAAATTCCCAACATGTAGGTGTATGACTTATCCCTGAGTGTAACCTAAGATGACCAATCCAGATTGACCATATTGTTAGTATCGCGCCCCAAAATACCCCCTAAGAATTAAAGGATACTTTAGAGGTGACTATTCATACCTACCAAACTATCCTGTAATAAACAAGGCTAATAATAACCACAATAATCAGAGTGCGGAAGCTAAACATGAGTGCGGAAGCGTAAACCAAAATTTTCCTTTCTACATAAGGTGGTCTGTATTCCAAGTTATACACATAACATATCAAGTCAAAGGTGGACATGCTCACCTATCAAAATACAAAAAGAACTATTAAGCCCACTATGCTCAACAGTATTCTAAATATAGCCACACGTCGCGATCTCTATCCTCCTGCGACTGCATCAGGATAGGAGGCTCTCTCTCCTCTACATACTCTTCCTTAACCCAAGGTTCAAGGTTGAGGGCTTCCTCGGTACCTACCGACATAAAAGTACAATTGAGTATGGAATACTCAGCGGGTACAAGCTACTAGCTAACCATAGCAATAACAATCACACAAAGGCAACGAGATATAATTCATCATTTCAATTTAAAGTAATACTAGCAGCATATAACAAATAGTACTGAAGTAAAGCAATGTAAAAATCTTGACATGCTTGAATGAATGCGAAAATCCCGGTAAAACTCGTACTTTTAAAAATCATGTCTTGTTCTTGAAAATAGCTTTTCGTGTTTCTTTCAAAACTTGTTTGTCATGTTTGAAACCTTATTTCTTGTCTTGGTTTTGTTCATAAGAATCACGCATGCTTGTCTTGTCTTACTTGTTCTTGTCATGTTCTTGACTTGACTTGCTTGTTTACTTGTGAGACAGAGGTTAGTGCCCTTGAAACGACTCGTGAGCTGGGAATATAAATTCCCTTAAGCGAAATATATATATATATATATATATAAAAGGGTACACCAACCTCCTTGTTTTCTTGTGATATGCCCTACCCTTGACCGGCCCGATGTCTGGCTTTATCAAATTGCTTGTTTTCCCTGTGAGCCGGGTATGACATATCCTAGGGATATGCCCTACCCTTGACCGGCTTGATGTCCGGCTTTATCATTTGTATCGTAAATCACATTCTTGTTCTGGTTTAGTTGATCATATACATGTACTTTTAGAAAATCGGTCCATGTGTGTATGTGTGTGCGTAGCAATTGTAGTAATCATGTAGACATATATGTCTTGAGGGATGGTGCATAGTATATAAATTTATAACAAAAGCATGTGAGAATTTAGATAACATACATATAGCATTTGATCAAGGTTACGAATTTGGAGGAAACTACGCATATTCATGCTTTCATATTCTTCATTGATTGGCGAACTTCTCATTTAGACATTTAATCAAACACATGACATGCTATATTTCATAGTCATTTCATTTCTTCTTTTTAGTGCATACATTCCATCAAAACATCAAAGTGTATTCATTTTTTGTAGGACACCCTTCCACCATTTTTCCATCACACACATCACACCACATTCACACGGCATCCAATCGCCTCATCCATATTCATCTATACATCTCACACATATTATTTCTCTTGTTTATATTTAGGGGAAAATAACATATTTCAGAGAAAATGGAAGAACACAAGATTAACATCATTATGTTCAAGAAAGAAAACTAGCTTATTGCTAAGTGAGTTAGTAGGGTGTACTAACCTTGATATCCAAAGCTTGATCTTGCAAGAAGACCCTTGATTGAGAAACCTTAAGATTGATGGAGGATGATTCTAGCTTGAAATTCCTCAAGCTTGAGCTCCTTGATCTCTATCTCCAAAACCCCTCTTGGATGTTTCCCCCAATTTCCCATCTCCTCTTTCTCTCCTCTAGGTTAGAAATCCCCAAATGAGGTTCCCCCAATAAGTCAAGGGTTTAAAACCCTCAAATTCGGCATCAGTTCCACATGCGATCGATCGCACACTTATCTGCGATCGATCGCGGGTCAATGCGATCGATCGCACATGAATGCAATCTGTCGCATATGAACCGGAGAGTTTTGGTTTGATTTTCTCGTGCATGCAATCGATCGCACACTCTTGCGATCGATCGCACATCACTGTGATCTATTGCACCTGACATCCGATCGATCGTATATGGTCCAAAATGTTTGGGGCCAATTTCGTCTGCATGCGGTCGATCACACCTATCTTGCGATCGATCGGACTTCCCAAATTTTGTTGTTTTCCCTCATTTTTCCCACTTTAGTATTTCGGCCATAACTTTTGACTCGTTCGTCAGATTTGACGATTCAATTTGCGTTGGACTTGTCATTCGAAAAGGAACATTTCTGACATTTTAGAATTTCCAAATTATTCTTTATTTATTAATTGGATTACGTGAAAGACCAATTGGCTAAAACACTGTTCATTAGGTACGCAAAGTTCTGAGACGCTACAGTTAGTCATCCCCATTATGTGTATCCTCCATGTTTTTAGTGTTTTACCATGGAAAGGACTCCTATTAAGTTGCGTGTAACTATTGTTGGATAAAAACAATAGAAATTGCTACCTAACTTTCAAGTGTGAAAGCTATTATGAAAATGATCAGGGCTACCATGTGAATTAGTGGTAAAAGCCCTTATTGCCCAGCAAACAGGGCTACCTGCTTAGTTGTGTGAAAGCCATCATACATTTTTAGTAGGTGTTTGACCCAAAAGGAAAAAAAATAAAAATTTTGTCAAACTAAAAATAGAAATAAGTGCTCCAAAATGTAAAAAATCAGCATAACTAGATCTAACAAGGTTTGACTTCTATGATTTGAGTCTCATAGTTTCCTCAAGTGGTATAATGTCAAATCCTCGATCAGGGATATAAACCTTGATTTAGTAAAGCTTCACTGTTGAACTATTCGCTAAACGTGACAAAGTAAACTAGATATGCTCTAGCATTCCATGAGATGTAGCTAGATATTTATCCTCAGCTAGACTAACTAATCATGTTCTTAATTCGATTTGTAGTTTTAAATTACTGTAGCTTGGAATGCTTATGATGCACGGTTGTGTGACGTGATTTTTTTTTCTTAGTGTTTTCATTTTTTTGTTGGCATGGGCCTTTCTAGCAGTAGTTGCCCTGTCTTTTAGGTGGCGTCCTTGATCTTAGGGGGAGAAGATCAAGTAGAGGGAGAGTTTTATCTAAACTCGAAAGATTAGTTTATGTTCTATTTGAGGGGAGGTGTTTATTTTATTATATTTTGTTCCACACTCAATATTCCCCACGTTGTCTGCATTTACTTGGATGTATTTGTGGTTGCTTTGATATTACATGCGTTTAAAATTAATATTTATTGTGATATTGACTATCTGCCTTCCTTTGAATTTTCGTGCCAAAAAAAAGATAACTGTTAAGGTATTTGTCCCTAGTTCAGTACATTCCTAGCAATACCTATTTTTAATTTTCATATTTCATACATACTTCACTAAGTGTTTTTTAGCATGGGCAGTTTTGCAGCAGACAAATCTTACATGACAAGAGCTTTATTTGTTTACAATATAGGTTGTTTTCCAATTGTTGTCATGTACCTTGTGTTGAAATACTCATGTAATAACCTAATTCCCCATTTTATGTGTTTTGGGTGAGTTTGTGTGGCGTCATGTACTTCAATTTTGGTTTTGTCACAGAATTTTCAAAGGGGGAGATTGAAAGGTTCATATTTGGTATTGATGTATTCCAGTGTCAAAACAAAGTGTCTAGTAGTGTGTCTTGTGTCATTGCCTACAAGCACCAAAGTATGTGGTAATGAAGACTGAAGAAGTTCGATTGAAGACATTAAAAGCGTTGCCTTCGTCTCACATATAGGATGGTAAGTGACCTAGATACCTTATACCTCAGAGTGTAATTGACTTAGAATTATTATATGAACTTCAGGTGACTAGATAGTAGCCTTCAGTGGCGTACGTGGGGTTTGAAATGTAAAGCAACCCATATTCGGTGTACGAGGCATAAGTCATTGACCGTTACTTTGATTTTGGTTCAATAGTATATCATTTCAAAGATCTACAACTTTCGTGAAGTAGATTTTGGGTCCACCGGTCGAACGGTGCACTCCAGCGGTTGACCACCCATACAACGTTTTGTTTGATGTTTTTTCAACGGCTTTGCATTCCACCAGTCGACCCCCCTGCACACCGATCGACCGGTTGGTGGAAAAATTAGAGTTATAAGAGTATTAAAACTCAAATTTTGGCCCCTCTGCATATTGGTTTGATTCCTCATTCGAACCTAAGAGTTTTGAGAGTGTTTGAGAGAGTTTTATTGAGATTATTAGGGTTTCCCAAACCATTTATCCTCTCTTCTTCCACCTTAAAGTTTGCAAGCCATTGATTCTATCTTTCTTGCTTGCTTGTGTATTTCAATTATATCGAATCCAACTAGAGTTTGTTTGATTTAACAACTATCAACCCGTTCTTTTTTAGAGAACAACTTGATCGGAGTAATCCGAAGTCTTTGTGATGGAGATCGATACAAGAAGGATCGTGGTTATATGATCGGAGGAATCCGGAGTCGTCATTGATGGAGATCGATCTAGAGATCGTGGTTACGGAGATCTACGAGAAGCACATGCTATTGCGGTAGATTGTAAGACTTGCGGGTTTGTGATTGCTTATTGAGGCATGGAAGACTGAGTATTGAGGATAGCGTTGTGTCGAGTCCGGTTGAGTACATTTGAAGTCTTTTAAGTATTTGTTTGTTTTTACTCTTAATGATATCTCTTTGCATGATGAAGTCCTATGGTTTTTCCCGGAAGAGTTTCCATGTAAAAATATTTGTGTTGTGGCTTGTTTGTCTTTCTTAATTCCGCACTTTAAATTATTATCCCTTAGTTAATAATTTAATTTGTTAAAATTTAAATTGAGTAGATAGACCTTGGGAAGACCTAGCAATCCCCTTGGGTTTGTGAGTTCTGAACTTAAATATTATTTTTGGGGTTCATTGGAATTTTTCATTTTTTGAAATAACTTAAATACGAGTCTATGGCTTAGTTTATATTTCTAGAAATAACTTAGCCATGCGACTTGTGTATAGGGTTGTATTCGGGCTGGGCTTGGCCAAGCCCGACTCGGCTTCAAAAGGTTTGCTCTAGACCTGAAACCCGGCTTGGCCCGAAATCAAGCTTGAAGGCGCAGCCCGAAGCTCGACCCGAATTCAAAAGCTCAGCTCAGCTCGGCTTGGCTCGCCCCGAATTGGTTCAAGCTCAAGCTGGGCTTGGCTTGGCTTGAGTTCGGCTTGAATACTTTTAAAAAATAAAATAAAATAATAATAATTTATATTATTTATATATATAATTATGATATATATAAATAATATTTTTATTATTATTTATTATTTTTTTAAATAATATTCGAGTCGAGCCGAGCTTGGGCACAACCGAGCCTTAATCGAGTTAGGCTTCGAGCCGGGCCGAATCAAATAGGGGTTGGCCCGAGTTCGCTTGGCCTGTTCTTGATTGAGCTTTCAAGATTTTTTTAGGCTTCGCTTGGCCTGTTCGAGCCTAAAATTTGAGCTGAACCGGGTCGAGCCGAGCCACACAAACAGGCCGATCGGGCTTTTTGCAGGCCTACTTGTCACAAGATTCTATTTTCAATTTAGTACTAAATCAAAGATACACATCCATGCACATGCGGGCCAAAATGTATAACATTAAAAAGGAGTTAGTGAGCCCTGGTTAAAAAAGAAGCCAAAAAAAGGGAGAATGCAGTAATGCTTCACACACAACAGGGAAAGAGAGGGAAGAGGATAAAAAGGAAGAGCGTATGATGCTTACGCCTTAAACAAAGAGAGGGGAGGGATATGAAATAGTGGTTGATGGGCCCTACAATCAACAGTTTGGCCTACTTGTTTTTGAGGGGGTGGTTTGCATAATTTATCCTAGATTTGCAAATTAACTCATCATAACAACCTCTTTAACTGTCATTTAACTTTGGCTTAGAAGTTTTAACCCTTAGGGTTCAATTGCGATCGAATGGACTAGGATTTCCTTTGAATGAGGCCAGAGTAAAATACTCCAACCCAGGCTCTCCAACTCTGTCATGTGTCTCTTTTAACTTCATTTAACTATGATTAAAATTGATTAACCCCTAATATTAAAGAATCTACCCTTACAGAAAAATAAAATAAAAACAACCTATGCTTAAAGAAAAATAAAATAAATATTCCCACATGTCTTCTTAAGATGTTGAGATTTGTTGGACCAAAATATCCCTCTCTAATTTTAACAATTATTGTAGTATCCCTATCGATATAAAGTCTCAATTCTCGCTTCTCCCAATGGAGCAAGGGTTTCGTCGTCGCGAATCAAGCGTCTCCGCCGGTAAGGTATGTAAACACCGAACTTCTTTCACCTCCTTTATTCATCTCCTCTTTTCCTCCTCACCGATCTAGGGTTTCTTCATTAGTTGCTGTTGCAGTAACCAACTCCTTCCAAAGGGTTCTACGGGATGTGACGTCCTTGAATGATTCAATGTTGCCGGAAAACCCATCGTCAATGACGTCTGCACTGAGGCCCTGTCCGGTTGTGTCGCTCTCTCACTACTTTGAGTGTGGGGGGAGAGATCTTCGACCAGGTTTTCTCAAATTATCTCTCTCACAGTCTTTATTATAATTATTTTTGTACAATTTTATCAGTTTTATAGGGTAAGTGATTTTAGCTCGAATTGCAGAGAAACCCTGAAATTTCCATTTTAGAACCCAGAAATCAATTTCATACTGTGCTTTGGATGATTGGGATCAGGGGATTACATTACTGACGACTTTGAATCTGGGTGTGAAATCCTTTAAACCCATGGTCGGATTATTGTAAATTAAATTAATTTTATTTAATTGTTAAGTTCCTTCTACACATCAAAGAATCTGAATGCGAAGTTTGATAATTCTTATTTTTTTTTCAAAGGACTGTATTTCTTTATTTGGTAAGTTTGTTGTTAGCTCTACTTACTGATTTTTTAATTCTTTTCTGGAGGAGTAGGAAATTGTTCCTCAGGAACGATGCCAAACGGCTCCTAAATACATTTCAGTTGATGAATTCTATAAGGTTTTTGCCTTGCTAAATTATTTCTAAAAGATTTATTTTATGGTTATTTTTCTTTCATTTTTTGCTTCTATAAATGTATTTAGTGTATATAATATCTATAAGATTTAAATCTGCTTGTGTGTTTTTGTTTTATATTGTGTTCTATAAGATTTATGTCTTGGGCTGATATTTATGTGTTAGATTGAGGATGACGCTAGAGGAGAAATTCCAAATTGTAAGGAATTTCTCCATTTCATAATTTATATATTTGAGGTTTCTCTCACTTTTCTCTTAGGAAGCTATGTCTTCATTGCTGCAAAATTGGCAAAAGAAGGTTAATGCGGTTGAACTTTCTAGAAAAAAGGCTAGCCTAGAGGCTTCTCTCTCCTCTTTGGGCATCACTAGATTGTCACTAATAACCAAAGGCAACGATAAAAAAGAGAACAAAGTCAGTCCAACACCACTACCACCACCACCTGTTATTACCACCAACGAAATACAAAAATAAAAAAGATGAGTAAAGTTGATCTAAAAATGTTGCCACCGTGGTCATCAGTCATAACAACTTATTCATAATTACAAAAAATCTTCCCTCCCATACAACTAGCTATAATCCAAAACGTATTGGGAGAGAATTACTGCATTTTACTAACTGACACTAGAGCTTCAATCATGACCACAATATTCTTCTTGATAAACACCAAGTCTATGTCATTTTTCTCATTTCTACTCACTCCCACAATGTTGTCGATCACCAGATTTATAAACCGATTGATCTCGCGAATGGAACAGTGTTAGAAAGCTTAATCCCTAGTTTATCATCTCACACCCTAACTGTGTTTGTTAGGGGTGTAAGCACCCCATTTTTGCACCCTTGTATGGCCTACAGGACCTCTGTGAGGCTGTGAACCTGTTACCTACCGGAGAGTCTCTCGAGAATCCCCAGACGTTGAGCAAAATGCCTCTATTTAGTTTTTCCAAAATGCCCAAGCGACAGGACTTTATCAAAATGCCCCTAAATATTCCAAAAATGTTCACTTTACCCTATCTAATTCGACCCCTGATCTCAATTTTGAGATCATAATAGGAGACATGTAGTGCAAACAAGAAATTGAATTGGAATTTAGCCCTTGGGCCCCATTGAGTTTTCCTTTGTATTTTTTTATAAGCTATGCCTCATAAAATTTGGAGAACATAGGAAAAAAATACATACCGATTTGGATCCGAAAGATCAAGCTATAGCCCAGACAAGTTTCTGCACTATAGCTTGGTTTCGTTCAAGTGCTGCACTGGAACCTGACCAAAGTCGACGTTCCAAACGGCAACCGGTATTTTTTCTGAACCATTTGGTTGGTCGCCGTTTGAAATGGAGATCCACTTTTTCTGGACAGTTTGCATATTGACTCCATTTCAAACGGCGACCCCCTTTTTTGGACAGTTTACATATTGACGCCAATTCTTCTACAATCATTGTTTATTTTGTCTATTTTCAGACTAACAATAGAAATCCTATCACCAATATGTTGTCTGCACTATTTCATCAAGCTACATTCATATGCCAATTCTGGGTTTTTTTTTGCTAATTTTTTTTCAGTTTTATAGAATTTGAATCTTAGTCCTTTATCTTATATCCCAACTTGGTTATTTTTCTTTTCTATTTTTTGATTGCTATATTCCAGCTCGGTTATTCTCAATCGTATGAAGTGTAATTTAAACGAAATCTGCACATGTTGAAAGAGCATTACAAGAGATATGGAGTTTAAAGGTACCTTAGGAAATTTTGTACCTTACAAAATTTTCTTTTATGTGATTTTTTTTTCCTTTTTCTTCAATCAATATGTATAAGTCTTATATTCATGGTGTTAAAATCGACTTAGTTCCGCCGAAGTTGACTGAATTAAGTCGACTTCCATGTGTCCAAAGGGAAATGCACTTGTATTTTAAAAATACCGAACTTTATGGTAAGCTTTGGTGAACTTCAACCGAAACATAAAAAAAGTGTTGAGAAAATACAGAACTTCGGTGGATGTTAACTTCTATAAATTGAAGAGCTTTTAAGTTTAACTTAAAAGGGTAATGCTAGTTCCACTTGCTTTAAACTTACTTTCTTCATAAGGAAAGACAAGTGTCCCCATCAATATGTATAAGTCTTATATCCATGGTGTTAAAAATCGACTCAGTTTCACCGAAGTTAGACCGAATTAAGTCAACTTCCATGTGTCCAAAGGGAAATGCACTTGTATTTTAAAAATACTGAACTTCATGGTAAGCTTCGGTGAACTTCGACTGAAACATAAAAAAAGTGTTGAGAAAATACAGAACTTCGGTGGATGTTAACTTTTATAAATTGAAGGACTTTTAAGTTTTAACTTAAAAGGGTAATACTAGTTCCATTCGCTTTAAACTTACTTTCTTCATAAGGAAAGATAAGTGTCCTTAGCATTAACCTTATTATAAATATAATTAGCTTTGAAAGAGAGTGTTGTTAGTATTAACCTTATTATATATTATAATTATATTATTAGAGTGTAGTTAACATTAACCTTATTATAAATTATAATTTCATTATTAATAATTTTGTATATTATGCCAATAAAGGTTTTAGTAATATTAAAAAAATTTCCTAATAGAATTTCATAAATTAAAAATTATTTAACTACTCATATCCTCCTCTTCACATATTGATTAAGTCCTATAAGAACATTGAGCTCGTCAATTGCATATTGAAATAAGTTTAGAAACTAAAATGAATTTTAGTTATTTATCAACTTTAATGTGCATTCATAAGTTTTTCAGGTTTCTAATATATTTAACATGGATAATCATTGAAAAATAAAGAGAATACATATCCCCTTCACTTAACAAAGATGATAAAATATAGTTAATTTTTTTTTAACAATATAGAGAAATATCAAGAATAAATGACATGCGTTGTCTGCTTGTCTTGAAGAGGCATCCGGTGGCTTATTTGTTTTCTTTTTTTGGTATTTTAGCTCCGAAGTGTTCATTGTTTTTTTATCTGTTGCCCTTAGTTTACATATCTGTAAACTTTTTTATTAATATTAATATATTTCTATTACCGATAAAAAAAAAAGAATAAATTACAGGTCAGACAAGCAGACAACGCATGTCACTTAACACGATTCTTACATTTGATTACTATATGTTTGCATCAGTAATATAATGAATTCTAGATGTGTATTTAAGCTTAAGTACTGAATTTCTAAAGTTCCATCTCTCAGATTTTTAATATTTCCTTAAAATTTCCTAGACTTCTTTAATTTTTACATAACTTTCCTGGACTTCCTTAAACTTTCTCAAAACGTGTCAACTTCCTTAGCGACCGAAGTTTAATACCTTGCTTATATCGTAAGACACTTTTTTAAAATCATGTTGTAGAAGATAACTTTAAATCTTCATCCATATAGTAAGGTTTGTTCGGGTTGTTTTGACATCATTAGTTCTCTGAACTTTTTTTTGTTTTTTGATAGTTATTTTTTAAACCTGGTGGATTTATTATGAAATACCTCTATTCTTTTTTCAGATTTGAGCAAGAATTTCCGTTATAGAACACAAGGAAGTGCAAGAGGTAGAACCACCATAAGCAGAAGACAGGGGGTACAACTATATGTCCCAACTCTCAAGTCCCAACAAGCAAAAAAGAACAATGCTTCCTTGTCAAATCCTGAATGTACTCTTTTGTAATGGGAAGTATTTCATAATTATAGTAACATCAAGAATTGACTGAAAATCCTACAATCAACAAAAAAAATAACTTCGAAGTGTACCTTAAGGTTAAAACACCTTGACTGCTCATTAGCAAGATGACTATGTACCGACTGAAACTCCTATGAAGTCCATATAATTAAATTGGAGACATTTGAAGGCTAAAATAATGGCATGCATGATGTTTTTCTTTCAGGTACACAACCGTTTTATATATATATATATATATATATATATATATATATATATATATATATATATATATATATATATATATATGTGTATTTTTTTAATTCTTATTTTGAAGTAGAGAAAGGATTTAAGGTCCAAGATTCCTAAGATTTTTTTTTTTTGCGTTTGTTCAAATTTTTAGGAACCCTGAGGAGATCCCATGGGGTTAGATAGGAGCTGAGTTCGTTGTGGAGTCTACTAGGGTTTTCACCAACAAGGACAAGGCTGCTGCCCACTTGAAGGTTTGCTATGTTCTCCCTTTCTTTTGTTGTAGTGTTATAATTGTGATGATCTTGATGAAAAGGAAAATGGATAGATCATGTTTCCCATGTATAGTAGTAGCCTATATGGTTTCTTTTTTCCTATTTAATGGATTATCATGATCTTCCTTGGTGAGACCATAATAATACTTCTTTACTTGGATCTAATTCTATTTGTCTATATGCATTTTTGGAATATTTAATGATTGTACTTTTTTCAAATACTTAGTTCTTACTGTTGGATTGCACGTGCGTATGTTTTTTTGTTTCACTATTTGATGATTAGGAGATTTCCTTTGATCGGTTGGTTTAATTTATCTTACAGGCTTATGTTTTTATAACGACCCGAAATTTTAATATAATAAAATTATGGGTTTCTGGGTCTTTAACTGCGATTAATTAGTTAAGTAATTGATAATTTTATAGAAAGTGGGTTTTGTTTGAGATTGGGTTGTACCGATAAAAGTCCAATGTTTTTCTTCGAAAATTGCACATAGTGTATTGGGCGGTTATCGTACTGGTTTCATCGCGCATCGGTTCATGAGATCGCGAGGGACCTTGCACGTAGGAAAATCGAGAAAACAGGGAATTTGCAGATTATCGAAGTTTCGTTGGGACTCGATAATTATCGAGGTTCTAATAAAAATCCGTGAAACTTGTACCACAGCGTGTCGGTCGACCATGGGGATGACTGTCTGTCGTTTCGGCAGTTAATCATCTCAAACGAAGAAACGGCAGCGTGTTTTGTATCCAAAACCAGAAAATTGGTAGGTTTTGTAGTTTTCTTCCGGACTTACTTTTTACTGTCAAAACTCAGAATTTTTCCCTGAAATTTTTACAGCGGGTGTCAGATTGTTCCAAGTTGGTCACCTGAAGTTTCGTCATCATTGCATTTCATTTAGTATTGTTACGAAGGCCATACGTGTGGAAAAATCAGAAAAAGGGTCAACTGGTCAACCGTGGTCAAAGTGCCACATCATCACCAATGTGATAAGCACATGACCTTTATGCTTATGTAAGCTCATAAGAAAAGTTAAAAAAATTCTCGCATTTTCGCGGGGAAAGTCTTCCGCATGCGTGGATATGACGAACGGGCATGCGTCTCAGAACACGATTCCTTAGGTGCGGGTTCGGGTCGTCATAGTTTTTGTGGATTATATTTGATGAGTTTTAACCTTTTTGAGTTGGGTACGTTTCATTTCCATGAAATTATGCTTCAGTGATTCAAGAAATTGTTGAAACAGTGAGAATGAATTGACTTACCGTTAATGTTGGAAAATTTGTCGTTGGTATCAATCGCTGACGAGGAACGAGAGGGTGGGGGGTTTGGGAGGAGGGTTTTGTGCCCTAAACTCCCCTTTATATTCGGGTTTAGTGAAAAAAAGAAGAAAATAAAAGGGGTTACTTGACCCGGGCGAGTCAACCGGGTCGAGTTGACTCCCGAGAAACTCAACTTTGCCGTTAATTATGAGTTTTCAAGGCAAGTCGGCTTGAAACTTGACCGAGTCGAGTCGACTTGGCCAAGTTTTGGGTTGACTCATTGAGTTTTAATACCACGAGCAAATCCCTAGCCATGGAAAAAGTTGTCTTTACAGTTCATTTATTTTATGTAGATGACACACTACACTGAAGAAGGGTAGTGAGAATCATGTAGTTGTTAGCTTAGCCACCTCCTAGGAATCGTGAAAGCTAACCTAATGGATGGAAACATATATGCTTTCTTTTTAAAATGATCGAAATCTCTCTACCTTGGACTTTTTTTGTCCTCTACCTTGGACTGTGTATGATATATTCCTAAGCTATATATATATATATATATAGGGAAGGGATTCAGATGTAGAGCCCCAGACTTTTTCATGCTTAATACATGACGCTTTCGTTGTCATCTTGCCTTTTTAAGAGGTATGATTAATAAATGAGGAAGAATTTGGAAATTTCGAAATGTCAGAATTGTTCCTCTTCGAAGTACGAACACAACGCAAGTTGAATCGTCAAAATCGGACGAACGAGTCAAAAGATATGGCCAAAACAGTCTGTACCTGTAGGAAATCGTAGCACAGACAACGTACTCTGATAACGTATACTGTGTGCATCCGTTGTACAACTCACCACGGGCACGTTGTGCAGCTCACCACGGGTACGTTGTACAACTCACCACGGGTACGTTGTACAACTCACCACGGGCACGTTGTGCAGCTCACCACGGGTACGTTGTACAACTCACCACGGGCACGTTGTGCGGCTCACCACGGGTACGTGTACAACTCACCACGAGTTGGCACTATTCACGGCACCACGAGTGGGCACTATTCACTCACCACGAGTTAGCACTATTCACGGCACCACGAGTTGGCACTATTCATGGCACCACGAGTTGCACTATTCACGGCACCACGAGTTGCACTATTCATGGTACCACGAGTTTGGCACTATTCATGGTACCACGAGTTTGGCACTATTCATGGCACCACGAGTTGCACTATTCATGGCACCACGAGTTGGCACTATTCATGGCACCACGAGTTGCACTATTCACGGCACCACGAGTTGCACTATTCATGGCACCACGAGTTGCACTATTCATGGCACCACGAGTTTTGCACTATTCATGGCACCACGAGTTGGCACTATTCATGGCACCACGAATTGCACTATTCACGGCACCACGAGTTGCACTATTCATGGCACCACGAGTTGGCACTATTCATGGCACCACGAGTTGGCACTATTCATGGCACCACGAGTTGGCACTATTCACAGCACAATGTGTTCAGCACTATTCACGGTCCTCGCGTCATTGCAGAAATCCCAGTAAGGGTATTACGGTCTTTTGGTCAGTTCACTCTTACCTTAAGAGTTTAACCCGAGCCTTTAGGGCTTCATTCGACACTTAGAGAGTTTGAGAGAATAGGAGAAAGGGGAGAAGGCGATTCCAACCTAGGGTTTCCATTTTGGAGAGAAATCAAAGGGTTTTGAAACCCTAGATCAACCTCCAGCCCATTTTTCTTCAAGATCAAGGCACAAACTCGTGAGGAGCATCTCCTCAAACTAGGGCAGCAGCTACACAGTCGTTTTGGAAAGGGGTTTCTTCCTCATTTCTTCAAGGTCGGTGCTTCTTACTACCCTCCTAGTTATAGTTCCTCTTTCCCCTGCTTTTCTCTTCATTTTCTTTCATTTACACATGTGCTATGATATGGATGAATGGTAAATGGTGAATGGTGAATGGTGAATGGTGAATGGTGAATGGAGATGGGATGGGCGATTGGATGCCAGTGGTTGGGTGGTGATGATTAAAACGGGGAAGGGCATTGTTCCAATAATAAACATACATGTATGATTGAGTAAAACCATCTAGAAAAGCATGTTGTAGGGTAAATCCATAATGAACACACCATGTTTGCTGAAATGCCAAGGTGAATACAGTGAGCTGTAAAATAGGAAATACATGCCTAATAAATTCTGAATATTGCTAGGGCCTATGATAGTGTGTTTCCTGTTTTCCCTAAATGCTATGAATATTGAATTGCTTAATCTTTGACGCTATATGTGTTGTGAAATTACCCAATGGTCATGTTTAAATTTAAATGCAAGTATGTACACGGTTCCCACGAGCACGGCATGCATGGCAAGATTTATCGAGGTTTACAAGAACATGGTTAGAGGTGGGACATATCATACGATATGTTTTACCTCGCTTTTCACAAGAAGACAAGAACCAACATTCCACGAGGGGTCTCCCCTCACTCACAAGTGCATATCATGAAGAAGGGTCTCCCTTCCCTCGCAAGTGCATTGCATAAAGAAGGGTCTCCCTTCCCTCTCAAGGCATCTCACAAGGACATCTCACAAGGATATCTCACAAGTTACATGATCACAAGCAAGCACGCATGACATGCATGACATGACACGACATACAAGAATCAAGCAAGATAGACATGACAAGCTTTCAAGTACAAAAAGATATTTCAAGTCAAGTCAAGTGCACGATGTTTCAAGAGGATTTATCGGTTTTCTACGAATTACAAGCATGATTATAAACTGCTTTACTTCCTTGTATGATGTGAATTGTTTCCGTTTGACATATATGAATTGCTCCTGATTATGTATTGCTATTTCTACGCTACAATTGTTGGTTAGTATTTAGTACCCGCTGAGTATTCCATGCTCAGCCGTACTTCTTATGTCGGCAGGTTCTGGGGGAGCTACTGCCCCATTTGATATTTGTGCTCCTGGTCCATGGGTGGAAGAGGAGTACGCCGAGGAGCCTTTGGAGGAACCTCCCGTAGAGGGTTATCAGTAGGTGGTGATTAGATTCTGAGTGGATTAGCTGTGGGTGAGATGAGAGTTAGATTCATGTATTTTGGCGGGCATGTCCGCACTTTCTTTTGGAGACTTTTTGTATAAACTTGGATTTGCGTATGTATATACATGGAGGTTTGGTAGTCTTCCGCTGTGCTATGTTAGAGTATGTTTCCGTTGTTTATATCCTCTATTGTATATGCTCTGTGGGTTTTGCAGGTTAGTTGTCAAGCAAGTCATGATTAGTCGTCCAAAGTTCACTCTAACTCCTAGGGTGGGTTTTGGGGCGCGACAGAAGTGGTATCAGAGCTTAGGCTTTAGGTCTCTAGGGTCACTTAGAATCTTATACCACGGCTTGACAAGAGCATATGTCAGGAAACAAGTTAGGAAGAAAGTAAGTCGGAAGAGAGTCTTGATCCAAGTGTAAGACTAGACTTTAGTCTTAGTCAAAATGGTTGTTTCAACCAAGTACGAGCCTTAGGAACGCTAGAACACCAAAGTATAATATTATAAATACTCTGATGACTTAATGCGATGTATATTAGTGTTGTACAACTAATACAAATTGAATTATTGTGAAATGACATTGAAGTAAACTGTGGTTTCAAGTTAGACTCATGTGGTGTTATTATTCTCAGGACTTGAGTCATGAGACAGAACACACGGGGTCGTGGACCACATACCAGAGCTTCCTCTTCTTCACAGGATGAGGATGAGCAGCCGGACCTCTCTCGAGTCTTAGGCTCTATTGCTGAGACACTCGCCATACTGGCGGCTCGGCAGGCTATACCATCATCAGCGGCACCTACTCCACCGCCCGCAGCTCCAGTACATCGTACCGCTGGAGTTGAGGCATTCAGGAGATTGAGGCCTCCACCATTCCATGGGAGTGTGGACCCTCTTGCTGCGGAGGCATGGATCCTCCAGATGGAGAAGATCCTTACGGTCCTCTCACCTACAGAGGAGGAGAGGGTAGCATGGGCAGCTTTCATGCTAGAAGGCGAAGCCCACCATTGGTGGTTGTCCGCACTGAGGACGAGAGATTTGACCATGCAGGGTCTACCTTGGACTTGGGAGGAGTTCAAGGATACTTTTTATAAAAAGTATTTTCCGATTGGAGCACGGGAAAAGAAAGAGAGAGAATTCATCAACCTTGAGCAAGGTTTGATGTCGGTGGCACAATACGAGGCCAAGTTCTCGGAGTTGTCGAGATTTGCGCCTCATATGGTTGCTACTGAGGCAATGAAGGCGAGGAGATTTGAGCAAGGGCTCAAGGATGTGATTATGGAGAAGGTGTCCATTTTCAGGCATACTACCTACCCTGAGGTAGTAGACAAGGCCTTATTGGTCGAGGCCAATTCGGAGACAGTGTCCAAGAAGAGGGAGTTGGCGAGAGGCCAAGCTAGTAGTTCAGCACCTCCAGAGAGGCGGACTCGTTATCAGTATGCGTGGCCAGCACCATCGATGAGGCCTTCTTATGCGCCTCCAGCTCCACGGCAGTATGTGCCTCAGGCACCGAGACCGCAGGCTCTTCCAGCCCCACGGCCTGTTGCACCTCAGACGATGAGGTATACTCCACTTCCGGCCCCTCCGACTTATGCACACGAGGTCTGCACTTCATGCGGCCGAAGGCACCCGGCAGGGGATTGCCGAAGGGCATCGGGTGGATGTTTTCATTGTGGTCGCCAGGGCCATATGATCAGGGATTGCCCCAGTCGGCATTTACCAGGCCAGTCTCAGGGGATTAGTCCACCAGCACGCCCAGCAGGATCATATCAGGCGTCATCTCAGACTACCCGGTCTACGCCTCAGTCTCGCCAGGCAAACCAGGGGCGAGTTTTTGCCTTGACAGAGGGTGATGCACTTGCATCTGACGATGTAGTGCAAGGTACGCAGTTGTAGCTCATTTAATTATCCGTGAATTGAACTGTTAAGTATTAATTGATTGTGTACGTACTTGAAATGTTTTATATGTATATATACCTACATGTATACACTGTTGATGCATGGATTGACTTAGTTAGTTAAAATTTCAGGAACCCTACTAGTCAATGAATATTTGGCTCGAGTATTGATTGATACCGGGTCTACTCATTCATTTGTCTCGCCGAGTTTTTTAGAGGGCTTTTCTATGGAGCCTACTCAGCTAGAACCGGAGTTAGCCATTTCGACTCCTCTCGGCAAAACAGTATTGGCAGAGAAAGTGTATAGAAATAGTGTGGTCCAAGTTGGAAGCCACGAATTGGCAGTTGATCTCATCGTCCTTGGATTCCAAGACTTTGATGTTATATTGGGAATGGATTGGTTAGCAGCACATCATGGGCATGTAGCTTGCTTTGAGAAAATGGTACTCTTCAAGCCAGTAGAAGGAAAACCATTCCACTTTCGCGGGTTGAGAAGTAGATCTATTGCTAGTTTTGCGGCGTTGGGGTTAGCTAATCCCGAGGCAAAGGACTCATCGACTATTCCGGTTGTGAGTGAGTTCCTGGATGTATTTCCAGAGGAGTTGCCAGGATTGCCTCCAGATAGGGAGATTGAGTTTATGATCGAGCTTGCACCAGGCACAGCTCCTGTTTTCAGAGCTCCATATAGGATGGCCCCTATTGAACTCAAGGAGTTGAAGACTCAGTTGGAAGAATTGCAAGGCCTTGGCTTCATTCGACCAAGTGTCTCACCGTGGGGTGCCCCGGTGTTGTTTGTTAAGAAGAAAGATGGCTCGATGCGGATGTGTGTTGATTACCGACAATTGAACAAAGTCACCATAAAGAATAGGTATCCCTTGCCTAGGATTGATGACTTGTTCGATCAGTTGAAGGGAGCGAGATTTTTCTCGAAGATAGACCTTCGATCGGGTTATCACCAGTTGAAGATTAAGGCGGAAGATGTTCCCAAAACTGCTTTCAGGACTCGGTATGGGCACTACGAGTTCTTGGTAATGCCTTTTGGACTCACGAACGCGCCGGCAGCCTTTATGGATTTGATGAACCAGGTGTTCCGGCCACACCTTGATAGGTGCGTGATTGTATTTGTGGATGACATCTTGGTCTATTCCCAGACACGGGAAGATCACACACGCGACCTATGCCTTGCTTTGGAAATGCTAAGAGAACACAAGCTATACGCCAAACTTAGCAAGTGTGAGTTTTGGTTGGAAGAGGTGGCATTCCTAGGCCACGTGGTTTCTGCAGAAGGTATCTCGGTGGATCCGAAGAAGATCGAAGCAGTTATGAGTTGGGCGAGGCCCAAGAGTGTTACTGAGATACGTAGTTTTCTTGGATTGGCAGGCTACTACAGGAGATTCGTAGAGGGTTTCTCTAGCCTTGCAGCACCACTCACTTACCTGACAAGGAAGAACGCTAAGTTTGTATGGAGTGATAAGTGCGAGATCGGTTTCTCGGAACTGAAGAAGAGGCTTACTACAGCCCCTGTCCTTACTGTGCCATCTGGACCTTATGGGTATGAGGTGTATAGTGATGCCTCACACGTTGGACTTGGGTGTGTACTCATGCAGCATAAGAAAGTTATTGCCTATGCATCAAGGCAATTGAAGGAGCATGAGAAGAATTATCCCACGCACGACTTGGAGCTTGCGGCGGTCGTGTTTGCACTTAAGATTTGGCGTCATTACCTTTATGGGGTGGAGTTCTATGTGTTCACTGATCACAAGAGTCTCAAGTATCTCTTTTCCCAAAAGGAGCTGAATCTAAGGCAACGGTGTTGGATGAAATTTTTGAAAGACTATGATTGTACCATTCAATACCACCCGGGTAAAGCAAATGTAGTGGCAGATGCTTTGAGTAGAAGACCTCAAGGGTTGTTAGCACATATGTTGGTTCAAGAATGGAAGCTACTAGAAGATTTGGCAAATCTGGACATCAGTGTGAATGACTCTGTCCGTGGTCCTACCTTGGCAAATGTTACGGTTCGACCGTACATTATAGATTTGATCCAAGAATATCAAGCCATGGATGCTGAATTGTTGGCTTATCGGGACAAGGAAGTTGCTAAGGGTAGTGAGGACTTCTCTCTCACTAGTCGGGGTGCTATCACATTCAAAGGAAGGTTGTGTGTTCCGGCCAACGCAGATCTTCGACGAGAGATCATGGATGAGGCACACCGTTCGAAGTACACAGTGCACCCCCAGGGGGTACAAAGATGTACCGGAACCTCAAGAGTCATTTTTGGTGGCGGAATATGAAGAGGGAGGTTGCGGAATATGTGGCACGGTGCTTAGTGTGCCAACAGGTGAAAGCAGAACACATGCGACCCGCCGGTCTATTGCATTCCCTTCCGATTCCCGAGTGGAAATGGGAGAACATATCCATGGATTTCATAGTTGGCTTGCCAAAGACGGCAAGGGGCTCAGATGCGATATGGGTAGTAGTGGATCGTTTGACAAAGTCCGCTCATTTCTTACCCTACCGAACTACTTTCAACTCAAGTCAGTTGGCTGCACTATACATCAAGGAAGTAGTTAGATTGCACGGAGTGCCTGTTAGTATTGTGTCGGATCGGGATCCAAGATTCACGTCAAGATTTTGGAAAAGTTTCCAGGAGGTATGGGTTCCCGACTTGATTTCAGCACCGCTTTTCATCCACAGACGGATGGACAAACCGAGAGAGTGAACCAAGTCATTGAAGACATGCTTCGGGCTTGTATGTTGGATTTCAGAGGCAGTTGGGAAGAGCACTTGCCATTGGTTGAATTTGCCTATAATAACAGCTATCAGGCAAGTATTCAAATGGCACCATTTGAGGCCTTGTATGGGCGAAGTTGTAGGTCTCCTCTCTATTGGGATGAGGTAGGCGAAAGGAAAGTACTTGGTCCAGAGTTGATTGAGCAAACTACAAACACAGTTAAGATCATCCGGGATCGATTGAAAGCCGCTCAAGATCGCCAAAAAAGTTATGCGGACACACGCCGTAGGGACTTGGAATTTCAAGTAGGGGATCAAGTTTTTGTGAAAGTATCTCCTAGCAAAGGGATCATGAGATTTGGGAAGCGAGGCAAGCTCAGTCCTCGGTATGTTGGGCCTTTTGAGATTATCACACGGGTTGATGAAGTTGCTTATCGAGTAGCTCTTCCACCTCACATGGCTACAGTTCATAACGTCTTCCATGTGTCCATGCTTCGGAAATATCTTGCGGATCCTTCGCATGTCATAGACTTGGAACAGTTGGAGATTCGAGAGGACCTCACCTTGATTGAAAAGCCAGTCCAGATTTTAGATCAAAGGAATCAGGTGCTTCGCAACAAGACAATCCCTTTGGTTCTTGTGCAATGGCAACACCATGCTTGGGAAGAAGCTACATGGGAGCGTGAAGCCGAAGTCAAAGCAAAGTACCCAGAATTACTTGAATGAGTTTCTGTGTGGAGTCTGTATATGACTTGTAATGTTCTTTTGATTTGTAATGCAAGTAGTGTCTGAATTTCGAGGACGAAATTTTTGTAAGAGGGGGAGGATGTAGAGCCCCAGACTTTTTCATGCTTAATACATGACGCTTTCGTTGTCATCTTGCCTTTTTAAGAGGTATGATTAATAAATGAGGAAGAATTTGGAAATTTCGAAATGTCAGAATTGTTCCTCTTCGAAGTACGAACACAACGCAAGTTGAATCGTCAAAATCGGACGAACGAGTCAAAAGATATGGCCAAAACAGTCTGTACCTGTAGGAAATCGTAGCACAGACAACGTACTCTGATAACGTATACTGTGTGCATCCGTTGTATAACTCACCACGGGCACGTTGTGCAGCTCACCACGGGTACGTTGTACAACTCACCACGGGTACGTTGTACAACTCACCACGGGCACGTTGTGCAGCTCACCACGGGTACGTTGTACAACTCACCACGGGCACGTTGTGCGGCTCACCACGGGTACGTGTACAACTCACCACGAGTTGGCACTATTCACGGCACCACGAGTGGGCACTATTCACTCACCACGAGTTAGCACTATTCACGGCACCACGAGTTGGCACTATTCATGGCACCACGAGTTGCACTATTCACGGCACCACGAGTTGCACTATTCATGGTACCACGAGTTTGGCACTATTCATGGCACCACGAGTTGCACTATTCATGGCACCACGAGTTGGCACTATTCATGGCACCACGAGTTTGGCACTATTCACGGCACCACGAGTTGCACTATTCATGGCACCACGAGTTGCACTATTCATGGCACCACGAGTTTGGCACTATTCATGGCACCACGAGTTTCACTATTCATGGCACCACGAGTTGGCACTATTCATGGCACCACGAGTTGCACTATTCACGGCACCACGAGTTGCACTATTCATGGCACCACGAGTTGGCACTATTCACAGCACAATGTGTTCAGCACTATTCACGGTCCTCGCGTCATTGCAGAAATCCCAGTAAGGGTATTACGGTCTTTTGGTCAGTTCACTCTTACCTTAAGAGTTTAACCCGAGCCTTTAGGGCTTCATTCGACACTTAGAGAGTTTGAGAGAATAGGAGAAAGGGGAGAAGGCGATTCCAACCTAGGGTTTCCATTTTGGAGAGAAATCAAAGGGTTTTGAAACCCTAGATCAACCTCCAGCCCATTTTTCTTCAAGATCAAGGCACAAACTCGTGAGGAGCATCTCCTCAAACTAGGGCAGCAGCTACACAGTCGTTTTGGAAAGGGGTTTCTTCCTCATTTCTTCAAGGTCGGTGCTTCTTACTACCCTCCTAGTTATAGTTCCTCTTTCCCCTTCTTTTCTCTTCATTTTCTTTCATTTACACATGTGCTATGATATGGTGAATGGTGAATGGTGAATGGTGAATGGAGATGGGATGGGCGATTGGATGCCAGTGGTTGGGTGGTGATGATTAAAACGGGGAAGGACATTGTTCCAATAATAAACATACATGTATGATTGAGTAAAACCATCTAGAAAAGCATGTTGTAGGGTAAATCCATAATGAACACACCATGTTTGCTGAAATGCCAAGGTGAATACAGTGAGCTGTAAAATAGGAAATACATGCCTAATAAATTCTGAATATTGCTAGGGCCTATGATAGTGTGTTTCCTGTTTTCCCTAAATGCTATGAATATTGAATTGCTTAATCTTTGACGCTATATGTGTTGTGAAATTACCCAATGGTCATGTTTAAATTTAAATGCAAGTATGTACACGGTTCCCACGAGCACAGCATGCATGGCAAGATTTATCGAGGTTTACAAGAACATGGTTAGAGGTGGGACATATCCTACGATATGTTTTACCTCGCTTTTCACAAGAAGACAAGAACCAACATTCCACGAGGGGTCTCCCCTCACTCACAAGTGCATATCATGAAGAAGGGTCTCCCTTCCCTCGCAAGTACATACATATCATAAAGAAGGGTCTCCCTTCCCTCGCAAGTGCATTGCATAAAGAAGGGTCTCCCTTCCCTCTCAAGGCATCTCACAAGGACATCTCACAAGGATATCTCACAAGTTACATGATCACAAGCAAGCACGCATGACATGCATGACATGACACGACATACAAGAATCAAGCAAGATAGACATGACAAGCTTTCAAGTACAAAAAGATATTTCAAGTCAAGTCAAGTGCACGATGTTTCAAGAGGATTTATCGGTTTTCTACGAATTACAAGCATGATTATAAACTGCTTTACTTCCTTGTATGATGTGAATTGTTTCCGTTTGACATATATGAATTGCTCCTGATTATGTATTGCTATTTCTACGCTACAATTGTTGGTTAGTATTTAGTACCCGCTGAGTATTCCATGCTCAGCCGTACTTCTTATGTCGGCAGGTTCTGGGGGAGCTACTGCCCCATTTGATATTTGTGCTCCTGGTCCATGGGTGGAAGAGGAGTACGCCGAGGAGCCTTTGGAGGAACCTCCCGTAGAGGGTTATCAGTAGGTGGTGATTAGATTCTGAGTGGATTAGCTGTGGGTGAGATGAGAGTTAGATTCATGTATTTTGGCGGGCATGTCCGCACTTTCTTTTGGAGACTTTTTGTATAAACTTGGATTTGCGTATGTATATACATGGAGGTTTGGTAGTCTTCCGCTGTGCTATGTTAGAGTATGTTTCCGTTGTTTATATCCTCTATTGTATATGCTCTGTGGGTTTTGCAGGTTAGTTGTCAAGCAAGTCATGATTAGTCGTCCAAAGTTCACTCTAACTCCTAGGGTGGGTTTTGGGGCGCGACATCAGAGACACGTGAAAAAGAACATATATGTTCACACACGCACACACCCACTCGATCAAGAGATCCAATGGCTACTGCTACACCACACTTTTATAAGTGAAAGGGTATTGAGGGAACCATGTTTTTTGTTTTTAAGACCCGTCTCCTTCTTCCTCTTTTTTCGTCATTATTCCTTCCCCTCTCTCCGACATCCCCTCTCTCTCGGCGCCTTTCTCTCTCTTCTAGCGCCGTCCCTCAAACCACATCGGTCATTTTCCCGTTCTCTTCTCTCTTTCACCTTGTTTGATATGCAGTAGATGATTTCATGTCTACAACACCATTCTAATTCGGGTTTAGAGGTGGGAATGTCCGAAATCTGTTATAGATTAATATATCCTTTTTGATGTCTCTCTTCTTCTTTCTTCTGTAGATTTTCTTGAAGTGTATAATAAATGAAACACAAAGATGTTCTGGGACTGAGATCGGATCAAAGACATTATATCAGTTTTGGGGCCTCTTTGGATAGAGGCCCCCAAAATACGAGTTTCAGTTTAAAGCCTGGAACATGATATTCTTACTTGCAAAATATTGAGTGAAACAAAATCTGATTTTTTTTTTAATAAACCAAGATGTTGTGAACAACAGAGCATAGCCAACCCAATTTTGCTTCATTTGAGGAAAGGGTGATAGATCTGTGAGTGATAAGGTTCATCCAGATTCCATAAAAAGATCTGGAGCTACTATTTGTTAAAGAAGCATTTGTTTGTTAAATCAACTTTCTGTTCTTCCGGGCGTGTGATCCTCTAGTACCAGAATCTTACTCACACCACCCTCCAAGAAAGAGACAGGGAATTGATGGTTGAGATAGTCCCGTTTGCTTCACTCTCGAAGCCATCCACTGTTGCGGTACTCATACAAAAAAAAAAAACATAACTGTGTTGGCCAAAAAACTCCAAAGTTGTTTGTCGAGTCAAAATTCGCTGGAAATTAAAAACTGAAATTTGCCGGAATCTATTTTTCAGCCGTGTTCCGAGTGAAAATTCGCCGGAATTGATGGTTGAGATAGTCCCCTTTGCTGCACTCTCTAAGCCATCCACTGTTGCGGTACTCATACAAAACAAAAAAGCATAACTGTGTTGGCCAAAAAACTCCAAAGTTGTTTGTCGAGTCAAAATTCGCTGGAAATTAAAGCCTGAAATTTGCCGGAATCTATTTTTCAGCCGTGTTCCGAGTGAATATTCGCCGGAATCACTGTTGAAGAGAATGCCAGAGCAGAAAGAAAGGAGAACGAATTCTTCTCTCTTTAGGAAACTAAAGATAGAGACAATCTTTTAAAAAATATTAAATTTCCTTGAATGCCCTTGTACATATAAAAGGGTGCGTGATTGTGACCGTTAGATCGGAAGATCCATCGATTGTAAATATATGTAAACTGATATGTTCTTTTTTCATATTTCCTTTTCATAATATAAATCTCTCGTTATCTATCAAAAAAAAATATGTTCTTTTTTCATATGTCTACGGATCCCTTCCCATACACACACACACACACACACACACATATATATATATTTATATGCACAATTTGTACTCTCTATTTATTAATAAAGTATGTACTTAGGTATATGATTTAACCCGCCGAGCAGAAAGAGTACTTTTATCTCTAAAAATAAAGGCTTTATCTTCTATTTTTGGGAAAAAACAATGTATGTACTTATGTATATGATTTAACCTGCAGAGCATAAAGAGTACTTTTATCTCAAAAAATAAAGGCTTTATCTTCTATTTTTGGGAAAAGACAATCACGAAAACTTGATTTTTTATGCCTTTTAGTTCAATGTCTGGATTTATGTTTTCTAGATTGTCAAGTCCAAGTGTACTTCTTGTTGTTTACTGTAAGAATTAATAGATATTAAAAAAAAGTTTTTTCTTTAGTCTAGCTGCCATTCCCCACCATCTTCTTCCATTAGCATGAATTAATTTTTTTAAAAATATTTTTTTATTTTTTTGGAAGGAAATATGGGGTTAGGCAGACCCCAACCGGATAAAATAAATGATCAACAAAGGAAAACTTACAAACTAGGGACTAAAGCTCCCCTAGCATCTCCCTCAATAAGGGAGGCAAGTTGCGGGGGAAAGGATTCAAGTAACCAAACAATCTCTTGCTCCATATTACAGAATTTGGCCAAAAAATCAGCCCCCTATTAGCTTGACGACTATCGAACTTAAAAGAAGAAAGAGAAAAACAACTATACATGGCTTCAATATCACGAGCAATAGATGAAGTCTTCCACGACCAAGAATGAATACCTGACAGGCACCCAGCCATGATAAGCGAATCGGTATAAACCACAAATCTCTCTCGAGCAATAATCAAACCCCTTCCAATTCCATTTGTAGAATTGGTTGGGTGGCACACCCCCCTGTCTGAGCAAACAATGCCCTTACCATCACAGAATAGGAACTTCATCGTGACCGAACTTTGGAAGTGGAGCCGTCTGAATTCATACAAAAGTTCCATTGTCTGGAGGTTGCCACTTTATCCAACGAGGAACTTTAATTATAAACGAGCCCCGTAAGTCCCACGACGAACATAACTCCCTATTCCTGATTGTATCGCCAATAATAACTTTATCCAACGAGGAACTTTAATTATAAATGAGCCCCATAAGTCCCATGACAAACATAAATGGGTTGTTATTATTGTATCGCCAATAATAACTTGCTCCTGAGAAAATCTAATTCTAGCACTCTCACAAATGAGTTGTAGGATATGCGCTGATTCCGTTCCTTCCCGATATACTAAATCATAGTAGAGAGCGAAAACCTTTTAATCTGGGATCTGAAAGAGTTACCTTTCCATTTAGCGGTCATCCAATCAAGCTTGCCATGCCAAGAACCTGGACTTCTTCTAGTAACATTATTCTTGGAAAGAGTTGCCAACCAGACCTGTGAACATCTAAAGAAAAGATGTTTTTCATTTTCTGCATGGTTTTGGCAGAGAATACACTTAGACCAAGATAGCATTCCATGCCGCACCATCTTAATTCCTAGGTAAGGAGACTTCCCCAAGCAGCCATCCACGATATAAAAGAGTATCGAGGAACTCTCTGGTTCGACCAGATTATAGAATGCCATTTCACACTCTGATGTGGCTCACAAATAGAGTCCCAAGCCGAACGGAAAGAAAAAAACTCCTTGGGACTCCGAGGTCCAAATAACTTTGTCCGAGGTTTCGAGGGTCAGAGTTCTAAGCGTTGATCCCAAACCTCAATGAGGGAAGTACAGTGAGGATTTGGTAGATCCCATCTAGTGCTGCATCTAATTTGAGAAACTTTTGATAATAGATTGCTCTCCACATCAGCGATACCATTCCCGAACTGGTTCTAGAGAATGTCGTCTTGGTGCCATTGATCTAGCTAGAGATAAATGTTTAAACCATTCTCAGTCAAGTGAGCAATCAGCTGTTCTGCCTCCTTCAAGCTCCTAGAATACCCCTCTAGCACCATGAGCTACATGAAGGAACTAGAGTAATCCAAATGGAATTTTCCCTCAGAAATCTTTTGAAGATCCACACAAGTACACAACCCAAAGAGCATTAGCTTTTGACGCTATGCGACAAACATGATGAAGGAGAGCAGCCTTATTTATATTTGCGATGCGATGGAGGCCAAGGCACCTTCAGATAATGGCTTACACACCTTTGACGAGTTGACTTTGTGGATAGCTTTTTTATAGTCACCACCGGACCACAAGAGATGACTCATAATTTGTTCCACCCGGAATATAGTAACCTGGGGAAGCTTGAAAGCATTACACCAAAAGAGGCTTTTCCCATTGAGAACAGTTCATATCAACTCACATCTACTCGCGTAGGATAAGCTCCGAGATTTCCAAGCAAAGAGGTAATTAGTGGTTGACAATCTGAGGAAGAGAGTTTAGTCAACATCAGAGGGGTCCCCAAATAGCACCCAGACCAAATTCCTTCTTTCATGCCTAGGGTATTGCAAATATTTGAGCACAAACTCCTGCCAGCTGCTGCAAGGAAGATAATAGATTTATTTAGGTTAGCTTTCAGCCCAGAGGCTCTTCCAAACGAACACAAAATAGCTTTGATGCCGATAGCTGAATGTGAGTCCACTTTGGCAAATACAGATAAGTCACCAATGAATGCTAGATGAGTAATCAGAGGGGCTTCACACCACGAGTGAGTAGAGAACTGTCCATCAGTATCCCCATGGTCCAGCTGCTTCCTTCTCCACCAACTACACGCGTCGCATCTTCATCTTTATCTTCTAATTTTTCTTTTCACACCATATTGAAAAAAGAAATTCATAGAAACCATCTCCTCTATCTGAATAGGTTCTACGAACTGTTGGTTTAGTTCATCCATCTTGCTTCACACATCTCTATCCAGGTATGTTATTGTTGTGAAAAAGTAAATCTCAGATCAAGTAATATTGTTTATTTAAACATTAAAACCTTGTTGGGTTTTGTTTAAATTCTCGTGGATTGTTTGGATCCGATCCAAGTTGGGGATGGTACTCTTTAAAAATCAATCTACTCTTCTGGGCAGTAATTGTTTTTTTTGTAGTACAAGTGAAATTTGATTGTAAATCATTCAACTTGTGTAATTGAGGGTTTTGCATTTCTTTCTTCACCTTGATTTCACTGTTTTGTAATTTTTGTGAACTTTGATTTTACATTATAGTTTACAAGTTATGTAATCAATCTTCTCTTATGTTCAATTCTTCAAGATGTCGGCTATTTATAGAAGCATCTGTTTGGTTTTGTGGAATCATTTAGGTAGTGATCTTCAAGCTTTCAAGCTTCACAAATTGAAACCCACTCGCATCAACAATAGTTGTCTCTGTTTGGTGCTTGTGAGCTAACTCATTCTCCAATTTTTTTCTGCAGCCTAGGATTTCAGGTTTTTTTTTTTCCCATGAAGTATCTTACTTAAAGCTCTGAGTCTTGATCTGAAGACAATTCCAATTTTTCAAAACACCGTTATAAATTCGTGGTTTCAATAGGAACAATGAAGATGATGCCTGATATTTTGAGAGAACAAGTAAATTGAATGGCTGCTGATTCGGACTGATCAATGTTCAAAATTGAGTTGCAAACTCTAACCTTTGAGCTACTTCATGTCAAGAATGAGAGTTTATTTTTTTATATCAGGAAAAAATAACTATCAAGGATTTCTCTATTAGAACCAAACATGAGTTTTTATCATCAAGGATGCAAGATAGAAGAAATTAGTCACAAAAGTTGGTTTAAGTGCTTAATGCAGATCGGGTCCCGGGTGAATTGTATCGTCACCCTAGGGTGTCGAAAAGTTGTTTTGCAGGTCGTATAAGGTTATAGACACATCCATTAGCCTGGAAACGTTCCCTAACGGGACGGTGCGTTACCGGATTTGGTTCACGGGCGTGTGGCCCGAGTATTTCAGTTAACCAAGTGAGGCTTGGGTTAACTGGGGTTAACCTGTGGTTAGAAAACCTAAGCAGGGTTAAAGTATAATCCTCCGTGACTGATAGTCGGGAGTGGGTGGATTTGATATCCATAGATCCTCTTTGACTAGGTCAGGGGAGAACAGATTGTTGTGTTATCTGATAGATATGCAATATCGAGGCTGAGTCAGTAGGTTGTGATGCCTCTGATAGATATGCCGCCCGAACCGTGGCTGAGTCAGATGGTTGTGTTATTTGAAAGATATGCCGTATCGAGGCTGAGTCAGTAGGTTGTGGTGCATTTGATAGATATGCCGTCTGTACCGTGGCTGAGTCAGATGGTTGTGTTGTCTGATAGATATGCCGTATCAAGGCTGAGTCAGTAGGTTGTGATGTCTCTGATAGATATGCCATTCGTACCGTGACTGAGTCAGATGGTTGTGTTATTTGATAGATATGCCGTGAGGATAGAAGTCCCCTCCATGGCTGAGTCAGATGGTTGTGTTGTCTGTGATCTGATAGATATGTCGTGATGGTAGAATTCTCCACCGTGGTTGAGTCAGATGGTTGTGTTTGATAGAGATGCCGTGAGGCTAGAGTTCCTCACCGTGGCTGAGATCAGACGATTGTGTTGGTTCTAGCGGGTGAAGGCCTGGATTATGTATCGAGTCTATGGACTCAAGGTTGTAAGTCTATGGACTCAAGGTTGTACGGAGTTTAAGGACTTAAGGTTGATTTCATTAGGTGTAAGCCTGGTTGATCTCGATAGTTATCATGGGGGTATGGGACGCCATGGTAACAAAATTAATGTTAACGGATTTGGAAATTGACAAAATTAATGTTAACGGATTTGGAAATGGATAACGAGTCTACGAACTCTAACTTGGATATTGAGTCTACGAACTCAAGTTGAATATGGGTGAAGGCCAGTTTATCGAGTCTGCGGACTCAAGGATAGAGTGAGCGGTTGTCTGAAAGGGTAACCTACTGGTGTAAGCGATGATTGGATGAACTTGGAAATTGAGGTTCGAAACCTTGAAATAGGGTGAAATAGCCTTGAGTGACATCGGGTCACGGATTACGATATTATATATTGTTATAATATGAGAATTGTATTGCAACACTATATCGTTATTGATGATAATGATTGTTACTAGGTGAAAAATAGCCTAGATAGATTGTGGATTTTGCTGGGCTCTATACCTCACTCCTCTCATTTTATGTCTTCAGATTTGGAAGTAGTTGCCAATTGGCAAAGAGTTAAATACTTGATGGATTTTGAAAGTGTACCAGCGCAGTTGTGGCGCCAAAAGTAACGGCTAATGTGACGCCTCGAACCCGCGCCTAGGGAACCTCGGTTAAAGTGAAATCACTCTGGGTGACCTCGGGTCACGATTTATCTTTAATTATTTACTATTGTAATTTGGAAGTTGAGCGATATTATTATGTTATTCTTATGTGTATTACTAGGTGGAAAATAGCCTAGATGGATTGTGGATTTTACTGGGCTTTATGGCTCACTCCTCTCATTTGATGTTTCAGATTCTGAAGCAGGTAGCTTGATAGAGTCTGGAGAGTGTTCCGGCGCACTTGTGGCGCCAAACGTAAAGGCTATTGTAGCCAGTGAGGTAACGTATTTGCTTATGATGAGTTATTGTGATGACCAGTTGTTATTGCTTATGTAAGTTCATAAGAAAAGTTGAAAAATTCCCGCATTTTCGCGGGTAAAGTCTTCCGCATGCATGGTTATGACGAACGAGCACGTGTCTCGGAATTTGTTTCCCTAGGCGCGAGTTCGGGGCGTCATAGCTAATGTAGCCAGTGATGTAACGTATTTGCTTATGATGGGTTATTGTGATGACCGGTTGTTATTGCTTATGTAAGCACTCATCAGAAAAGTTGAAAAATCCTCGCATTTTCACGGGTAAAGTCTTCCGCATGCGTGATTATGACGAACGAGCACGCGTCTTGAAACTTGATTTCCTAGACGCGGGGTTCGGGGCGTCACAAAAGGATCCGGGCATTTTGTGTATGGTGGATTTGGAGAAGGCCTATGATCATGTGAACTGGGAGTTTGTCGACTATCTGCTAGGCAGAATGGGTTTTAGGGAGAAATGGAGGACTTGGATGCAGTCTTGCAAATCAACAGTTTTCTTTTCTATCTTGGTCAACGGTAGTTCAGCGGGGTATTTCCCTAGTTCCCGGGGTTTGAGGGAGGGGGCCCGCTCTCCCCCTTACTCTTTGTAATCGTTTCGGAAGCTTTAAGCAGATTGTTGTTAAAAGGCGAAGGATTCCTGTTTGAAAGGTTTCGGATTGGTCAGAATGGAATGAGGATCTCACACCTCCAGTTTGCGGACGACACTCTTATTTTTTGCAGGGCATCAAGGAGGGATCTTCTTAATATCAGATGCATTCTTAGATGCTTCGAGGTGGTCTCAGGTCTAAGGGTGAACCTAGCTAAATCCGAGATTTTGAGCGTGGGGGAGGTTCCCATCATGGATCATCTTTCTACTTGCTTAGGTTGTGCAGTAGGGTCACTACCTTCCGTGTACCTAGGTGTGCCTCTGGGAGCGAAATATAAGGAGAAATCAGTTTGGACGCATTGCTAGAAGATTGGCTGGGTGGAAGGTATCGTATCTTTCAAAAGGGGGGAAATTGACCTTGATCCGGAGTACGTTGCAAAGTGTCCCAACTTATTTTTGTCATCTCTTACCATTTCACGTTCGGTAGCTCATACCATAGAAAGAATTCAGAGGGAGTTTCTTTGGAGTGATAGAGAGGATAGAGCAAACTATCATCTAGTAGCATGGTCCCAATTGAGCCGTCCAAAGGAAGTAGGCAGGTTGCATATTAAACCGCTCATCCAGATGAATAGAGCTTTGCTGGGGAAGTGGGTATGGAGGTTTGGA
Source organism: Tetracentron sinense (assembly GCA_015143295.1). Taxonomy (NCBI): domain Eukaryota; kingdom Viridiplantae; phylum Streptophyta; class Magnoliopsida; order Trochodendrales; family Trochodendraceae; genus Tetracentron; species Tetracentron sinense. The sequence goes on along the minus strand of CM026553.1, from coordinate 24,183,962 downwards.
GAGGACAGGGAGAGCTTGTGGATGGCTGTGATAGTAGCCAAGTTTGGGGAGGTATCTCGTTGGATTCCCTGGGAGGTTAGGGGACCCCACGGATTGGGGTTATGGAAGGGAATTATGGCGCATGTTGGTTTGGTGGTGCCTTTCTTCAGCTACAGAGTGGGGAGAGAGTCGGAGATTAGGTTTTGGAAGGATATTTGGTCAGGCTCCACTCGCCTCATGGATGATTTTGGAAACCTATATTCTATCGCTGCCGATAAGGAAGTCCTGGTAGAGGACTCTTATGAGAGAGGTTCAGATGGAGTTGTTTGGTGCCCACGGATGAGGAGAGATCTCAACGACTGGGAAATCAGTGATTATACGCATCTATTGGCTCGGATTAACTCGGTTTCTCTTTGCCCAGAGATTAGGGATCGCCGATTATGGTCTAGGAGCAACCAAGGGCGGTTCTCGGTTAGAAAGCTGTTTCAATCCATATCCTCCTTCCTGGGGTTGTCTTATCCGCATAGTGGAACCCCGGTATCCCATCTAAGGTGTCCTTCCTCTGGATCACATCGTTGGATAAACTTCTCACTGCGGACCATTTGCAGCACAGATGATGGAGCTTGGCGAATAGGTGTTACATGAGTCTCTGGTTAGAAGAGACAATAGACCATCTTCTTTTACATTGCCCAGTTGTGTCGGAGGTGTGGAATTGCTATTTATCCCGCCTGGGGATGACTTGGGCCTTCCCTTTGTCGTTTCGCCATCTCCTAGACTGTTGGCTAAGGGAAAGAGGGGAGGGAGTGTGGGGAGGTTTGGGGAGGGCTTCCAGGGGCGATTGCTTGGACTCTCTGGTTAGAGAGGATCCGCAGAGTTTTTGAGGACACTTTGACATCTACGCCCCGGATTTGCACCCGAGTCCGGGGGCGGTTTTGGAATGGGTAGGCCTTCACAGCTCAAGGGAGGAAATCCAGAGTATTTTTTATTAGCTCCATGGGCATTTAGGGGGAAGGTTGTAGGTCGAGTTGTTAGCCCAGGGCTTTGTTTACTTGCTTGTATAAACTAGTAGGGCCTGTCAGTTTGTGTTTCTTCCTTTCTTTCACATTAATAAGATGACATATTGATAAAAAAAAATATGGGTCCAGTAGTTGGATCACTCGATCCCCAAAGTTCATGTTTCTGGTTAAAATCCGATCTCTCCTTAACTAAGCAACGAGTTTAGACATGTAAGGTGGGTTTTTTTTAAAGAAATCGAGATAGAAGATAATGAAGAATGAGGAATCAAAGACCTTTGTGTTAGATTGTTAGTTGCTGAAGATGATGAGGAAGAAGTTATTTGCTGTGGAATCGAAGACCTTTGAGTTCGGGAGTGAGGGCACCAGAGATGGGTTTTTAGTGAAGATTGTCGAGCGGGGAAGGTGAAGCTTGATGGAGTTGTAGCTAATGGAGCCCAGCTTTTGGTGGTTGCTTTGATTTGTAGGGGATTGTGTGAGAATTGTTGAAGATTCTTACAGGATGGAGCGATACCAGTGCTCACCTAGAGTATTCATTTTAGAAAGGAAGAGGAATTCGAATGGGGCGTTCATTTCTTTAATGGCTATCCCTTTGGAAGGAGGTAGAAGGAAATGGATCATCTTCCCAGAGGCCAAGCTGGGCTTTGGATGGAAGGGGTGCTGCTTTCTCTGAACTATATCATTCTGCCTCAATTTTGCCCCAGAAGGTCTCCTGTAGAGGAGACCAATCCTCCCTCATCAGCGCCACCTTTCATCTCACCCTCTGGTGCCTTCCCTCCTTTAGTCGCTCAGGAGCCTTCTCAAGAGGGATAGTGGGACAGGGCAATAGTTTGCGCCTTTTCTCACTCGTTAGCCAGTTGGTCCAGGTTGGAAGAGCACATCCACTCTTTCTTTCCAAGCGATGATCGCCTTCTAAGCGGGCCGTACTTGCAGGGCCTATGGCCTCCAGTGAGGGCCAAACATGTGTGAGCTCTTCCGAAGCTCGAGAAGGGAGGGTAGCGTATCAGGGGGCATGGAGAAGAGGAGAGGAGCCGGCTTCTCAGAAGTTTAGTATGAACGGAGTAGTCGTCTCTGTTAAGGGGAGCTTCCTGTCGGGTGTCAGTCCTAAACCCACAGAGGCTACCTCAAAGGGTTTCACCGAATTGACTAAAGGTATAGGTGGGAAAGGACGTAACTCAAAAAAGAATCAAAAGAGAACATGGCATCGAAGAAAACAAAGGTGGTAGAGGAAAGTTTCTCTAGGGGGTTTCGGTTTGGTCAGAGATGGAGTCCTAAATCAGGCTGACCTAAAAGCATCGGGTTTCGAGGAAGTAAGGAAAGAGGCCATGGTTGAGGGCCAGTTCGATCTCGTTGGAGTAGGGCCTGAGTCTGTTCGAGGTTCAGGGTCTAGTAAGTTTGGGCCTATCTCACCGCCTCAGCAATCAGCCCAAGTCTAGTGCGATAAAGGTCGGGGGTTGGGTCCACGAAGGTTAGGCCTGAATTCCAAGTCTTTTCGGTTAGCCCTGGGCCCGTAGGAGAGAATTTGGGGGAAGGGCCAAGGCTCTCCATTTAGCAGCCCAAGGGGGCTCGAAGCCTAAGGGGGTGGATCTAGTGCTAAGCCCTTTGAGATCGGGCTCCCTCTCAGTTAGGGAAATCGATCATTTCGAATCGGTGGTGGATCGCTTTGGTTCAAGGGGAGAGCACCTAAATAATTTAAATGAGAGAGGAAGGGGGACGACTATTCTGATCTATCGATGGGAGAACCCTCTTCCACAGATCTTCAGTCTTTGGTGGAGGACCGAGATTTTGTCACTCCTTCTCCGGAAGAGAGACGAACTGGGAAGAGCGGTGGGCGTCGTCTCTTTAGTTCAAAGAAGGTGGCGGAGGGGGGTAGTCGCTCTCAGTGGCCCGTCTCATTGTCTTCTTCGGGCAGATCTTTGGAGGGACGTTTTTAGGACGCTGGTTCGATCAGCTCGGAGATAGAGCAGCACACCACATTGGTTTTTACCGAGTGGGAGTCTGGGTATTTGACGAAAAAGGGGGTTTCTTCGGTGCAAATAGCTTTGGATCTTCAATTGGTTGTAGGATTCGCAGGGGAGATGGGGCCAATGCCTGTGGTTGGGAACCTCTCCTAGGTTTTGGCGGCGGACCTCGAACCAGCAGAGGTATGTGTTGCAAAGGGGACATCCGTAGTTGAGTTTTTCTTGAATAATCGTTCAGTAGGGGAGAAGGTCGAGGAGATGTAGTTCAGCGACTAGATGATCAAGGAGTTAAGGGGTTTGCGTTAGAGCCAATTCTGCTACAATTATTAGGGGCAAATTTAGAGAGGCAGATAATCCCCTCCTCTGTCCCTTTGGAAGAGCAGGGAAGTGGCTCCTCCTCCAAGCCGGATAGAGGTTTTGAAGTAGAGAGATTTAATCTTCCACCGAATATTGGCAACCAATTTCAGGGGGAGAACCAAGTTATGCATCCTCAGATGTGTTAGGAGATCTTTGCTTGGGTGGTGAATCAAATGGAGGGGGTGGGGAAGTCTCTGGGCCTATCAACGGAAGAGCATGATGCCGAGACTTCTAGTCTCTTTCAGCGTATTGAAGGAAGAACTAGGGGGGGGGGCGGGGGGGGGCAAGGGCAGATCATAAGGCAAACTGGTGGCTGTAGAGGAGCGTTGGTGATGGAGAAGAGGCGGTTAAAATGCAGTGTCAATTATGATCGAGTTAGGAAGAAAGGAGAGTCTGCTAGCCAAAAGTCATCAAGGGACCTTCAAGTGCTTAGATGAATGGTATCTCTATTATCTTATGGAATATTAGGGGGTTGGGTCAGTGGGAAAAGAGGGTGGCAATAAAAAAGTTTGCAAGTTCCAAGCATCGGTCGATTCTATGTATCCAGGAAACCAAACTTTCAGTTACTCAGGACTTCCATGTTCGAGATATGTGGGGCAGCCAAGTTCCGGGGTGGATTGAGCTTTCGTCATTGGGAGCATCCGAGGGAATCCTGCTTATGTAGTACAAAGCGAAAGTGGAAGTCTTGGAGTCTGAAGTGGGGGCGTATTCGATATCCGTCTTATGCGGATTGATTAGGGAGGATTTTACTTGGGTCTTCTCTGGGGTGTACGGGTCGGTAGGTAGATCGGAAGATTTAGAGCTATGGGCCGAATTGGACGATGTTAGTGTGCGATGGAGTCAGCCCTGGTGCTTGGGAGGGGATTTTAATAGCATTGGGTTTGTTTCAGAAAGAAAAGGGGGTAGTGCCCTTACTCCAAAGATGAGGCGTTTTGGAGCCTTTGTTTTTGTCATGGGTTGATTGGCTATCCTACGAGGGGAGCTCAGTTTACCTGGTCCTAAGTGGGTGACAATAGCATAGCGAGCCGTCTTGACTGTTTTCTTTTTGATCAAGAATGGGAGGATCATTACCCTTCCATCACTCAATCCTCTTTGCCTAGACCCTTATCAGATCATGTGCCTCTTTTGTTAGAAACGAGGAGTTTTTTGGAGGGCCTAGTCCTTTTCACTTCGAGAACATGTGGCTGGAGGACGAGCAGTTTAGAAGTGTAGTAGTCAAGGTGTGGAACCATGCTGAGGGGTAGGGGTCTGCTAGCACTCGTTTTGGGACTAAACTAAAGACCCTGAAAGTTCGCTTAAAAATTTGGAATAAGGAGGGTTTTTGGAAACATTCAAGTGCGTCTTGCCGGGCTACTTCGGGAGATAGAATGTATGGATGGTTTGGCTGAGTTGCCCGATCTATCCGCCTCTGAATCAAGAGAAAGAGAGGAGAAGAAGTTGGATTATGTTTCTAATCTTAAACTTAAGGAATCACTTGGAAACAAAAAGCTAGGACGCGTTGGCTAAAAGAGGGAGATGGAAACACGAAATTCTTCTATAGAATGGCTAACTACAACAGAAAAAGAACTTCATCTCCAAGTTGAGAGTGGACGGGAGGTGGAAAGAGGAGAAGAGAGATCGAAGATAGCGTAATCTCTTATTACAAGGACATGTACTGCGAGAGGGAGAGGTGGCGGCCTAAACTTGATGGGCTTCCTTTCGTCGGTCTGTCCTCGGATCATAGGACGTCCTTGAGACTCTGTTTGAGGAAGCGGAGGTGCTTGATGCATTAAAAAGTTTGGCTAATGATAAGGCTCCCGGGCCAGACGGGTTCACCATTGAGTTTTATAAAGGCTGTTGGGAAATTGTGGGGCAAGATTTCATGAAGGTGATGCAAGAGTTTTTTGATACAGGGAGGTTTGACAGAGTGATGAATAAAGGAGCGGTGGAGCTTAAAGATTTTCGGCCCACATTAGTCTTGTGAGTAGCTCGTATAAGATCCTCTCTATCGTCTCAAGAAAGTTATGGCTTCTCTAATATCCCCGCATCATAGTGCTTTTGTTGGTGGTCGCCAAATTCTAGATGAGATTCTAGTTGCAAACGAGTGTATCGATTCCAAGGTTCGTGCAAAGACCCAGGCATTCTTTGTAAGGTGGACAGGGAAAAGACTTATGATCATGTCAAATGGGATTTCGTTAATTACATTCTAGGGCGGATGGGCTTCGGGTTAAACTGGAGGCTATGGATGTGGGCTTGCATATCGTTTGTTTCTTTCTTTATTCTGTTTAATGGCAGTTCTGTGGGCTATTTTCCTAGTTCTCGGGGATTGAGACAAGGGGAACCGCTCTATCCTTTCCTTTTTGTGATTGTTTTGGAAGCTCTGAGTAGAACGCTATCTAGAGCTGAGGGGTCTTTCTTTGAAGGTTTTTGGGTTGGATTGGTTTGAGGATTTCTCATCTCCAATTTGCGGATGATACCTTCATTTTTTGTCGGGCTTTGAGAAAGGATCTCCTTATCAGATGTTTTGAAGCAATGTCAGGTTTACGAGTTAATTTAGCTAAATTTGAGATTCTGAGGGTTGGGGAGGTCCTTATCATTGATCACCTTGCCATTTGCCTAGGATGTGGGGTGGGGTCTCTACCTTCTGTTTACCTAGGCATGCCTCTGGGAGCAACTTATAAGGCGAAATCAGTTTGGAACCCAGTCTTAGATTGCTTTGCAAGAAGGTTGTCAGGGTGGAGGGCATCCCTACTTATCGAAAGGGGGGAAATTGACTTTGATTCAAAGCATGTTGCAAAGCCTCCCAACTTTCTTCATGTCGTGTCTTACTATTCCTAGTTCAGTGGCCAACACCATAGAAATGATTCAAAGGGAGTTTCTATGGAACAATAGGGAGGATAAAGCAAAATACCATTTAGTAGCTTGGTCCCAATTGTGTCTGCCAAAGGAAGAGGGAGGTTTGAATCTGAAGCCGCTTACCTATATGAACAAGGCTCTGCTAGGCAAGTGGGTGTGGAGATTCGGAGAGGGGCAGTTTGTGGAGGGCCGTGATAGTAGCCAAGTATGGGAAGACTTCGTGTTGGATCCCTCAAGAGGTTAGGGGCCCTCACGGGAAGGGCATTATGGCTAATGCTAGCTCAGTTGTGCCATTCTTTAGATTCTGGGCGGGGAGAGGGTCAGAGATAAGGTTTTGGAAGGATATTTGGTCAGGTTCCACCCATCTCAATGTGATTTTGGCAATCTTTTTGTCCTTTCTTCTAATAAGGATGTTCTTGTGGAGGACTCTTATGAGAGAAATACAGAGGGAGTTGTGTGGTGTCCGAGGCTGTGGAGGGATCTAAATGATTGAGAAATCAGTGTTTTATCTCAGCTTTTGGAGCGGATTTCTTCGGTAGCTTTGTGCCCAGAGGTTAGGGATTGTAGGATATGGTCTGGGAGCAATCATGGGTGTTTCTCTGTTAGAATTTTGTTCTAGTCTTTGCATCCTTCTCTGGGAGGGTCGTATCCTCATAGAGTGGTGTGGAACCCTGACATACCCTCCAAGGTTTCTTTCTTTCTGTGGACAACATTGTTGGACAAAATCCTAACCGGAGATCATTTGAAGCACAGAGGATGGAGTATGGCTAACATGTGCTTTATGTGCTTCCAAACGGAAGAGACGGTGGACCATCTTCTTTTGCATTGCTTAGTCGATTCGGAGGTGTGGAGTTTCTTCTTATCTCGCATGGGGGTGGCTTGAGTTTCTCCCTCATCTTTTCGTCATCTCCTTGATTGTTGGCAATGGGACAGAGGAGCGGGATCTTGGGAGGTGATTTAGGGAATCTTTCCTGGGGCTATCTCTTGGTCTCTTTGGAAAGAGAGAAATCACAGGGTTTTCAAGGATGTTTCATCTTTAGTGCCCTGGATTTGTTCTGGTATCCGGTTGGTCATCTTGGAGTGGGCAGCTCTTCGTGGCTTGAGGGAGGATATCCAGGAGCTTTTGTATTAGTTTTGTTTGTTCCCTGGGGGGGACGGGTTTTAGGTAGTGTTGCCGGCCAGAGTCGAGTTTATTTGCTTGTAAACCCGGTGGCCATTTGAGTCTTTCTTGTGTTTTTACTTTTTGATTTTAATGAGATGAGATATTGATAAAATAAAAATAAAAATAGCCACCTACTAGAAAATATACAAATGGTCCTTACTCCTTTTTTTTTTTTTATCAATAACTCATTATAATTTATTAAGAGGAAAGGAATATACAAAGACAAAGTGGAATGCCCAACAGGTTTACAAGCAAGTAAACGCAGCCCCGTCCTAGCAACACTACCTGAAACCCCCCTTGAGTGCTCTATTGGTCTAATACGAAATGTCCTGAATTTCCCCCTAGAGTTGTGGAGGCCAACCCACTCAAACTACCCAACAAACTCTAGTGCAAATCCAAGCCGTTGATGCCGAAATATCCTCGAACACTCTGCGATTCCTCTGTAACCAAAGAGTCTAAGAAATAGCCCCTAGAAGCACTCCCCAAACCTCCTCCCACACTCCCTTCTTTCCCATAACCAATAATTTATAAGATTACGGAACGATGAAGGGAAGGTCCAAGCCACCCCCATGCGAGATAAATAGAAATTCCACACCTCCGACGCAACTGGGCAGTGCAAAAGCAGATGATCCGCTGTCTCTTCCATCTGGAGACACATGTAACAACGATTTGCCAAACTCCAACCTCTATGCTGCAGGTGATCCTCAGTTAGAAGTTTGTCTAAGGATGCCATCCAAAGGAAAAAGGAAACCTTGGAGGGAATACCGGGATTCCACACTACTCATGCAGATACGACATCCTTGAAAATGAAAACATAAACTGAAACACATTACGCATCGAGAACTACCCTTGGCTACTCCTTAACCACAATCTGTAATCCCTTATCTCTGGGCACAGAGAGAACGAGGTAATACGCTCCAAAAGCCAAGAATAATCGATGATTTCCCAATCATTTAGATCTCTCCGCATCGTTGGGCACCAAACAGCTCCGCCCGCACCTCTCTCGTATGCGTCCGCCACAGGAGCTTCCTTATCAGAAGAAATAACAAATAGGTTTCCGAAGTCATCCATAAGGCGAGTGGAGCCCGCCCAAATGTCCTTTCAAAACTGGATCTCTGACCCTCTCCTTGCTTTAAATCTGAAGAAAGGCACTACCAATCCGGTATTAGCCATTATTCCCTTCCACAACCCCAACCCATGGGGAATCTAGCAGGAAATCTCTCCATACTTGCTACTATCACAACCCTCCACAAACTTTCCCTATCCTCTCCAAATCTCCACACCTACTTCCTTAGCAATGCTCTATCTATTTGAATGAGCGGCTTAATATGCAACCCGCCAACTTCAATGGGACGACACAACGGGGACCATGCTACTAAATGGTACTTTGCTCTATCCTCTCTATCGTGCTAGAGAAATTCCCTTTGGATTCGCTCTATGGTTTGAGCCACTGAGCGGGGGATAACCATAGATGACATAAAATAAGTTGGGAGACTTTGCAACGTACTCCTAATCAAGGTCAACTTCCCCCTATTCGAAAGATATAATGCCTTCCACCCGGACAATCTTCTTGCGATGCGATCTAATACCGAGTTCCAAACTGATTTCGCCTTATATTTTGCACCCAGAGGCATTCCGAGATACACCGAGGGGAGAGCCCCTATTGCACAACCTAAGCACATAGCTAGATGGTCAAGGATGGGCACCTCCCCCACACTCCGAATCTCAGACTTAGCTAGGTTCACCCGTAATCCTAACAACGCTTCAAAGCATCTAAGTATGCATCTGATGTTGAGAAGATCCCTCTGTGAAGCCCTACAAAATATAAGAGTGTTATCTGCAAACTGGAGATGTGAAATCCTCATTCCATTCTGATCAATCTTAAAGCCTTCAAACATAGATCCTTCGCCTTTGGCCAACATTCTGCTTAAAGCTTCCGAGACAATAACAAAGAGAAAAGAGGAGAGAGGGTTCCCTTGCCTCAATCCCCGAGAGCTTGGGAAATATCCCACAGAACTTCCATTGAAGAGAATAGAGAAAGAAACGGTCGACATACAAGTCCACATCCAATGCCTCCACCTCCTTCCAAAACTCATTCTTCCTAGGACATATTCAACAAACTCCCAGTTGACATGATTATAGGCTTTCTTTTATCCACCTTACAAAGAAACCCAGAACCTTTGCCCGCACCCTTGAATCGATACTCTCATTTGCTATTAGAATCCCGTCTACAATTTGGTGCCCTCCAACAAATGCACTTTGTTGAGGTGAGATAAGCCCATAACTTTCTTGAGCCGTGTCGCCAAAACTTTAGATAAGATCTTGTACGTACTACTTACAAGGTTGATGGGCCTAAAATCTTTAAGCTCCACCACCCTGTCCTTTTTGGGGATCAAAGCTATGAATGTACTATTCAAAACTCTATCAAACCACCCGGATTTAAAGGACTCCTTCATAACTTTCATGAAATCCCGCCCCACAATCTCCCAACAACCCTTGCAAAACTCTATTGTGAACCCGTCTGGTCCTGGGGCTTTGGTCTAGAAGGTCAGTAAAATCTAAAACCCTTCGATCTCTCCGGATATCCAATGAAGCGACAACTCACAGTTCTAGGATCAAGCTTCTGCAAGGTGGGATCATAAATTCTCGCTTCAGCATGACAACCCCAGATGCGAGAATGATGAAGACTAGACTTTCTCCCAGTCCAGAGGAAAAAGGGGGTTTCAGGAGTTGCCTTGTTGGGGACCCTGTTCAAAATATAAATAGCGGTCTTAAGGGCTTCACCCCAAAAGCTATCAGATAAATCTGTGTGACTCATCATGCTGCGAGCAGCATCCATAAAAGTTCAGTTCCTCCTCTCAGCTACACCATTCTGCTCCGGAGTCTCAGGAGTGCTGTACTGAGGCACAATACCGTGTTCACGAAGGAAACTGACAAATCCACCGTGGTTAACCCCATCAACATCAGCTTTCCCATAGTATTCACCTCCCCTATCAGAACGGACAGCTTTAATTGCCCTATCCAACTGCTTCTCCACTTCAGCCTTGTATTGCTTGAACACCTCTAATGCTTCAGACTTATGATGAATTAGAAATAAGAAGGCATAACGTGAGAAGTCATCGATAAAACTGATAAAGTATCGCTGACCACCTCGAGATGCTTGAACACCTCTAATAGCCTCACTCGGAAGGCTATTATTTACGAAGACCCCATAGTACAGGGTATGGCAAGGACCTACCACCATTTACCAACTCACACATAGTCTGAACTCCAGCCGGAGTATTACTCACTCATAAGTCTAGCTGGGAATTAATTCCTAACACATTGGTTGTCACTTAGTACGTGACATATAGTATGCACACCACATTTAATGCCCCCTAACAATACCACACATAATAGTATAAGTACATTGTACGCACACCATATAGCATATAACACCATATAACAATACTACATACAAAGTATAGTACCATCATATTCATCTCGTCAAGTCATCAAAGTAGTTGTAATATTATATCTTGGTGTTCTAGCGTTTCTAAGACCTGTGCTTGGTTGGAGCAACCATTTTAGATTAAGACTAACGTTCAGTCTCACACTTAGAACAAGACTCACTTCCGACTTACTTCCATCCTAACTTGTTTCCTAACATATGCTCTTGTTAAGCCGTGGTATAAGATTCTAAGTGACCCTAGAGACCTAAAGCCTATGCTCTGATACCACTTCTGTCGCACCCCAAAACCCACCCTAGGAGTTAGAGTGAACTTTGGACGACTAATCATGACTTGCTTGATGACTAACCTGCAAAAACCCACAGAGCATATACAAGGGAGGGCAAAACAGCGAAAACATACTCTAACATAGTATAGCGGAAGTCTACCAAACCTCTATGTATATACATAATCAATCCATGTTTATACAAAAAGAATCCAAAAGAAAGTGTGGACATGCCCACAAAAATACATAAATCTGACTCTCATCTCACCCACAGCTAATCCACTCAGAATCTAACACCACCTACTAATAACCCTCTACGGGAGGTTCCTCCAAAGGCTCCTCAACGTACTCCTCTTCCACCCATGGACCAGGAGCACAAACATCAAATGGAGCAGCAGCTCCCTCAGAACCTGCCGACATAAGAAGTACGGCTGAGCATGGAATACTCAGCGGGTACTAAGCACTAACCAACAGTCATAGCATACAGATAGCATATATAAAGCAGGAAACAATTCAAGCATATAAAGCAGGAATAATTCATATCATGACAATAAAGTAAAGGAGTATATAATCATGCTTGAATTCATAAAAGCCGATAAAACTCTTGAAAACACCGTGCACTTGACTTGACTGAAAATACCATTTTCTTGCTTGAAAACTTGTCATGTTTGTCTTATCTTATCGTATCATGCGTGTCATGTGTGTCATGCTATGTCATGCTTGCTTGGGAAAGTAAACTACTTGTGAGGGAAGGGAGACCCTTCTTCCTAAATGCCCATGCTTGTCCTGCCGTGCCATGTCATGCTTGGAACAGTAAACTACTTGTGAGGGAAGGGAGACCCTTCTTCCTAAATGCTCATGTCATGTCCTTTCACTTGTGAGATGTCCTTGTGAGATGTACTTGCGAGGGAAGGGGAACCCTTCTTATGATAATGCATGATTGACTTGTCCTTGCCATGAGCGAGGTAAAACATATCGTAGGATATGTCCCACCTCTAACCATGTTCTTGAAAACCTCGATAAATCATGTAATGCATGCCGTGCTCGTGGGAACCGTGTACATGCTTGCATTTAAATTTAAAGATGACATTTGGGTAATTTCACAACACATGTAGCATCAAAGATTGAGCAATGTAATATTCATATCCTTTAGGGAAAGCAAGAAACACACTATCATAGGCCCTAGTAATATTAAGAATTTATTAGGCAGGCCTTTACAAATTTTCAGCTCACTTTATTCACCTTGGCATTTCATCAAACAAGGTGTGTTTATTATGGATTTACCCTACAACATACTTTTCTAGATGGGTTTTACTCAAATCGTACATGTATGTTCATTATTGGAACAATGCCCTTCCCCATTTGTTCATCACACACAACCATTGGCATCCAATCGCCCATTCCATCTCCATTCACCATTCACCATTTACCATTCTCCATTCACCATTCATCCATCTCATAGCACATGTATCAATGAAAGAAAAATCAAAAGAAATAGAGGGAGAAGAGGAACTATAACTAGGAGGGTAGTAAAAAGTACCGACCTTGAAGAAATGAGGAAGAAACCCCTTTCCAAGACGACTGTGTAGCTGCTGCCCTAGTTTGAGGAGATGCTCCTCACGAGTTTGTGCCTTGATTTTGAAGAAAAATGGGCTGGAGGTTGATCTAGGGTCTCAAAACCCTTTGATTTCTCTCCAAAAATGGAAACCCTAAATTGGAATCGCCTTCTCCTCTTTCTTCTATTCTCTCAAACTCTCTAAGTGTTGAATGATGCCCTAAAGGCTCGGGTTAAACTCTTAAGGTAAGAGTGAACTGACAAAAGACCGTAATACCCTTACTGGGATTTCTGCAATGACGCGAGGACCGTGAATAGTGCTGAACACATTGTGCTGTGAATAGTGCCAACTCGTGGTGCCGTGAATAGTGCAACTCGTGGCGCCGTGAATAGTGCCAACTCGTGGTGCCGTGAATAGTGCAACTCGTGGCGCCGTGAATAGTGCCAACTCGTGGTGCTGTGAATAGTGCAACTCGTGGTGCCATGAATAGTGCCAACTCGTGGTGCTGTGAATAGTGCAACTCGTGGTGCCATGAATAGTGCAACTCGTGGTGCCATGAACAGTGCCAACTCGTGGTGCCATGAATAGTGCAACTCGTGGTGCCATGAATAGTGCCAACTCGTGGTGCTGTGAATAGTGCAACTCGTGGTGCTGTGAATAGTGCAACTCGTGGTGCCATGAATAGTGCAACTCGTGGTGCCATGAATAGTGCCAACTCGTGGTGCCATGAATAGTGCAACTCGTGGTGCCATGAATAGTGCAACTCGTGGTGCCATGAATAGTGCCAACTCGTGGTGCCATGAATAGTGCAAACTCGTGGTGCTATGAATAGTGCAACTCGTGGTGCCATGAATAGTGCAACTCGTGGTGCCATGAATAGTGCCAACTCGTGGTGCCATGAATAGTGCAACTCATGGTGCCATGAATAGTGCCAACTCGTGGTGAGTTGTACAACATACCCGTGGTGAGCTGCACAACGTGCCCGTGGTGAGTTGTACAACGGATGCACACAGTATACGTTATCAGAGTACGTTGTCTGTGCTACGATTTCCTACAGGTACAGACTGTTTTGGCCATATCTTTTGACTCGTTCGTCCGATTTTGACGATTCAACTTGCGTTGTGTTCGTACTTCGAAGAGGAACAATTCTGATATTTCGAAATTTCCAAATTCTTCCTCATTTATTAATCATACCTCTTAAAAGGCAAGATGATAACGAAAGTGTCATGTATTAAGCCTGAAAAAGTCTGGGGCTCTACAGTATCAGGTCCAAAAGACCAGTACTTCTAACAGCATCCAAATTTCGACTCTTAGTCATCTTTCCCTTAATACAGTCTATACAAGTCTCGAAGTCAGAAAATTCAAGGGGTTCCAGAACTTCAGACTTAACTAAAGACTCTAAACGCTTCTTTGATATATGACCCAATCTACGATGCCACAACATAGAAGAATTTCCCTTTTGAATTGATGACCCTGGTTCTGCCTTGAACTCTGCCCTGGAAAAAATCTCTGAGTATTTGGCTTCTTGAAAACTTTTGTCTTGAAGTTCTTCTTACTTCCAGAACGAATAGCCAAATTTGCAGATTCGGCCTTACCACGCTTAGTGCGTTCTTCCTCACTCACACAAACTGCTATCAGTTCGTTGAGAGTCCACTTTCTATCCTGTGCACTGTAATTAACTTTGAATGCATCAAAGGAATGAGGAAGAGAAGCCAGAGCTAAATGGACCATGAGGTCATCCTCAATAGTCAAACCCAACTCTCGGAGAGAGATAACTAACTTCGAGATTTTGAGAAAATGTTCTCGAACGCTCCCAGCACCATCATACTTCATAGAAATCAACTGAGTCAGACTGCTGTACTGTCTGGATCTAACTGACCCCATAAACTGCTTCTTGATAGTCTCAAGAAGCTCTTTAGCTGTCTCAGCCGAAGGGATACCTCCTCTGATGGCTTCCTGAATAGAAGCCCTGATGATCATCATGGCCATCCGATTGGCCTTCTCCCATTTCGAAAACAAAGACCTATCTGAGTCCGAAGACTCAGCAATGGGAGCATCTGGCTTTTCCTCCAGGAGGACAAAGTCATAGTCTAGGCAGCCTAGAACAATGTCTAGCTGCATCTTCCAAGAACCATAGTTTGAGCCAATCAATAGCTCAATCCCAGTCAAATTCCTGTGTACAACAGATCCGTCCATAGCTGTAAATAGTGATGTCTATATACGTTATGGTTTGTAATACAAATTATCGCACAAATTATAAAACTTTATTTGGTTATTGTAGTTGCTAATTTTAGTTCAACTTAATAATTCTAACCGGTCTAGGGGTTGAACCGGATTAGCTAAAGTGGTTTAATATTTAAAAAATGCTTTCTTCCACTTTACAGGATAGGTGGGCGCATCATCTAATCACACCTTTGGGCAAGAGATTTCGATATGCAATTCATCCCCCAAATGGTGACAATAGTCGCGCACAGAACTAACCTATCATGCTTTGCATTGATCAGGACACTTCCACACCTTTGGGCAAGAGGGTTACCCTTCTCTCACTTCCACATATAAGTTATTCTGTCCCACTTATTCTACAAGAAGTCCCTAGACACCTTTGGGCAAGACTAGTTATTCTATGTATTTAAGTGCAAACTTGCAGATTACATGAGACAAAATCTCCAATTCAAATGATCATAACTTCTTTAGGACGGTCACCTTTGGGCAAGACTATCTAACCTAATTCAGTTATGCTCATTCGAATATCTGCCTTACTGGTCATTGCTAAACCCCTTTAGGAATGACCTAACCCTTAAAAATGCACCAAAACAGTCATTTATAGTGCTCAGAAGTCCAAAAGGACCCAAAAAAATGAAACCAGAACACTCAAAAACCTCAAAAGAGGTAAGACACTTCCCTGAACGTGTCCTGGAAACGCATCACGGGCGCCAGACACGTCCCTGCGAGTGTCACGCGCAGGACACACGCGTCTCAGAAGCTGGGAGTGCGCGTCACACGCGGGAGGGTGCGTCACACAAGCTGCAGTGCGCGTCACGCGCTTGCACCTTACGGTTTCCGGTCTGATTCGGTCCGGTCTGACCGGTTCGATTCGGTTAGATCGGGCTGGTTCAGATGGACCGGTTTGGATACAAACGGGTCGGGTCAAAAATTCGGGTCGGTTTGACCCAATAGGATTCTGGTCCGGGTCCAAAATACGGGTCGGTATGACCATTCGGATCCGGTTCGGGCTAAACCTGTAGGGTCGGACCGGGTCATGGGTCAACGGGCCGGTTTGACCCTCGTCACTCTCACCCGAAATTTTTATTTATTTATTTATTATTTTTTTTTTATTTTGAAAACCAAACTGCCGTAGCAGTTAACTCCTTTAGTGGGGGCCCTACCGGCCACCATCCTGGCAGCCGCCGGTGCCAAAAGGCGGCCATAGTCCGGCGACCAAAACCTTGCCGGCGGCAGAGTTTTCCGATGATCGACGGCGGCGGAATCACCGTCCAACCGGAAACGACCGAAAAAACCCAAAAATTAAATTTTATTTATTTATTTATTTATTTATTAATTTTTATTTTTTTTTATTTTTAAATTTTATAACTCCCTTTAATCAATTAAAATATTCCGAATTCAACTAAAGGTATAACATTACCCCAAAAATTCCAGAAAAATTATTTATAATTAAAAACAATAATTATAATAATTAATCCGGATTAATCCATCATTGTTAGATTAATTTAAAAGCATGGTTCGAGCCTGTGCTCTGATACCAAGCTATTTTTGTCTCGAAATTTTGATATGAAGGATATGGGAGAGGCAGTTATGTCTTGGGCATCAAGATCACTAGAAATCGCGGTTCAGGATGTTTGGGTTTATCACAAAGGGCTTACATTGACAAAGTGTTAACCAGATTCAAGATGCAGAATTGTGCTCCCGGAGATGCTCCAGTAGTTAAGGGAGATATCTTCAATAATCGTCAATGTCCCAAGAATGAAGTTGAAAGACTTCAAGTGGATTCTACTGATTATGCTTCCGCAATTGGGAGTCTTATGTATGCCATGATTTGCATCAGGCCTGACCTGAGTTTCATTGTTGGGATGTTGGGAAGATATCAGAAGAATCCTGGAGCTATTCACTGGACTGCAGTTAAGAAAGTACTTCGGTACCTTCAAAGGACTTAAGATTTCATGCTGGTTTACCGGAGATGTGATGAGCTGGAAGTTATTGGTTATTCAGATTCTGACTATGCTGGATGTCAGGATAGTTTGAAGTCGATTTCGTGATATGTTTTCATGTTAGCTCAAGGTGCAGTTTCATGGAGAAGTGCCAAGCAATCCTTGGTGGCATCTTCTACCATGGAAGCAGAGTATGTTGCTTGTTATGAGGCTACACAACAGGCCATTTGGATAAAGAACTTTATCAGTGAGCTCAAAATAGTGGACTCCATTGAGCGACCGATCAAAGTTCATTGTGATAATGCAGCTGTCGTTCAATATGTTAAGAACGACCATGTCACAAGCAGGAACAACATATAGAGATAAAATATCTATATGTGCGAGAAAAAGTTCGAGTTGGTTTAATCATTATCCCTCACTGTTCTACCTTAATCATGATTGCTGATCCATTGACTAAGGGTCTTTCAGTTAGAGTTTTCAAAGAGCATGTAACCCGTATGGGAGTTTTAGAGTCTTTTGATTCCTTTGTTTAGTGGGAGTATTTATTTATTATCTCATTCCAGTCATTTTTATGATTCATATATTATGTTGATATACTCTCATTTATAAATATTATGGTTTTGGAAATAATTGATGCATCATTTTAGTTGTTCTTATGTTTTTGAATGCACGTGCGGAAGTATAGGCATCAAGTGAAGGTATTCACATGGCGGATGCCATTGATGTCAAGTTAAGCCCGAGAACATGCACAAAGCTCTCAAGTCGCTTGGGTTGAACATGGTTGGGCACCATATTTGAGGCCTTCATTCTGGATATAAGGTGATGGACTTCACATGACGGTTGTTGTAAGGTATCAGAATGACATGCATATGCTTAAATGCATGTAGCGTGGACACTTATGGATATACACATTTTTGATCACATAAAGTTGTGTATTTTTCATGTCACACCATAATAGTCATCATAAAGTTCCTCTCGAAGATATTAGTGTTACTAGCAGTTTGACCATGGAGTGGCCTGTGTCATAGTAATGAAAACTAGTAGATACTATGTGCTTCCATGATCACTGTTAGTGGCACTCTTGTTTTAGAGTGAAAGTTTAAGAACATGTAATTCTTGGCAACTATTTTAAAAAAAAATAAAATAGAGTGGCCACTCACGTTTTTTAAAGGTTTCAGTCCGGGAAGTCTTTTTCTTAATTATTCTTTAAAAAAAAGGATTGCTTGGGCCAAGTGGGAGATTGTAAGAGTTTTAGTATTATACAACTCTTGGTATGGCCCCACGCAATCATGTTTTGATTTATTCAAAACCCGGATTGATAAGGTTGCCAACTGAGAATGTTTAAATTGGTGGGTCCCACTAAAATGTGGTCAAACATGGGACTCACACATGTTCGATAATTAAGGAGAAACGGTTGGATGACTCACCGTTAGATTTGGTGTGACTTCCCATAACCCTTGGATCATGATGGGTGGTTACAAGGGTTTATCTAATAAATTTTGGGAAAGTCCCTCTTCTCTCTTACGTTGTTGAAAAGCCCCATTGAAAAACTTGAGAAGAGAAGAGAAGACCCCAAAGAGAAGGTTGCTGATTTTATTTTGCAGATTTCCGGATTCAAACAATCGTTCATATTATTCCCGACATTATTCATCGATCCTAAAAGGTACGAATATATTTATCCCTGAATTTATATTCACTAGATTAATTTAATATTGCATGGTCTAGATCCTATCACCATAAATTATTTGAAATAGAACAGTGTTAATTTATGGGATTAGAAATTCTTACAATTGGTATCAACCTCGAACCACCTCTGCTTCCTCGAAGGGATTCTCAAATTCCGCCCTCTGATCCGGTGGGAGTGCCGCAAAATGGAGCCCTACTAGCTTGGGTCTTCTCTTCTCCCTTTCACGATACATGTTCTTATAGTAAGAGATTATTCTATCTTCAATCTCTCCCTCGTCCTCCACCCACACTCCATCCAGCCTCAACTTGGAAATAAAGTTCCTCTTCCGATTAAAATTTGTCATTCTATGAAAAAATTTAGTGTTCCAGTCTCCCTCTTTTAGCCATCGAGTTCTTGCTTTTTGCTTCCAATTAATCTCTTCTAGCTTCAGGGTAGAATTGTACTCCATCTTCTTTGCCCCTCTCACTCTCGATACTGAGATAGAGAGATCGCGCTCCTCTGCTAAACCATCCAAGGCTTCAATCTCCCTTAGAAGCTCGACTAGACGCACTTGAATATTGCCAAAGACCTCCTTGTTCCAAATCTCTTTAATCACACTTTCAGGGTCTTAAGTTTGATCCCAGATCTAGTACTAGCTGTCCCCCACCCCCTTGACTGGCTCCACACCTCGGCAACTAGTTCTTGAAACCGTTCATCCTCCAACCACATATTCTCAAAGCAAAAGAGATTAGGTCCCCCTGTGAACCTCCTTAACTTAAATAAAATAGGAACATGATCCGAAATAGGTCTAGGGAGAGAGGATTGCGTGACATTAGGGAAGTGGGCCTCCCACTCTAGATCCACAATAAAGCGGTCAATACGGCTCGCTGCACCGTTATTACCCACTTGAGTCCAGGTGTATTGAGTTCTCCTCAAAGGGTTATCTATCAAACCATGACTATCTTGGGAGTAAAGGCCCTACCTCCTTTTCTTTCCGAGGAGAACTAGATACTGTTGAAGTCCCCCCAGACACCATGGCTTGTCCCATCTCACACTCACATCTTCCAATTTAGCCCAAAACTTGAAGTCTTCTGACCTTCCTACCAGACCGTACACCCCAGAGAAAACCCATAAAACTCCTTCCTACTAACTGGCACAAAATGGATGTCGAAAACACCCCCACCTCTGACTCTAGCACTTCCACCCTCGATTTATCCCACATGAGCAAAAGTCCCCCTGAAGCTCCCAAAGACGGAAGCTTAATCCACCCCAGAAACTGATTGCCCCACATGTCTCGGATGTGGGCCACTCGAGTAGCTACTCATTTGGTTTCCTGGATGCATAGAATCGACGGTTTTTTGGAACTCATGAACTTCTTTATTGCCACCCTCTTCTCCTCCTGACCCAAACCCCTGATATTCCATGATATTATTGAGAACTGATTCATCTAAAAACTAGAAGATCCATCGCTAACTTCGAACTTGCAATCTCCCCTGACCTCCTAACACAGTCATAATTAACAGTGCATTCTAAGTGCCTCAGCTCCTTCGCCGAAGCACTCCCGCGACCTCCTTTTTTAACTTTGGCTCTTCCCCTGTCCCCCTTTAGCCCTCCTTCAAGGCTTAGGAAAAGTCTATTATTTTTTGAGGCCAATCGAAGAGAGACCCATAAACTTCCCCACATCCTCCATTTGGTCCACCGCCCATTCGGAAACCTCCTTCAGACACATCAGTGGAAGCACAATCGGGAGCTGCCCCTGTCTCACGGCACCCTCTCCCACACAAGGCTAGCTTCTTACCTCTGCTGGAGCCTTGATCCCCTCTAAAGCCTGATCTTCCAGACAAAACTCAATCGCTCCCTTTAGAGTCTCCGTCAACCTCACTGGATACTGGGCTGGGGGAGCCTCGACGCTAGAAAGCCCCTGATTCTTACCTGAATTCGTTGGAGCAAGCTTCTGAAGAAAACTGGGCTAAGACACCAACTTTCAACACTAGATCAGGCTCCCCCGTCGCTCCTTCCCCCTCCTGGTTAGTCGACCTTTCTCGGACCACCCCTCCGACCTCCTGCTCCTCCTGCAAATGCTTGGGCGATAGCTCGTTGAACATCAGAGGTGTATAGTGCTCCATCTCAGAGCTTTACGAAGCTACATCCTAGAATCTGCCCTCCAAAGAAATGCCTGAAGAGGAATGAGGGACTTGCCTTATACTGCCCGATGATCCCTTTCCTCGACCCCTGATTCGACTCCCAGAAGAAGGAGATGCAAAGGCTCTGCCCTCCTGCGAAATACGAAGTATGCTAGATGCTTCCTTCATTGGCGTAGCCGCCACGACAAACCCCTTCGGCTCTGACCTGGATCGGAGAGGCCCTAATTTCGAACCAGTGTCTGCCATCCCTATAAGAGTCTCCTCGGTCCCCCTAACTGAAGGCATTTCAGAAGCTCCAGATCTTGACTTAATATTCTCCTTCCCCCTTCCTAAAGATGTCAAGCCCTCAAGAACGGGCCGAAACATCTTAGCTCCTCCCTGGGCTTGAATGGATGGGCCTGTGGGCCTCACGATTGAAAGAGCTCGAGCCGGCCCAGGCCTAAATTGCGGCCTGAGAAATTGAGCCCTCCTAGGATGGGCCCTAAAGCAACTTCTAATTCTAATTCAGCCTCGGGCCTCACCTCCTCTGGGCCTCCCTGGCCCTTAGCGAAAGACTTCACCCTTGCTGTCTCTAGCTCATACACTCGATGACCGGATGAGATGGGTGTATCTGATCTACCCAAAATACCCACCCCCGAAGCTTCTTTTCTCTTCCACTTTTGTCTTCTTCTTCTCCAGTTCCTTTTTTGATTTTTTTATGAATTCATTCCTCTGCCACCTCTTCCCCCTTGCACATCCAAGGTAAACTTTGGGATAACCCCCTTTCTGACTTCTGACCGAACGTCCCTTTTGGCAGAGATATCTTCTTCGGCTCTTCTGCCCGCCTGTGCCTCAGGCTCCCTCTCAAGCTTTCTCTCCATCATTTGTGCCTTATTTAGTCTTCGGACTACGGAAGACCACCCTACTGGCTGGCTCCCTGACGATACCTCAGTTCCTCCTAGTACGGCTCCCTCAACGGCTCTCTCCACCTTGAAATTTGAACTGACCGCTGGATATTCTCGCTGGGAAAAATTCTGATTGCCAGAGCCGCCTATCTCTTCCTCCGATAACACCCTGATTCTGATCTTAATGGAACCTCCCTGAACTGGGAAATCCAAAACTCGAGGTATACTTGCTCTATCAGAAGCTACAATCTTGATCGGAGCTTGCCGTAAGTCCGACAAAGACGAGGATCTCTCGTCGATCTCCAAGGTCCCTCCACAAGCATCTCCGATCTGGCAAAAAGATTTGAAATGGTCCACAAATGAACTGGAAGGACTAGTATACCTAACTAGAAAGACTCCCTGAAAAACGACTCTGGGAGGAGATTTGAGGTTGGCCACCACTGATGCATAAACAGAGTCCCTCCTCCCGGTAATTTCCATGACCCCTTAGCACATAAATCCTTTACTGTGGCCTGACTCTCCACTATGACCTACCCTTACTGCTTGCATACGGTATCAACGGAGGTTGATCTTCTCTAGGTATCAGAGAGTGAATAAACTCCTCCATCCTGGACCAGCTATCTATCGGATGAGAGAAGGAACATACTACTACCCTGTTCCACCTACCCTCAAGATCCCCCTGATCCTCAAAGCCTAAAGAAGGACCTGAATCAAAAGGAGAACCACCCTGTAACCCAGCGGAGCTTCTCTTCTCTGATACTATCTCATCTGATCTCCCTAGCCGGAAGTGGGCTGGAATAATACTGTTCAAAGAAGATAGCACCCCTTCTCATCCAAACCCCCTATGGGCCATCGGGAAGTTAATCCACCTCCTCCTACCTCCATCTGAAGGGATAGCCATTAAAGATATGAAAGCTCCCTGTTGATTCTTCTTCCTCTCCAAGATGAACACCCTTGCTGAGCACTTGCATCTCTCCACCCGGTAGGAATCTTTGGCAATCGCACATATCACCTACAAATTGTAACAGCCACCAGAAGCTCCTCTCCCCTAACTGCAACTCCACCGAACACAATTTACTTTTCTTGGTTGGTTCTACATCTAAATCTACTTCATTCAGAAAGAAAAAAACAAATCAAAAGACTATCAATTGAGAATCTAGTCTTATCTGTTAGCCGTAATCCCCGTTGTAATAGAGCTGGAATTTCTGGGAGGGGGATGTCGAACCAGCCCTTGGAAATCTTCTAATAGAGCTTTAGCTTTGTGAACACTCTGAGTTGGATGGAGTTGGTAGTTATCAAAAAGTTTCTTGTTGTGCGAATCCCAATTAGCCCAAGCTATCATTGTCCCCAATTCCAAGTCCTTTTTTTACTTGTTGATGCTGCTAATCCAATGAATGACGAATCTTGGAAGGCTTTTTCCATTTTGTAGAAGTATAATTTGATTTTGTATCTTTTGGCTTTCTTTTATTTTATAATTTGTAACTTTCTGGTTGAGTTAATTCATATGACCTTGTAGGGTTCAGAATGGAAAGGGAAAGCAAAAACCTTGAACTGGAACTTGTTACAAAGCTCATGCACAATTGTCTGAGCTACTAGTGTTGAAAAGTGGCGAGTACAGAACCTCAAAAATTTTGCCTCTAGAGAAAGAAGCACTAACAACTGATCTACAAAATAAGGTTACACGGGAAAGTTTTTTTCCCCTTACAGTTAAGACATGAATAGGAGATTGCTTTGAAATTTCAAGGTTTTGTGTGAATGTTTTAAATTTAATTACATCATGCAGGTTGGAATACTCTCGAGTAGAGATTTTAGAAAAAAAGTGTGTGAAGCTTTGCAGGTTGTGCCCCCAAACATAGTAAGAAATAGCCTAATTACAATGTTGAATTGCTTTAATTTACTAGAATTCTAAGTCAGTCACCCTAATGATGCCTGACAGTGTTAGAAACCAAAGTAGGCGTTGGGCAGTGGAGGTTTAGAATCATTTAAATGGGTTTGGAAAGGTTAAAATAGGTTTGATGTTGAAGGAATGTGATGCTGCAAGATAGGGACCGTGATTAAGGTACTTTGAGCTAGATTAGGTACTGTAAGATGGGATAGCTGGGTTTAGAAACAGAAAAATAAAAATAAGAACATGAGAGTTTTAATTGTCTTTAATTTAACCATAACTTTATCAAATATTGTTAGAATTGTGTAATCTTAAGTTGACTTGTTGGATAGCTGGGTTTAGAAGCAGAACAATAAAAGTAAAGACAGTTTTAATTGTCCATAATTTACCAGAAAAACAAATCTTATCAGAATTGTGTAATCTTAAGTTGACCTGTTGGATATATAATTGGCTTTGCTACCAAATTAAGTCATTCAAACAATTCTGATTTGGAAAAGTAAGGCCTCAAGTAGAATGACGGGATTTATGGGCCTATGTTCGATAAGTCTTCATATAACACATGCTACTTGTCTCTTGACCTATGGTGCTTCTTGCACCCACGCGTGTTCTCATGCTTTCTTGCTTGTGCAGGCATTGTTACTTATTCAAGATAATGAATGAGGTTGGAAAAGGGACCTTGAATAGCATATCTACTGCAAAGGGACAGGCCCTTGGTGACAATCAAAAGCCAAGGAATGATCTCCCTATATTTCAATTGTAGCAGCAAGGAGAGAGCTAATAGGTATAATTATCCCATTTTTTTTAATATATAGTTGATATAGTCTGTGAAGATGTTTGATTTCATTTTAAAGCTTTAGTACATACAAAATAGAGAATTCTTTCAGGCTGGTGGATTTGTTCTAAAGCAGACCGCATTAATCCATTTATGCAAGCTGATGTTGTACATAATATTGAAGCTGATGCAGTAGGGGTAAGG
Source organism: Tetracentron sinense (assembly GCA_015143295.1). Taxonomy (NCBI): domain Eukaryota; kingdom Viridiplantae; phylum Streptophyta; class Magnoliopsida; order Trochodendrales; family Trochodendraceae; genus Tetracentron; species Tetracentron sinense. Next base: position 24,159,664 of record CM026553.1, on the reverse strand, counting down.
TTTTATGTCCCCCCATCTTTTTCATATTAGGAGTCTGTCAAACCACCCACGCCCTCTGAATGACTTTAAAAAAAATAATAATAATATTGAAGCAAAGCTTTTGTTTTTCTTTCTTCCACCTATTCATCTGAAACTTTACAAAGTGATCTGGTTTCATTGTTGAGAAAAATCTAGCTTCTTGTGAAATGGCATTGTATATGTACTGTACATGCATCGTAGCTGGATCCACCAGGCAGTGGTAATGAGTTTGCCTTCACATTCTTTCATGCATTTTTGTGGTAATGCAGGGAAGAACAGATGACTGTAAAAGTTGAGAAAAGAGAGGCTGAAAACTTGATGTTAATTGATAGCTGGATGTTGCTCAACAGCTTAATGAGGTATCTCATGCTAATGTGGCTTATTTACTTTTTTTTTTGCTGTTTTTTATATTTTCTTATTCTTCTTTGGCACCTACGGTGGGTGGTAGAGATCGGACGTATTTGGGCCCCAAAAGGAATTGGGGTTTTTGATCCTTGGGGAATTGGAACATTAGACTCTTCTTCTTGAAAGCTCATCAATTCAATAAGTATTGTATTAAGTAGCTTAGCTTTCAAATACTTGGATTTGAGAGATGTTTGTCTTTACCAGATAACTTTTGTATTGTCATTATGTTCCTATGTTTTTTGTTACGGCGTTAATAAGAAGTCCCAAATGTCTATTGTTTACGCTGCTTTGTCTAAACGTATATGCTAAAGTTGGACAACGAAAGAAAAGTGAAACAAATATCCAACTTGATTTAGAATATTTGTATCTATGTCATAAAAATTTGAGATTTTAAATATATCTTCGAAAGGATGTAATTAATAGCATTGTATTTTCTACAATTTGAGAAATACTTTCAATACAATCTTGCCCGTGCAAGGCACGTGCCATATATATATATATATAGTCTTTTCCATTATGTACTACCAAGTCCTAACCATATTTCTAACAACAGTGCTTTATTTTGCTTGAGAGGTGGGGGCGCTATTAATTTGTAGTCACTTCTTAGTTCGATGCATGTATTTGAAATGAGTTTTCAGTTCCTACGCCAAGTCATTTATCAACTGGCGCTCTCCTAGTGGACGAAGTAAAGTGAGACCCACATTATTTTTCTATGGTGAATTCCAAGCCTTCTTTTTGACATGTGGTAATATTTTCACATTTATATAAGACCATTTTACAAGCTTTACAGGAGATCCTGCTAATTCTAGATGGGACAACAACTGGTTTGAATATGCTACCACAGGTGAGAAATTCAACGACGTAATGTTCTTACGACTTAGAACCTACAAGGAGGTGAATGAGCATGCCTTGATAGTTGAGAGGAATTCAACGGAGTTTTTGAAGAAGAGAGAGAGAGCCCAGGTGAGCAAATATGGCCCGCAAGACAAGAGGCTGATGATGTCAGGCCCGACGCCAGTTGCTAGGCTGACCCCTTATCAGAGGCTTACACCAGTAGCTCCTCAGGCACCATGGGCCGCTCCACCTACTCCTTGGGCACCGTTACACCTGTCATGCAGCCAGTGTGGCAAGAGACACCAGGCAGGAGAATGTCGAGCAGTCACGATTAGAGAGTGCCCGGTCCCGGTTCAGCAGATGCCTCCGCAGGCACAACCACAGACAACCAGACCACGGTTAGGCGCCGATGTAGCAGAGTCCACCTCAGGGCCCTAGACCCCAAATGTTTAAGAAGCACTTTTGGTGGAAAAATATGAAGAGGGATGTGGCCACCTACGTGTCCAAGTGTTTGGTTTGTCAACAAATGAAGGCCGAACACCAGAGACCTGCATGATTACTTTAGTCTCTTCCTATTCCAAAATGGAAGTGGGAATACATCTCTATGGACTTCATTGTTGGGTTGTGGAGGATAGTGAAGAACTTGGATGCCATTTGGGTTAACGTTGGCCGATTGACCAAGTCGGTTCATTTTCTTCCATACTGAACCACATTTAATTGCAACCAACTTGTAAGTCTGTACATCAAGGAAGTGGTTCGTTTGCATGGAGTGTTAGTCAACATTTTATCCAATCAAGACTCGAGATTTACTTCCAAATTCTCGAAGAGTTTTTAGCATGCCATGGGTTCTCGCTAGGACTTCAGTACGACGTTTCATCCGCAGACAAATGGGCAGACCAAGAGGGTGAACCAGATCATAGAGGATATGCTACGGGCTTGCATGTTAGACTTGTAAGGCAGCAGGGATGATCACTTGCCTTTGGTTGAATTTACTTACAACAATAACTATCAGGCAAGCATTCAGATGACACTATTTGAGGCACTTTATGGGAGAAGTTGCCATTCATCTTTGTGTTGGGAGGAAGTTGCTGAGAGGAAGCTTCTGGGTGTCGAGCTCATTGGGCAGACTATGGACAGGGTTCAGTTGATCAGGGAAAGATTGAAGACGACTCAAAGTAGGCAGAAGAGCTATGTCGATACTCGCATGAGAGATCTTGAGTTTCAAGTTGGAGATCATGTATTTGTCAAGATCTCGCCTACAAAGGGGGTGATGAGATTCGACAAGCGAGACATGCTTAGCAGATAAGTGAATGAGCGTGCCTTGATAGTTGAGAGGAATTCAGTGGAGTTTTTGAAGAAGAGAGAGAGAGAGAGTCTAGGCGAGTAGATATGGCCCGCAGGACAAGAGGATGATGATGTCAGGCTCGACGCCAGTTGCTAGGTTGACCCCTTATCAGAGGCCTACACCAGTAGCTCCTCAGGCACCACGGGCCGCTCCACCTACTCCTTGTGCACCGTCACACCCGTCATGCAGCTAGTGTGGCAAGAGACACCAGGCATAAGAATGCCGAGCGGTCACCAGAGGGTGTTTTCGTTGCGGAGACCGTACCCACGTTACCGATTAAGAAAAGTACTATATTCTTCTTGGCTTTTGGTTTGGGGCTGGATACTCTTTTTTGTGATTTTGTTAGTGCCAGACACATGTTATTTTGATAAATCTGATAAGTTGGTTTATTGTTTGTTGTTTTTGTAAAGCACACATGTTTTAAAGTACAAAGATGATGATGATATTGGTACTAAATATAATACATAACCTGATTTCACTACATTTTGTGAATTTACACATGCCCTTTGGCAAGAAAGTCTTCAGAACTCTTGAATTAGCTAAGATGTTTTAACTTTGTTGAGTAGAATTATTCTTGCGACTGCGACTTTTGGAGCGGATTACTACGACTGTTCCTTGCCCTGAAGTCAGGGATTGTAGGTTGTGGTCTAGGAGCAACCACGGGTGTTTCTCTGTTCGCCTTTTATACTTGTCTTTGTTTCCTCCCATTGGAGGATCGTTTCAGTATAGAGTGGTGTGGAACCCAGGCATACCCTCCAAGGTTTCCTTTTTCCTTTGGACAGCTTCGTTGGACAAAATTCTAACTGGGGATCATTTGTAGCATAGATGATCGAGTATGGCTAACAAATGTTTCATGTGCCTCAAAGCGGAAGAGATGGTGGACCATCTTTTGTCACATTGTCCAGTTGTGTTTGAGTTGTGGAGTTTTCTTTCTATCTCACATGGGATGGCATGGGTTTTTCCCTCTTCTTTGCATCATCTCCTTGATTACTGGGATAAGGACAGTGGAGTAGGAGTTTGGGAGGCGATTTGGGGAGTTCTTCCCGGGGCTATCCTTTGGTTGTTATGGAAAGAGCGAAATCGTAGAGTCTTCGAAGATGTATCGGCTTCAGTGCCCCAGATTTGCGACGGTATCCGGTTGGTTGTTAAGGAGTGGGTAGGTTTGCATTGTAATAGGGAGGACATCCAGTACATTTTACACTAGTTGTGTTTGTGCTCTTGGGGGTGGGGTTAAGGTTGTGATGCTGGTCGGGGTTGAGTTTATTGGCTTGTAAACTCGGCGGCTGTTTGTATTTTTTCCTTTGCTTTTTAATAATATGATGAGTTATTGATCAAAAAAAATATATTCTTATATATTATGCAAATTGACATAGTAACTCGTTTTCATATATTAATCATTTCCCAAGTAAGTGTTATTATGATAATTCAATTTCGGGATGTATTTTTTCCTAGTCATAATGGCCATTCAATCTTTCAGTGATTCCTTATTTCTTACTAGTTATCATTTAGTCTGCCTATAATGGTTTTTATTTTTATTTTAAGTGCGAATAATGTCACAAATCATTCTCTAACTGTTTGGATTATGTCACTTGTTTACTTCAACCAAAACAAGGAAAATTCATATATAATATATATCATCTTGCTTTCGTTACACGAAATGATTGTAACTTATCTGTGGGCGGCTATGAAGGCTGCGTTTTAGAGGGATATAAGATTGTGTTGGAGGTCATATGAGGGCTACTATTAAGGTTGTGTTTCCGTGGGATATAGGGCTGAGTTGGAGCTCATATATAACGTTGTATATTACATAATATATAATATTTAGGCCTCCTTTTTTCTTCTCCATTATCAATGACAACAGACCCATGCCAAAAGTAAGCCCCAACAACAAAGTTTTTTTACGCCAAAATAAGCCCCAACAGCACCCCCTCTCCTCTCTTCATGCCAAAATGAAGGCTGCATTTCAGAGGGATATAGGACTGTGTTGGAGGTCATATAGGGGCTACTATGAAGTTTGTGTTTTAGTGGGCTATAGGGCTGAATTGGAGCTCATGTATAACGTTGTATATTACATAATATATAATATTTAGACCTTCCTTTTGCTTCTCCATTACCAATGACAACAGGCTTCCCTTTTTCCTCTAGTTTCAATAGGTATCCACCCCCTCCATTCCCTCTCTCCATGCTAAACGTAAGCCCCAACAGCACAGCCTCTCCACGCCAAATAAGCCATAGCATCCTATCTCTATGCCAAAACCAAGCCCAAACAACACCCTCTCAATCTGTAAATCCAGTCCCAATAGCACCTATCTCATGCCAAAACCAAGCCCAAACTAATACTTAAAAAAGAGGATATTCTTATTTTTAATGTGTGTCTAGTAGTGTGATTTTCTTAAATTTTAATTAGACTAAACTAATACTTAGTAATTCTAAATTAGAATTCTTCTTAAAATCCAACTCTTAACCTTTTTATTCTAACTTCTTTCTCTAAACTTTTGTTTCTACAGACTCAATGTCTTCTACACTCTTATCCTGGAGCAGTTTGAAGTCTTCAAGAGAAGTAGCTTTCTTCTAGAGCCATTCAACGCCTTGAGGAAAGTCAAAGACCAAAACGTAGTTCATCACCTTCTACATCTAAGAGAGAGAGAGAGAAAGAGAGAGAAAAAGAGAAGCGATTTGCTATGTTTGAGGTATTTTTTTGATTGAACCTCTCTGTTTACTGTTTATGCTGCAATATTTTATATGCCTTCCATGTCCATGGATTTTGAAATCTTTGTTGCTCATCTATCTGTTCTACCATCTCTATTGATTTAATATGCATTGAATGATAATGGCGCAATAGACTTTCTTGAGTATTACTGTAGGCCAATGTTTACTATTAAATCTGACACTTTAGTTCTTTATACATGTTTTGGACCTCTCGAAATTATGTCAGTATATGATCTTTGTACCATCTTATTTTACTTTATTCTTGAATGGCAATCACATGATCATGCTGGATGTTTTGGACCTCACTAGCGAATGGAAATTTGGACGAGCTTGAGCACAAGCTTAAACTTTCGCAATGCTCTCAGATACGATCTTAAACTGCCCAAACGCTCCTCGACACAACCCTAAAATTGTTCAAACACTACTAAATATGAGCTAAAACTTTTAAATCCTTATCCAATCAACTTATTGTTCCCTTGAACTACGCGTGACTTGATTAGAATGTAGATAATCACTCCTAAATAAGAAATATTTTTTTCATGGATATTGAGAATCATAAGAAAGAGTAAATACAGAGAAATGAAATTGGACTAAAAATTGAAAAATGTTAATCTAGGATGTGAGTAAAAGAAATGTCTTTAGAAATTGCTCAAGTGTAGGCTTCATTGAACAATAAATGTCAGTCTCCATAGTCCGCTCCGTGCATCTAATTGCATTGCTCAACTATTCTTCATTAAAAAATCTCCCAATAAGTTATGGCTGAAGAAATACCTTCCAACAAAGCTTTAGTTTCAGCTTGACAGGAATCAGTAGACTGAATTGGGTGCTCCTGATAACAAGGGTGTCTTCCCCTTCGAGGTTGTAGCGTCCTTTCTCTGAAATCTAATCGAGGAAGAGTGACCGAACTTAAGAACAAGAGGGTCAATACTAAACTGGTCAGATGCCTCGGGCCCTTGATCCGCTCGCTAAAGCGGACCAAAACGAGCTCGGTTGGCGAGAGGCCCACCCGAAGAATCATTGAGAAGGACTAGAGACTTGGAACTAGGTCGAAATAGCGGCCCACTAATTGTTGAAGGCTTTTGAGCTGAAATTGTGCGACTATGCACAACTAACTCGGGATGATTAATCCATGGTTTAAAAAATCGTTGAAACCGTTATGTAACACCCGTTACGTAAAGGTTTCGGTGGCCTTCGATACCAGACACTGTACCTTTACCCGTTTATCTCGAAACAAAATCGTAACGCCCGAAACCATTACGTAACAGGCATTACGCCCGATACGTAAATGTTTCAGTCGTAGGGCTGGGTTTCGAAAATCCCTAAACTCATTCTAAAACCTCATCTTTGCTTCCTCTCTTCTTCTCTACCTATTCTTAGTACTTTTTTTCCCTAAAATCTTTTTTTTTTGTTGATTAACAACTTGATTTAGGGTTTAATTCATAGATTTGAAGAAATGTACGGCAGGTTCTTTATTTCAAGTATCTTTCAACCCTTGACCCATCTAATTTCCTTATTTCTAAGTTTTGAGCTTCATATTAGCTTTAAAAGTATCTTGTTACTCATTTATTATATGTTTTTAATTTTTTTTTTTTTTTGGTTATTGAATTTTTTTGGATTTTTTTTAGCAAAATAAAATAAAATAAGTAAAGGTAGAAACTGTTACGTAATGGCGTTACGTAAAGTTTTCGACCGTGTCCATTACAGTGTCCAAAACCATTTTTTTAAACCTTGGATTAATCCCTATCGACCATCTCTCCTCTCCACTTAAATATACTCGTCCAACCCTAGAGGTGTTTCCCATTTTGCACGAAAGATCTGAGCGAGGCCTGATGTCCGCCTTACTGTACTGAGCTTCTCTTGAGCTGATTTGAGGGTCAACCTTAGGGCTTACTCTGCCTCCTTCCAATGGAGCAGAGACCACGCCCCATCAGTAAAAGGATGAGAGCAGCGATATCGTCTCCTCCTTACTCGTCCTCAAGTACGGCTCTGAAGGGGTTTGGTGAGTAGGGGTTGATGGATTGGGAGGGTAGCTTGCGATGGAGCCAATGGGACTTCATCACGCTGGATTGGTTTTTGAAATTCAAACACAGATTGATGGGTTCCTCGGAAATCCTGGAGTTTGTTGGAAAAGCATGCCACCCTGCCAGACCTAATGTGAATGATAATCCGATAACTCATGCCTCTATCCGGAATGAGGAGGGATTAGGGAATGACATCAAGATTGATCTCTTGTATTCGGATCCTGGCTTCACGAAGATCTGCTAAGGCCACAGAGAGGGGGTCAGTTTCAAGGAATCTTCCACAAGACTCCCTTATGAATTTGAACATGGTTAGGGCCCAAAGGTGGAAGGGGAGCCCTTCAATTCCAATCCAGAATTTAGCAGAGATGATGGAAGAGGTAGACATGTTGCATCGAGGCCTCCAATTGTTAAAGTGGAGGGAACCACCCATTGGAAGAGGCCAAGGGTCGCTAGAGATGAGTCTGGAGTAGGTTGTCACTTTCTTGACTAGAATGAGGCCTTGGATGGGAGCGAAGGGACCATGTACTTGCTTAGTCCGAAGGGACCAATCTTCGATGACATTAGAGAAGATGCAAATGAGGGCTCTTGACCAAAACTTAGGGATTGTCGTGCCCCAAAATATCCCCTAGTAGTTAGGATACTTTGGCGACGTGACTTATACTTAAAACTAACCTGTAAAGAGTATACAAGGAATGCTAAATAGTAGTCCAGAAAATTTCTTTAATATAAATGCACTTCCAAGTGTTAACATAAACCAACGACTTAATAAAAATTAAAATAAGTACAAAAGAATCCAAGTTTGAGTCACTAACTCAAGCCTACATGAAAATTGTGACGCCCTGAACCTACGCCTAAGGAAATCGTGTTCCGAGACACGTGCCCGTTCGTCAATGACACACAGCGGAAAACTTTACCCGCGAAAATGCGAGAATTTTCAACTTTTATTATGAGCTTACATAAGCAATAACAGCTGGTCATCACAATAACCCATCATAAGCAAATGTGTTACCTCACTAGTTACAGTAGTCTTTACTTTTGGCGCCACAACTGCACCGATATACCTCCAGACTCTAAAGTGTAACTCCTTGTCAATCGGTAACCGCTTCAGAATCTGAAGACATAAAATGAGATGTGAGCCATAGAGCCCAGCAAAATTCATAGCCCATCTAAACTATTTTCCACATAATAACATTCATCAATAATGATATAGTAATATAATACAATTCTCATATTATACTAATATGCAGAATAATAATATCGTAATTCGTGACCCGAGGTCACTCAGGGCTATTTCACTCTATTTGAGGTTCCTAACCTCCAAGTTGTCAAATTCATCCAGTGATTGTTCACGACACCAGGTTACCATTTCAGATAACCGCTCACGCTTTATCCTTGAGTCCATAGACTCGATCAACTGGGCCTTCGCCCGTGTACAACCTTTTCCATGAGTCCACAGACTCAATTATCAACCAATCGGGACTTTTCCCAATTATAACCAATCAATGGGTATGTCGACCCAATTAATCCTTAAATCATCATATTCTACACATAACTCGGGTCTTCACCCGATAACTGCCAGGAACAATACTTCTAACACATCATACTCTGTCAGGAACAACACCTCTGACATATCACACTCTGTCAGGAACCACACCTCTGACATTTATTTTATATTTTCCCTCTATGGGAACACCGACACACAATCACATTTGTCAGGAAACACATCTGATCGCCAGGATACACATCTGATCGATCGCCAGGATACACATCTGATCAGTCAGGATACACATCTGATAGCTAGGAAACCCATCCAACCTGTCAGGAAAATGAAACTCATCTGACAAGCCAGGGACGCACCTCTGACTAACAGGAAACACCTGACCACCAGGAAACACCTGACCATCAGGAAACACCTGTCTATTAGGTACACATCTGACATATCACTCTGTCAGGCATAACACCTCTAACATGACACCCTTATCAGGAAACACCTCTGATTACCAGGAACACATCTGACCTGCCAGGAATAACACATCTGATATGCCAGGAACACCCATCTAATAACCAGGAAACACCTCTGACATCAAATCCTGTCAGGCACAACACCTCTGACATCAAATCCTGTCAGGCAAAATACATCTGACATTAACCCCTGTCAGGCACAACACCTCTGACAGCTACCATCATATATCATCACAACCTCTATTGGCTGCATACCTGTCGACACAGGCCAATGCCCCCTCAAGGTAACATCATTGTGTTCGTAAACTCAATACATTCCTGGGTCCATAGACCCCAATCCAACCTTGAGCTCATACCCCAATGCCGTCCTAACTCTCCCGACTATCAGTCACGAAGGAACCCGGGCTCATAATAGATACCGCCTCTCCGGACCTAGCCAAAGAGGGACCACAGACAGCAGTTCACGTAGGTTAGGTTTTCTAACCATAGGAAATCCCCAATTATTCAGGCCCTGCTTAAATAAGGCCTCATGCCCGTGGACCAACTTCGAGGGTATACCGTTCCGGTGTGGAACATTATCCGATCGATGGACCATTCCATCAACCTTACTATGTCCCAACAACAGCACATCATACACAAAGGTTGTCCCGAGGTGGGAATTTTACCAGGCCAATGGACCCTACCAATGCCTTTAAAATATCACATCATATCAGATTCGTTCTGATAGGGAACTTAACCAGGCCAATGGACCTACTATTGCCTTAAAACAAACATCACATCATAGAAGAGTAGTTTCGATATGGAACTTAACCAGGCCAATGGATCCTACCATTGCCTTACAATGTCAAAATCACATCACATCACAAATATAGAAGCCCAGTCAGGCTCTCATAACTTCCTGCAGTCGATCACACTTCCCCTCCGATCTATCGCAATTCACACTGAGCCTAAATTCCGAGCTAGAAACAGCTCGAAACCGAGGACTCCATCCCTCTTCTCCATTTTCGCTCTCATCCATACATCATCCATAAGGTCTCCGACCTTTTTTCCATCCACATATAATATCACCAAACCATTTTACATAAATAAAGTAGCTTAAATAAGGGAAAAGAGAAGAGATGGAGAAGGATTTTACCTACTACACGACTTTTGAGGCTCCAGATGTTGAAATGGTCGTCGCCAATGCGATCAAAACGCTGGAAAACCTCTAGGTGAACCGGCTCTCTCTAACCTTCCACTTTCTCTCTCTAGAATTCTTTCTCTCTCTACACGCCAATCGAGACACCGGAGAGAAAATCGGACGTCGCCAACGTGTCGGGAATGTCGAAAAACTCCAAGGGGACCTCTCTGTAAAAATTTCGGAGAAAAATACTGAGTTTTGACAGCTGCACTTTTGTCCGGAAGAAAACTGCAAAACCCACTAATTTCCTGATTTCGGATACAAAATAGGCCGCCGTTTCTTTGTTTGAGATAACTAACTGCCGAAACGACAGACGTTAATTCCCACGGCCGACCGGCATGCGCTGGTATCAGCCGCACGGATTTCTTGTCGCGACCCAAAACCCACCCTAGGAGTTAGAGTGAACTTTGGACGACTAATCATGGCTTACATGACTTGCTTGACAAACCAACCTGCAAAACCCACAGAGCATATACAATAGAGGATGACAGCGGAAGTCTAACAAACCTCTAAGTATATACACATGGTCCAAGTTTAATACAAAAGAAAACAAAACAAAGAAAGTGCGGATATGCCCGCCAAAATACATGGATATAATCACTCATGCTCACCCACAGCTAATCCACTCAGAATCTAACACCACCTACTGATAACCCTCTACGGGAGGTTCCTCCAAAGACTCCTCAACGTACTCCTCCACCCATGGACCAGGAGCCCAAACATCAAATGGAGCAGCAGCTCCCTCAGAACCTGCCGATATAAGAAGTACGACTGAGCATGGAATACTCAGCGGGTACTAAGCACTAACCAACAGTCATAGCATACGGATAGCATACATAAAGCAGGAAACAATTCACGCATATAAGGCAGGAGCCATCAATATCATAACAAGGAAATAAGGCAATTTATAATCATGCTTGCATTTCATGAAAAGCCGATAACAGTCTTGAAAACACCGTGCACTTGACTTGACTGAAAATACCATTTCCGTACTTGAAAACTTGTCATGTTTGTCTTATCTTATCGTATCATGCGTGCCATGTGTGTCATGCTATGTCATGCTTGCTTGGAAAAGTAAACTACTTGTGAGGGAAGGGAGACCCTTCTTCCTAAATGCCCATGCTTGTCATGTCATGTATCATGCTTGCTTGTTCGGAAAAGTAATCTACTTGTGAGGGAAGGGAGACCCTTCTTCCTAGAATGCTCATGCTTGTCCTTCCACTTGTGAGATTCACTTGTGAGATGCACTTGCGAGGGAAGGGAGACCCTTCTTATGATATGTATGCACTTGCGAGGGAAGGGAGACCCTTCTTATGAAAATGTATGACTGTCTTGTCCTTGCCAAAAGCGAGGTAAAACATATCGTCGGATATGCCCCACCTCTAAATCCCATTCTTGAAAACCTCGGTAAATCATGTCATGCATGCCGTGCTCGTGGGAACCGTGCACATACTTGCATTTAAATTTAAATATGACATTTGGGTAATTTCACAACACATATAACATCAATGATTGAGCAATGTAATATTCATATCATTTAGGGAAAACAAGAAAACACACTATCATAGGCCCTAGCAATATTCATACTTTATTAGGCATGCATTTCCTAATTTACAACTCATTTTATTCACCTTGGCATTTCATCAAACATGGTGTGTTCATTATTCATTATTCATTTAAACTTAAATCATGCTTTTCTAGGTGAGTTTACTCACATCATAAAGGTGTGTTTATTATGGATACAATGCCCTCCCCATTTTAATCATCACAACACAACCCTTGGCATCCAATCGCCCATTCCATCTCCATTCACCATTCACCATTCACAACCATCCATCTCATAGCACATGTGTAAATGAAAGAAAATCAAAAGAAATAAAGGGAAAAGAGGAACTATAACTAGGAGAGTAGTAAGAAGTACCGACCTTGAAGAAATGAGGAAGAAAACTCCTCCAAAAACGACCGTGAGGTGCTGCCCTAGCTTGGGGAACGCTCTCCACGAGTGCTTGAGCCGTGATCTTGGAGAAAAACCTTACTTGAAGTGATCTAGGGTCTCAAAACCCCTTTGATTCTTCTCTAAAAGCAAAACCCTAGCTTAGGAAACCCTTTCTCCTCTCTTCTAATCCCCCAAATCTTCTAAGTGTTGAGAATGAGCCCTAAAGGCTCGGGCAAGACTCTTAAGGTAAGAGTAAACCGACCAAAAGACCATAATACCCTTACTGAAATTTCTGCAAAAACACGAGTGCCGAACACGTTGAGCTGTGAATAGTGCCAAACACGTTGTGCTGTGAATAGTGCCGAACACGTTGTGCTGTGAATAGTGCTGAGCTCGTTATGCTGTGAATAGTGCCAAACACGTTGTGCTGTGAATAATGCCGAACACGTTGTGCTGTGAATAGTGCTGAACACGTTGTGCTGTGAATAGTGCAGAACACGTTGTGCTGTGAATAGTGCTGAGTACGTTGTGCTGTGAAGGGTGCCGAACCCGTTGTCACGTTGTGTTGTGCATAGTGCTGAGCTCGTTGTCCGTTGTCTTATGTACAACGTGCCCGTCGTGAGCTGTACAACGTACCCGTTGTCTGTTGCACAACGTATACGTTGTCAGAGCTAGAGCTACGTTATCAGAGTACGTTGTCTATGCGTTGTCTGTGCCTTATCAGAGCACGTTGTCAGAGCACGTTATCAGAGCTACGTCCTTAGCGCCTTCCGAGCTACGTCCTTAGTGCATAACCGAACGATCGATTGCCTGCAGGTCCAGACTGTTTTGGCCATATCTTTTGACTCGTTCGTCCGATTTTGACGATTCAACTTGCGTTGGGTTCGTACTTCGAAAAGGAACATTTCTGACGTTTCGAAATTTCTAATTTCTTCCTTATTTATTAATTATACTTCTTTAAAGGCAAAATGGTAACGAAAGTGTCATGCATTAAATGTGAAAAGGTCCGGGGCTCTACATCCTCCCCTCCTTACAAAAATTTCGTCCTCGAAATTTAGACGCTACTTGCATTACAAACCAAAAGAAAATTACAAGTCATATACAAACTTATACAAAAACTCATTCAATTAAGTCTGGGTACTTTGCTTTGACTTCGACTTCACGCTCCCATGTAGCTTCTTCCCGAGCATGGTGTTGCCATTGCACAAGAACCAAATGGATTGTCTTGTTGCGAAGCACCTGATCTCTTCGATCCAAAATCTGAACCGGCTTTTCAATCAAGGTGAGGTCCTCTCGAATCTCCAACGGTTCCAAGTCTATGACATGCGAAGGATCCGCAATGTACTTCCGAAGCATAGACACATGGAAGACGTTGTGAACTGCGGCCATGTGAGGTGGGAGAGCTACCCTGTAAGCAACCTCACCAACTCGTGTGATAATCTCAAAAGGCCCAACATACCGAGGACTGAGCTTGCCTCACTTTCCAAATCTCATGATCCCTTTGCTAGGAGATACTTTTACAAAAACTTGATCCCCTACTTGAAATTCCAAGTCCCTACGGCGCGTGTCCGCATAACGTTTTTGGCGATCGTGAGCGGCTTTCAATCGATCCCGAATGATCTTAACTGTGTTTGCAGTTTGCTCAATCAACTCCGGACCAAGTACTTTCCTTTCTCCTACCTCATCCCAATAGAGAGGAGACCTACAAATGGACGGACATACTAGGTTCTTGTTATTCTTGCTTGACTAATGCCCGAACTATAATAGAACAGAACACATTAGCCTTATGTCTTGTTTAACTAGTACCTGAACTATGACTTAGACGGTCATACTAGCTCTTACCTTACTTTGCCAATGCCCGGACTATAATGGAACGGAACACATTAGCATCTTGCTTACTAATGCCCGGACTATGATTGAACGGAACACATTAGTATCCTTGCCTTGACTTGACTAGTACCCAGACTATGGTGGAACGGCGGAACACACTAGTTATTCTTGCTTACTAATGCCCGGACTATGATTGAACGGAACACATCAGTATCTTGACTTGCTTTACTAATGCCCAGACTATAATGGAACAGAACACACTAGTAAATGTACTTGTTTAGCTAATACCCGGACTATGATGGAACGGAACACATTAGCATCTTGATTTTCTTGCTTGTCATGTTTTCTTGTGAGCCAGGTATGACATATCCTAGGGATATGCCCTTCCCTTAACATTCATGATTTTTTGCTTGTGAGCCAAGTATGACATATCCTAGGGATATGACTTACTCTTGACATTCATACTTATTTCACAATTCACGTTTCTTGTTCTTGGTGTTTCTTTCCATATTCTTATACATAAAAGTTTGGTTCATGTATGCGTGCTTGGTGTGTGTGGCATTTGTGACGATCATACTATCATAGATGGTTCAAGGTACACATATGGCATTTCAATTCTTTTTATGATCATGTTGGAATTTAAAACAAGCATATAGGGCAATTGATCTAAAATTACCATTTATAAGAAAACTACATACACATGCTTTAATAATCTTTATTAATTTCCTTGAATTCTCATTCATGCATTTCTTCGAACACTTAACATGCAACGTTTCTTTAACCTTTATTCATATTTCCTTAGTCTTGGTTTTCAAGGTTATTCATGCATTTTATCAAACAAGTGGTGTGCAACATTCTTATATTTATTATTTCATGTTTTCTCATTCAACCATTCCATCACACACATGGGGTGTGTTCCTTATGTGTACTATGCCCTTCCATCATTTTCATCACACATCATCTATCACAACACATGGCATCCATCGCCTCAACTACACATTTACACATCCATAATTTCTTTTTTATCTTATTTAATTTAGGGATTTAATAAGGCAAATCAAGAAAATAAGAACTAAAGAAATCCACAAGCATGCTTTTAAAATAAACCTAGGTTACTAAGGTAGTTAGTAGGGTGTACTAACCTTGAGATCAAGGCTTGAATCTTGAAGAAAAACCCCTTCGATTTGGGACTTAAAGCTTGAGGAAAAAGAACCCTTTGAGAATGGAGGATTCTTTGCTTGATGGGAAAGAAAACCCTTGAAAATGCCGTAGGAAACGTTGCCGAGCTTTGAGAAGAAGCTCCACGCATTGCTTGAGGTTGGATTTGAAGAATCCAAGCGAAATGGATGATCTTGGGTTCTCAACCCTTGATTTCTCTCTTAAAAATGGAAGACTTTAGGAACCCTAGGTTCTCTCCCCCTCTTTCTCAAAATATTGCTAAGGCTGTTTATGAACACTCTTGGCTTGAGCCAACCCATAAAAGTAAGGGTGGAGTAGCCAAAAGACCAAAAAACCCTTAATGAAATGTTTGCAAAACGCGAAGGACCGATTGACACCGATCGACTAGTAGTGGACCGATTGACCGGTGCTTATGACCGAGCTCTCGGTAGTGGACTGAGCGATCGGTGTTTTGACCGAGCTCTCGGTCAAAAACCACCTCTCTGGAATTTTTCCCCATACAAATTTTTGGACCGAGCGATAGATACCAATCGACCGGTAGTGGACCAAGCGATCGCTAGCGGCCGGTGCTCTGCAGAAACGCGCTTCGGTATTTCGGCCATAACTTTTGACTCCATTATCGGATTTTGACGATTCAACTTGCGTTGAATTTTTCTTTCACAGAGGAACAACTTTGATCCTTTATAAGAATTCAAATTTTGAGTTTTAATTTACCAAAATTGGCTCTAAAGATGACTGATATGCAAATGGGTTTCATCAACCCATTTATGCAGTAGATCCGATTTCGGAAATCAGAAGGTTGACTTAACCCCGACTCAAAATCAAGAAAAGTGGTCAACATGAACTTCGAAGAGGGTTCCAATACCTTTCCAAAAATTTAAGAATCACTCTATTCCGACCAACTGTGAGAGAACTAGAGCTTTTCAAAGTTGAGGGTATGCAAAGGCATAACCCTTGTTAATACTTAAGAGTATTCTATACTCTTACCTATTTCATCCCAAACACCCATATACTAAAATATACTCTTAAAAGCTTTAATACATAATATCATTCATCATACTAGGCTATCCAGATCCGGGGTTCTACACCTAAGGCCTTACACACATTGACATATATTTTTCATACAAGGTTGAAAACCAATCTCCCATTTTCATTGAGAATATTTCGAGACCATACCTTAGGAATCAAGCTGTAGATACTTTTCATGGCACTATTCACATGAACAGTGATGGTGAGATCCAGGGCGCTACAGGGATTAGAGCTACTGAACTCTGAGGAGTCTTAATGGGTGCCGGGTGAAGTGAAGGAAACTCGTGTAGTAGAGATGGGTGCTTGGGAGGATCAGATGCGGCTTGAGAGATTGGAAGGAAATATCCCATTGCCTCCGTAGAGAGCGACCACCCCTTACCGAGCTTACCTTCTGGGAAAGAAAGCCAACGATGATGGCCTCCCAAGATAGGAATGATTGTGATGATAATAAACCCACCATATCTATTGGATTTATGCTCTAGGATGACTGTAAACACCCCAATTTTGCACCCCCTTAATCACTTTGCACACCTCTAAAAACCCTTTAAAAAATCCATTTTTAAAAACCATCTTTCCATGTGCTTCGATTTCCGAGAAATGCCCCACAGGTAAAAATTGACCAAAATACCCCTCAGGTAAAAATTGACCAAAATGCCCCTGAAAAAGTGCTGAAAAGTTTTCATTTTGTTTAAAATGATTTTATAAATTTTTTGATCAATTTTGGCTATTTTTGGAGTTGAATCGGACATAAAACGGTTGAAAATGACCGAAATGCCCCTATAGCGTAAAATGACCAAAACGCCCCCTGAAAATTGGTCAAAAGTTATGATTTCATCCGAAACAATTTTACAAATTTTTCGGTTCAATTTTGGCTATTTTCGGGCTCAAAATAGGCTTAAAACGATAAAAATAGTTTTTCGGCAAATAGGAGCATAAACAAAAAAATCAAAAAAACTCATTTTTGAAGAACCAAACAGGCCCTAAGGGGCAAGCTCGCCCTTTTAAACGGCGCGGGACCATGTGGGCCCCACTTGCACTACAAATTTCATTTTTTATTATTTTATTTATTCATAATAAAATATATTAAATCGCGCCTTTCAAAAAGGCGCGGATTTAGAAATATCGGTTGCCGACGCGTTGCCGACTCACTGTTCATACCGCTTTACTATTCATTAAAATATAATAAATCGCGCCCTTTAAAAAGGCGCGGACCCCGTTTTGAAAAACTATAAATACCCCCCACCCCTTCCTTTATTCTTCATTCCTTTTCACTTGCTCTCTTCTCTCTCCTCTTTCGAAAATCCCTCTTTTGGCGTCGGCGATCCCGGGAACTCGATTTCGAAGAATCGTTCTCGGGAGCACTTAATTCAGAGACCCTTTTGGGTTTCCCGGAAGGTAAAATCGCCGAAACTCTAACGTTTGCTTTGTCATTTATTAGTCTAATTATTTTTAAATACTTAGACTGCTTATCCTGTCGAACCCCTGCCCGGTTTTACTTAAACCCGGCTTACCCTGTCGAACCCCTGCCCGGTTTTACTCAAAACCCGGCTTACCATGTCCAACCTCTGCCCGGTTTTATTCAAACCTGGCTTACCCTGTCGAACCTCTGTCCGAACTTCGGTTCAAACATACCATACCCTGTCGAAACCCTGTTCGAATCTCGGCTCAAACCTTGATTCAAAACCTCACCTAAACCCTACCTAAACCCTAATCAAACCCTAGTTGACTCCAGTTACCCTACCTAAACCCTAGTTACCCTACCTAAACCCCAGTTACCCTACCTGAACCCTAGTTAACCCTAGGTAGACCTTAGTGACCTCTAGTTAAACCTTAACTAACCCTATGTCAAACCTTACCCACCTAGTTGAACTTTTGTCTAGAAACTCCGCTCAAACTCTGTTTCAAATCCCATCAAACCCTAAACCCAAAGGCTCCTTGACATGAGCTAAAACTGTCCAAGTGCTCCTTGACATGAGCCAAAACTGTCCAAACGCTCCTCAGCACGAGCTTAAAAGGTCACCTCGCTCCTCTAACGGGAGCAAAAACCCCTGAACCATTCAAAAACACCCTAACATCCAAATACCAATCTCAGCTTCTCAAACACCCATAATCCAAACACCCAACAAATCAAACTATCAACTACCCATCTGGAACTACGTGTGGCTTGATTCCACTGACTGTGGATACGTAGGCAACCCTGATCGGGTTCAGCTCACCTAGGATAGAACCCCTATCCTGTCCCGGCTTACTTTAACATGTACATTACTGTTTGTACAATATTTGTCAAACATATAGATGAAATACAAGCTTCTCTTATGGTTTCCCTCACTTTAATTCAGACTTAGGGAGTAGGTAACCATCTCCGGATGGGAGTTTAGGGGTGCCTAACACCTTCCCCTAACTCAAATGAACCCTTACCTTGAACTCTATTTCCAGACCAAAGCCTTATCCAACCTTTTAAGGGACCCTATAACCTCACAATCTAAATAGGTGGCGACTCTATCTTTTCAATATTTTTAGCACTATTCCTCCTCGGGTTCAATCCTGATCGGGAGTGGGGGTTAAAATCCCGGGTCTACAGCTTGGCGACTCTGCTGGGGACTCTGGTTTCGCAGACCAGTTTTCGAGCCAAAACTTAAGTCTGAACTGAACAAGGGAAACCATATCAGAAACTTTTAATTACATCTATATGTTGCTAATTTTACTAATCTGTACATATACTAACTCATTTGTTCTCATTCATTGAATCTCGGACATTTGTTTTCCAACTTAGCAACATGCCTAGGATTCCATTTTTTATTCATTGCTTGATTTTGATTGATGTATATACATTCACATTTATTGCATACCAGAATAAGAACCCTTTCACCTATCTAGATTGGATCCGGTAAGCTTACAATCGAGGGATGGTTATCCCCGATGCTGGAGCCTAAAGATCTGTGGAAAGTACTGGTTGTAGACCGAGAGATGGTTATCTCCGGTTAACGCGACTGGTCTTTCCCACTTGCACCAATCGTCCCTTTTCAGGTATGTCCTATACCGGGGAGTCGTATATACGGTCAAGTGCTCATCAACCTTTTAAGCAAAAACCTTGCATACACCAGCATAAGCATATATACTATAGGTCTTTGTTTGGGCATAAACCAAGAACACCCTTCAGGAGGGACAACCTTATCCCTATTCTGTTACTGGTTTAAGCCACTCCTACATCAATTGTTCAGGTATAGGGACAACCGTATCTATTTACCTAAACCATTTTCGGAGTTTGTGTGAGCCTTGATTGCTAGATAGGTCTAACCCTAATTCATTCTTTAGCTAACTCAATCATGTGAGGTTTAAAAGCCTAGAATCTAAAGCGAATCATATGGAGAATCCATTGATTCATTTCGATCTTGACCCATTGGGCTCTGGCTCCCAACAACCCAGATAAGTGAAATGGACCTCTGTCTACTCACCTCATTGGATCACGCGTTGAGCTGACTCATCCATTTTCTGAGTATACTTGCTCAGTTCATTTGACTCAATATAATTCATTCATTTCATTTGTGTGTATCAACACATTCAACATGCTAACAATTGAAATTTTGTGCATCCATCATTCTTTGTACATATTTATATTCATGACCAGACAAGGGGCAATGTAACGACCCGGAATTTTAATATAATAAAATTATGTGTTTATGGGTCCTTAATGAAGGTTAATTAGTTAATTATTTGTTAAATTAATAAGAAGGGGATTTTGCTCAGGGTTGAAGTGCACCGAGGAAATCTCAGTATCTTTTGGTGAAAATCACACACCGTGTGCCGGTCGACTGCCGGGACACACCCCTACCATATCGGTTCCGTCAGGTATCATTTCGCGGGACCGCGGGGCCATTATGTGTGATAAAATTGAGAAAAAATGAGAAAATTACATATTTCCAGAAATCAAGTGGGACCCAATATCTGTTGGAGATCCTAATAGAAATCCGTGCGGTTGGCACTAATGTGTGTCAGTCGGCCGTGAGGACTAATGTCTGTCCTCTCGGCAGTTAGTTATCTCAAACGAAGAAGCGACAGCGTGTTTTGTGTCCGAAATCAAAAAATTAGTGGGTTTTGCAATTTTCTTCCGGACTAAAGTGCAGCTGTCAAAACTCAGTATTTTTCCCCAGAATTTTTACAGTAGGTGTCGGACTGTCCCAAGTTCGGTCACCTAAAGTTTCGTCAAAATCGGACTCTATGTAGTAAGGTTTTGAATACCATAAATGCAGAAAAATTCAAAAAATTGGTCAAAGAGTCAACCGGTCAAATGAGTTGACCGGTCAACTCTCCACACATTATTGGTCATGTGCTGTTGCACATGATCCCACCCCTTACTATTATATAAGGAGGGTTAAAACCCTCATTCTCTTATATTTTTCTGCAGAGACAGAAGGCTGCCACACAGCACTTTAGAGAGAGAAAGTGAGGAGAGAGAAAGGAAGAGAGAGAAAGAGGAGAGAGAAAGGAAGAGAGAGAAAGGGAAAGGGAGGTCCCCTTAGGGTTTTTCGACGCCCCCGACGCGTTGGCGGCGTCTGATTTTCTCTCCGGCATCTCGTGTTGCGTGTAGAGAGAGAAAGAGAAAAAGGTAGAGAGAGAAAGTTGAGAGAGAAAGTTGCATGCGCTCTACCTTGGGGTTGATCATCCTTCCGAGCGCGTTGGTGGTGTCCGTTTCGACTCTAGTCGCCTCGAAACGCGTGAAGCAAGTAAAACCCCTCTTTTCTTCTCATTTTCCACTTATTTTGTTATATTATTTCATGTGATGTATATGCATGTCTTTTGACGTGAATGAAAAAGGGGCGGAGACCCCTATATGATGTTGTGATTTTATGTGGTCCCTCAGGGAGCCCAAATCGGGTCCCGAGTAAATTGTATCGCCACCCTAGGGTGACGAAAAATTGTTTTGCATGTCTTGTAAGGCTATGGAGACATCCATTAGCTTGAAAACGTTCCCTAACGGGACGGTGTGTTACCGGAGTTGGTTCACGGGCGCGAGGCCCAAGTATTTCAGTTAATCAAGCGAGGCTTGGGTTAACTGGGGTTAACCTGTGGTTAGAAAATCTAACCAGGGTTAAGTATAGTCTGTGGTTCCTCTTTGACTAGGTCAGGAGAGACGGTGCCCAGTAAGGCCCGGGGTTCCTCCGTGACTGATAGTCGAGAGATGTCGGTCTGTTTGTCTAGGTCGTCCGTGGTGCCTCTTGGACTAAGTCAGGAGTGGCGGTGTCCTGCATGGCTCGTGGTTCCTCCGTGACTGGTAGTCAGGAGATGTCGGAGTCCTAGGGAGTTTAAAGTGGCTAAACATCAGATAGTGTATAGTCCGGGGTTCCTCTCTGGGTGGGTTAGAAGATGTCGGCACCGTGTCTATCGTGGTCCCTTCTTGGTGGAACGTCAGGAGATGTCGGCATTGGTATAGATGTCGGGGTTCCTCCGTAGACTAGCCAGAAGATGACGGTAGGCAGGTTGGTCGGGGTTCCTTCATAACTGATACCCAGGGCGATGGCGGCGAATACACGGTAGATGTGGTCAGTCAATTGAATGGGAAAAATGTTCTTATTGGGTGAATGCCCATGTTGTGTGTGTAAGCTTCGGATACGAAGTGGTCTGAGTTGGTATACTCAGAGTTGGTGTATTTGTTTGAGTTGGTGGACTCAGTTCGGTATGGAATCATCGGATTCCAGGTGAGTTGGGTTGGTATACCCAAGGTTTTGTCATGTTCGGGTGAAAGCCGGAACAGCGTGTGTGAGTCTAAATGACTCAATGTATTATGGCTATGATTTAGAGACTTTAAGCTAAACATTTGTGGGCTGTGGCCAATTAATAGAGTCTTAGGACTCGAAATAAAACATGATTGATGATTGAAACGATAATTTGGTAATATAATACATTCATAACTGAACCTCATAATTGGAAAGTAATGTGAGGTCGGGAACCTCTGTTAGGGTGACGTAACCCTAAGTGACCTTGGGTCACAATTTATTATATACTGTTCTATTTTACTGTAACATGCAAATTGAACTGCTTATTATATCATTATTGACGCGTGTTATTATGTGGAAAATAGTTTAGAAGGATTGTGGTTTTATTGAGCTTCATAGCTCACTGACTTTTTGTGTCAGCAGATCCTGGAGTTGCTGACCAGTAAGTGAAAAGTCCAACTGGACATTTTGGAAGCTTGTACAAGTTGTACCCGGCGTGATAGAAGCGTCTACTTTTGTAAAACAAACTTGATGTAAATAATACAGGTATATGGTTTGTATGATGGCTATTGTGATGACAGGTATTATTTGCTTTTTGGGAGCATTTGATAAATGTTTAAATTTCCCGCATTTTTGCGGGTAAAGTCTTCCGCTTGCATGATTTGACGAACGGACACGCGTCTCGGAACTTGATTCCCTAGGCGCGGGTTCGGGGCGTCACAATTGGTATCAGAGCCAATAGCAATAACCATCACACAAATCATACTTGAGCATAATACACCTAGGAACCGTTGGATAGGCGATCCCTTAGAGATTTATTTGATATTCCTAGTTGAGTGATTGTTGTACATGTCATGTTTCGAAATCGAACATTGATTTGGAATATGTACATGTGCAGGAATGGCAAGGTCGCACCGAATTCCCACAAAGAGGGAGATAGCTCTGTTTCAATGGGCGGTGACTATGCAGAGAAGACGTCACGCCGGATGGTCGTGTTACCGTACTATACACCTAAAGGCGGTAAAACCACTCCGTAAGGGATTTACCGCACAAGCAATGCGCGAATCCCTAAGAAAGAGCGAGATTGATTGGATTTTGAGAGAGGCTAGACCTGAGACAGAGGATCAGGCACCGCAGGAGGGTAGTGTAGCAGTCTCACCGATAGAGGTTGAGACGTACGAAGTATAGGATCATGGTGGAAGAGCGTGGTGCATCTATATTGTTTTGGCGTTTTGGAATATAATAGATGCCATATTTGATCTTTCCATCATTAGATCACTTTTTGTATGTGTACAGCTACATGATGTTTTGTATACGCTGGTGTACTATATACTGTACAGTGTTGCTTTGTATATATTAAAGATGAAGTGAATGAAATGTCTCTTTTTGGATATCGAATTCTCAATGCATATCAGTTTCATTTTATTATTAAAAGTTCGTTACTTTATAATTATAAGTGAATCATGCCACCTCGATGAGCACCCGAAAATACCTTGGCTGGGGCATTCGAGGCTATCACGGCCCTAGTCAACCTAATTCAGCAACAACAGGCCCAGAATATGAATGAAAATGGGAATGGTAGTCGTATCCCCATTGCTACCATGCCAGAGCATGGGAATGTGACCCGATTGGAGAAGTTTAAGAGGCTTGGACCGTCGGCCTTTTCGGGCACTACTGATCCGCTGAAGGCGAAGAACTGGATTAGAAGTTTGGAAAAAGTTTTTAGGGCTATGTCTTTGCCAGAAAATGACAAGCCCGAGTTCGCTATCTTTCTACTTGAAGGAGAAGCGGAACATTGGTGGACCACAGTGGAAAAGACAGTTCCACCGCATCAGAGGCCCGTTACTTGGGCAAGATTTACTGAATTGTTTTATGAGCGCTATTTTTCAGCGTCGATGAAAAAGAGGAAAGAGATGGAGTTTCTTCAGCTGACCCAAGGAAATATGTCGGTTAACGAGTATGAACAAAAGTTTAATCAACTCTCGAGGTTCGCTGCGAGATTTATCGAGGATGAGCAGTGGAGGGTTGAGAAATTTGAAGAAGGATTGAAGCCGGCTATCAGAGGGAAATTGGCAGCTCAACGATTTACCTCCTTCTCAGAGATATTAGATAGAGCACTCAGAGTGGAGCGAGTGCATGAAGAATTGGCACAGTCTAGTGCTGGCAAAGGCAAAGGGACAGTTGGGAAGCCCTGGATAAAGGAGAATAACCGGCAGTTTACTGGGAAAAGAAAATTCGAGGACATGAAAAACCAAGGGTCTACAGGAAGATTGGGGCTTAAGTGCGAGAAATGTGGTCAGGGTCATTTGACCAAGGACTGTAGAGTGAAGGTTTGCTTCCAGTGCGGAAAGCCTGGACACTTCAAGAAGGATTGCCCTAAGGCTCAACCACTAGCGTTGGAAGGCGGAAAAGGAAGAGTGTTTGCAATTACCCAGGAAGAGGCACAGCAGACCGAAGGTGTCATCGAAGGTAAACTTTTAGTATTTCAAGTACCTGCTTATGCTTTGATTGACACTGGTGCTACACATTCGTTTGTCTCTACTCGTTTTGCTAAACACATAAGTTACAAGCCTGATACACTCAAAAGCATGATGTCTGTATCTACACCATCAGGGAAAGTTCTGTGCACAAAAACAGTCTATGATAGGTGTCCCATACTTGTCAATAGTGTACGGATGTTAGTAGATCTGATCGTGTTAGACATGAAGGATTATGATGTTATCCTAGGGATGGATTGGTTGGCTAATTACCATGCAGTGGTAGATTGTAATGCCAAGAAAGTGATATTTCGAATTCCGGACATCCCAGAGTTCGAAATGCAGGGGATTATCCGAGGTCAAGCACCCAAGCTAATATCCGCAATTAAAGCATGTCACCTTCTAGACAAGGGGTGTACTGGGTATTTAGCTGCAGTGGTGGTCGATAAAGATGAAGATGACACTTTAGGGAATACCCCGGTGGTCAGAGAGTTTCGAGATGTGTTTCCTGATGAATTACCAGGACTCCCTCCTACTAGAGAAATCGATTTTACAATCGATGTTACTCCGGGTGTAGACTCGATATCTAAAACACCGTATCGGATGGCTCCGGCTGAGTTGCAAGAACTGAAGATTCAGTTGCAAGGCCTATTAGATAAGGGCTTGATCCGTCCTAGTGTTTCACCATGGGGAGCACCGGTGTTATTTGTCCGAAAGAAAGACGGGAGTCTGCGTCTGTGTATAGATTATCGTCTGTTGAATCAAGCGACGATCAAAAATAAGTATCCTCTCCCCAGGATCGATGATCTATTTGATCAGTTGCAAGGCGCCCAAGTGTTTTCCAAGATTGATTTACGGTCCGGCTATCACCAATTGAGGGTCAAAGAAGAAGATATTCAAAAGACAGCATTCCGAACTCGGTATGGTCACTACGAGTTCTTGGTGATGCCTTTTGGACTGACAAATGCACCTGCGGCCTTTATAGAGTTGATGAATCGTCTTTTCAGGCCGTACTTGGATCAGTTTATTGTGGTATTTATTGATGATATCTTGGTGTACTCACCTAGTCATGAGAAGCACGCTGAGCACTTGAGGATTACGCTACAGACATTAAGAGATAATCAGCTGTATGTTAAGTTCTCCAAGTGCGAGTTTTGGATGGAAGAAGTAGCCTTTCTTGGACATATTGTGTCAAGAAATGGAATATCTGTTGATCCTTCCAAGATTCAGGCAGTAACCGATTGGGCAAGGCCATCCACTGTTACTGAAGTTCGAAGTTTTCTGGGATTGGCTGGGTACTACCGCAGATTTGTAGAAGGTTTCTCGAAGATAGCAGCTCCATTAACGGAATTGACTAAGAAAGATGTGAAGTTCCAATGGACGGCATCTCGGGAGCGAAGCTTTCAAGAATTAAAGAAGAGATTAACAACCGCTCCAGTATTGACAACTCCCTCAGGATCTGGAGGATTTGAGGTGTATTGCGATGCTTCCAGTAAGGGACTCGGTTGTGTCTTAATGCAAAACAAAAAGGTCATTGCTTATGGTTCGAGACAACTCAAGATTCACGAACGGAATTATCCCACGCATGACCTGGAGTTTTTTTTTTTTTGGTCTTCAACATGACCTGGAGTTAGCTACGGTAGTATTCGCACTAAAAATTTTGAGACATTATCTTTATGGAGAGAAGTTGGTGATCTATAGTGATCACAAGAGTTTAAAGTATCTATTCTCCCAAAAGGAACTCAATATGCGACAGCGTAGATGGATGGAATTCTTGAAGGATTATGATTATGTAATCCAGTATCATCCTGGTAAGGGTAACGTGGTTGCTGATGCCCTGAGTAGAAAGACAGTTGGATCTGTAGCATATATGAGGGCCGAGCGATGGAAGATGATCGAAGAATTCAAGAGTTGGAATCTGAGTCTAGGAGTCCAGGGTAATAGTGCCAAGTTGGCTAGTATTCAGGCCAAGCCAGTGTTATTACAAAAGATTCAAGAAGCACAGTTGGAAGATCAGGAGATCAAAGTTATCAGAGATAAGATTCTTCAAGGAAAAATGGGTGATTTTGAAGAATCTGAAAATGGAATACTTCGGTTCAAAGGTCGAATCTGTGTGCCTAGAAATCCTGAGTTGAAGAATGAACTGCTCAATGAGGCACATCGATCTCGTTTTGCGGTGCACCCCGGAAGTACAAAGATGTATCAGGATATGAAGAATAACTACTGGTGGAACGGCATGAAGAGAGAAATTGCAGAGTATGTATCTCGATGCCTTGTTTGTCAGCAAGTCAAGGCAGAACATCAGAAACCACCTGGATTGTTAAATTCATTGCCTATTCCCGAGTGGAAATGGGAGCACATTACGATGGATTTTGTGGTGGGGTTACCAAAAACAAGGAGTGGACATGATGCCGTTTGGGTGATAGTTGATCGATTGACGAAGTCGGCTCACTTTCTTACTATAAAGGATACCATAACCCTGGAAAATTTATCAAAGTTGTACATCAAGGAGATTGTGAAGCTGCATGGTGTGCCGGTATCTATTGTGTCAGATCGCGATCCGCGATTTACTTCCCGATTCTGGAGGAGCTTGCAAGAAGCTTTAGGTACGCAGCTAAACATGAGTACAACTTATCATCCGCAAACCGATGGACAGTCTGAGCGCACAATACAAACTCTAGAAGATATGATGCGCACTTGCAGTCTGGACTTTCAAGGAAACTAGGATGATCACTTGCCATTGATCGAGTTTGCATATAATAACAGTTATCAGGCAAGTATTCAAATGGCTCCTTACGAGGCCTTGTATGGCAGGAGTTGTCGGTCACCAATATGTTGGACTGAAGTAGGGGAACGTAAACTACTGGGACCTGAGTTGGTGCAAGAAACAACAAAGAAGATCGAGTTGATTCGATCGAGGTTATTATCTGCACAAAGTCGACAGAAAAGCTATGCAGATGGAAAGCGTCGGGACTTAGAGTTTCAAGTCGGCGACCATGTCTTCTTGAAAATCTCTCCATCAAAAGGTATTGTACGATTCGGAAAGCGGGGAAAGTTAAGTCCGCGATTCATTGGACCTTTTGAGATTTTGGCTAAAATAGGAGGTGTAGCCTATCGTTTGGCGTTACCACCAGAGCTGGCAAGGGTTCACAATGTATTCCACATATCCATGTTGAGAAAATATGTACATGACCCCTCGCACGTGATACGATATGAACCAATTCAAGTCAGAGAGGACTTAACTTTTGAAGAAAAGCCAGTGATAATTTTGTTCCGCAAGGAACAGGTGTTACGAAACAAAACGATTAAGCTAGTTAAAGTTTTATGGGAACACCATAGCATAGAGGAAGCCACATGGGAACTTGAAGATGTCATTAGACGCAATCATCCTCAGTTATTTGATGACTAGTGTATATATAAATTTCGAGGACGAAATTTTTGTAAGGAGGGGAGATTGTAACGACCCGGAATTTTAATATAATAAAATTATGTGTTTATGGGTCCTTAATGAAGGTTAATTAGTTAATTATTTGTTAAATTAATAAGAAGGGGATTTTGCTCAGGGTTGAAGTGCACCGAGGAAATCTCAGTATCTTTTGGTGAAAATCACACACCGTGTGCCGGTCGACTGCCGGGACACACCCCTACCATATCGGTTCCGTCAGGTATCATTTCGCGGGACCGCGGGGCCATTATGTGTGATAAAATTGAGAAAAAATGAGAAAATTACATATTTCCAGAAATCAAGTGGGACCCAATATCTGTTGGAGATCCTAATAGAAATCCGTGCGGTTGGCACTAATGTGTGTCAGTCGGCCGTGAGGACTAATGTCTGTCCTCTCGGCAGTTAGTTATCTCAAACGAAGAAGCGACAGCGTGTTTTGTGTCCGAAATCAAAAAATTAGTGGGTTTTGCAATTTTCTTCCGGACTAAAGTGCAGCTGTCAAAACTCAGTATTTTTCCCCAGAATTTTTACAGTAGGTGTCGGACTGTCCCAAGTTCGGTCACCTAAAGTTTCGTCAAAATCGGACTCTATGTAGTAAGGTTTTGAATACCATAAATGCAGAAAAATTCAAAAAATTGGTCAAAGAGTCAACCGGTCAAATGAGTTGACCGGTCAACTCTCCACACATTATTGGTCATGTGCTGTTGCACATGATCCCACCCCTTACTATTATATAAGGAGGGTTAAAACCCTCATTCTCTTATATTTTTCTGCAGAGACAGAAGGCTGCCACACAGCACTTTAGAGAGAGAAAGTGAGGAGAGAGAAAGGAAGAGAGAGAAAGAGGAGAGAGAAAGGAAGAGAGAGAAAGGGAAAGGGAGGTCCCCTTAGGGTTTTTCGACGCCCCCGACGCGTTGGCGGCGTCTGATTTTCTCTCCGGCATCTCGTGTTGCGTGTAGAGAGAGAAAGAGAAAAAGGTAGAGAGAGAAAGTTGAGAGAGAAAGTTGCATGCGCTCTACCTTGGGGTTGATCATCCTTCCGAGCGCGTTGGTGGTGTCCGTTTCGACTCTAGTCGCCTCGAAACGCGTGAAGCAAGTAAAACCCCTCTTTTCTTCTCATTTTCCACTTATTTTGTTATATTATTTCATGTGATGTATATGCATGTCTTTTGACGTGAATGAAAAAGGGGCGGAGACCCCTATATGATGTTGTGATTTTATGTGGTCCCTCAGGGAGCCCAAATCGGGTCCCGAGTAAATTGTATCGCCACCCTAGGGTGACGAAAAATTGTTTTGCATGTCTTGTAAGGCTATGGAGACATCCATTAGCTTGAAAACGTTCCCTAACGGGACGGTGTGTTACCGGAGTTGGTTCACGGGCGCGAGGCCCAAGTATTTCAGTTAATCAAGCGAGGCTTGGGTTAACTGGGGTTAACCTGTGGTTAGAAAATCTAACCAGGGTTAAGTATAGTCTGTGGTTCCTCTTTGACTAGGTCAGGAGAGACGGTGCCCAGTAAGGCCCGGGGTTCCTCCGTGACTGATAGTCGAGAGATGTCGGTCTGTTTGTCTAGGTCGTCCGTGGTGCCTCTTGGACTAAGTCAGGAGTGGCGGTGTCCTGCATGGCTCGTGGTTCCTCCGTGACTGGTAGTCAGGAGATGTCGGAGTCCTAGGGAGTTTAAAGTGGCTAAACATCAGATAGTGTATAGTCCGGGGTTCCTCTCTGGGTGGGTTAGAAGATGTCGGCACCGTGTCTATCGTGGTCCCTTCTTGGTGGAACGTCAGGAGATGTCGGCATTGGTATAGATGTCGGGGTTCCTCCGTAGACTAGCCAGAAGATGACGGTAGGCAGGTTGGTCGGGGTTCCTTCATAACTGATACCCAGGGCGATGGCGGCGAATACACGGTAGATGTGGTCAGTCAATTGAATGGGAAAAATGTTCTTATTGGGTGAATGCCCATGTTGTGTGTGTAAGCTTCGGATACGAAGTGGTCTGAGTTGGTATACTCAGAGTTGGTGTATTTGTTTGAGTTGGTGGACTCAGTTCGGTATGGAATCATCGGATTCCAGGTGAGTTGGGTTGGTATACCCAAGGTTTTGTCATGTTCGGGTGAAAGCCGGAACAGCGTGTGTGAGTCTAAATGACTCAATGTATTATGGCTATGATTTAGAGACTTTAAGCTAAACATTTGTGGGCTGTGGCCAATTAATAGAGTCTTAGGACTCGAAATAAAACATGATTGATGATTGAAACGATAATTTGGTAATATAATACATTCATAACTGAACCTCATAATTGGAAAGTAATGTGAGGTCGGGAACCTCTGTTAGGGTGACGTAACCCTAAGTGACCTTGGGTCACAATTTATTATATACTGTTCTATTTTACTGTAACATGCAAATTGAACTGCTTATTATATCATTATTGACGCGTGTTATTATGTGGAAAATAGTTTAGAAGGATTGTGGTTTTATTGAGCTTCATAGCTCACTGACTTTTTGTGTCAGCAGATCCTGGAGTTGCTGACCAGTAAGTGAAAAGTCCAACTGGACATTTTGGAAGCTTGTACAAGTTGTACCCGGCGTGATAGAAGCGTCTACTTTTGTAAAACAAACTTGATGTAAATAATACAGGTATATGGTTTGTATGATGGCTATTGTGATGACAGGTATTATTTGCTTTTTGGGAGCATTTGATAAATGTTTAAATTTCCCGCATTTTTGCGGGTAAAGTCTTCCGCTTGCATGATTTGACGAACGGACACGCGTCTCGGAACTTGATTCCCTAGGCGCGGGTTCGGGGCGTCACAGGCAACGTCCCATGTCGAAACGTCATCCATCAGATCATATGTGTGTCGCATCACTACTTTCATCATTGTCTTAACTCAGTCTTCCTTCAGCATCTTGACCGTCATTTGATCCATCTGTACATACGTCTTATTACCACCCAGTTTATAGCACCCTGAGCGGAAGCAGTACTAAGCTACCTGCCCTCTTCGAGATGACTCCAGTAAGCACAAGACTAACTGATCGAGATGAGCCAGTTGTTGAAGGTTTGGAAACCGACCCTGACAGCCCAATATCTCCTCAACATGTACTGCAGCAAGTCCCTGATTTAGAGTCAAGGGTATTCGGGACTGAACAAGGCATTCTAGAGTTGAAAAACATCATGCAGGATATCTTGAATGCCGTGAATAGGGAGCAACCGTCCTCCTCTTCTATCCTGATCGCCGAACCACTCGCCTTAAACCAATCAAACCCGTCATCTCACAACCCACCACAATCAAATCCACCACCTCACAACCTAGTACCTCCAAATCCACCATCTCATAATACATCACCTTCAAATCCACCATCTCATAACCCGTCACCTTCAAACCGGCCATCTCATAATCCACTACCGCTGAACCAACCATCCTTCAACATCCTGCCACCACACATTGGCCAGTATCAGGAAGAGGAGGCAAGGATTGCCCAAAATACAGAACAGCCAGGCATATCAACCAGCTCAGCACATACCCCAGACTTCTACAAGGACAGGATTGAGAGGTTAGAACAATTGGTGAAGAGGGCCCAAGGGTCCTACAACTTACCATCCACGGACTTCCGAGATATGTGTCTGCATCCAGGGATTCAATTACCTCGAGACTTCAAAATGCCCGAATTTGAGAAGTACAACGGAAAAGGATGTCCAGAGACACACCTGAAAGTCTACTGCGGAGAGTTGTTCCAACTAGAGCACGGTGACAAGCTGCTGGTGCAACTATTTCAGAGAAGTTTGAAGGGACCAGCCCTACAGTGGTTCACCAAAATTGACTCAGCCAAGGTCCGTACATGGGAAGGCCTCTGTAAGGCATTTATTGCTCAATACTCTTACAACATTGACTTGGTCCCACAAAGAGCAGATCTAGAGAGAATGACTCAGAGAGAGAATGAATCCTTTATCGAATATTCTGTTTGATGGAGAGAAAATGCTGGAAAAATGAACACTCCTCTGCCCGAGGATGAGTTGGTGACCACATTCCTCCGCACACTCAAGCATCCATTCAAGACTCTGCTAGCAGCCCAACCTATTTCCAACTTCAGCACTATGGCCAAATGTGGGGCCAGGATTGAGGCTACAATGGGAGATGTGGGAGCAGTCGACATGTTCTCAGGATCCAAGGGGTTGTCATCCTCTAATCGTCCTCAACCACCACGGAAAGATACACGGAGAAGAGAGGATGAGGTACAAATGGTGACAGCAATGCCTATTCATATTCCTCATTTACCCCAGCAACCTCGACAACCAGAGCAGACTCAGCAACAGCTTCCCTCGCAGCAAATGACCTTGGAACAGAAAAAGAGAAGAGTTTTCTCGCCTATGCTATATACCAATTCGCAACTCCTCCCTTACCTACTAGACAAGAAATTGGTCACGCTGAGGGAACCCAAGCCGCCACCAATCACGCTGCCAAGGTCATACAGGGCTGACCACCATTGTGGGTATCATCAAGCCCCGGGGCATTCCACCGATATGTGTTTTGAGTTAAAGCACACAATCCAAGACATGCTTGAAACGGGAAAGATTGAGTTTGCACCAGGGAACGCCGACATCAACCAGGTCCCTCTCCCTAATCATGCACCAGCAGGAAACCGAGGTGCACCAGCCTGAGTCGCTCTACAGCCGATTTTGAGCAGTCCCATCAGTTTTTTGTCTTTTTGGTTTATTCCTTAATTTCTCCTTTTTTGAAAATGGCCATGATGGCCCAAATCGAAGTCTTCCCTGCCAGTCAATATATTGGCCAGTGGCCACCTGTCTTTATCTTTCGTAATTAAGTCTGTACATCCGTTCATACTATAATGAAATCTCCCACTTTTGTTAAATCTGTCTTGCTTATTACTCCGAGATGTCTAGTTTTGGGAACTGAACTAGATTCTAAAGCCTTTAAAGGATAATTGCATGATCATCGGGTGAGTAATCTAAAATCTCATAAACTAGAAAGGTATTCTGCTCCCTAAAGATTGCAAGGCGAGCTACCAACCCATTAGAAGACGAGAAGCAAAGGGGCGACGAAGACCTCCCCGAGCTATGAAGCATCAAACATATTTGAACGAGGATAATGCAATGACCACGCATGCTCTTGACCAATCAAAGAAAGGATAGGAGGCCATCCTTGGATAACCCTTAATATCTCCTTCGTACCCATGCAATAACATACGCTAGTTAGCCCTTCGAGCCTAATAGCCTTTCTTTTTAACCCATACACTGGGGCACCCTATGAATGACAAGTCAAACAGAGAAGAATTTGACCAATCAAAAGCAAAGCTTATTTTGAACTACGGCATGACCTGATTCCACTAATCGTGGATACGTAGGCAGCCTAAAACAGGTTCGGTCACATTATGGCAAATCTTCATCAATACCGGACAACTATCCCTAAACAAAAAAAACAAAAACAAAAAAAAAAAAGCAAAAATGGAAAATGGAAAATCTCCAGAATGATGAAGAGAAGCCAACTGGTTCCATCTGTGCGTGCAACAAAAACATTTTAGGGTGCCCTACCCCGACGAGAAAACTTTGAGCCTCAATCATTTCTACCCTTACTACGTTTCGTCCTAGTAACTAAGCCCTCCTTGATCTATGAAAGGTCTTGAGCATTAATGGTCAAAAACATTATTCTCTACCCTTTTACCAGGCAATGACGGGAGAAAACAAATCAGCTTATCAGAAATCGCAGGCCTAGTGAAAACCTGAAATGGCACTAAGGCGCAAAAATTATGCGAGCCCAGCCCTGACATTGTTGCCAGGGGCAAAAAAAGGGAACAAATTAGTCAATTACGCAGGCATGAGTGAAAACCGGAAACGGCCTCATTGCGCAAAAATTATGCGACCCCAAGACTTGGTCATTCCAAGGGCAAAAAAAGGGATAAAGAAATTTTCTGATTTCACGGGCTTAGTATGGAATTATCAATCCTGTTAGTGCGCAAAAATAACGTGAACCCAGTCCTGGTGAAACCCGTTAAGGTCTAGGGGCAAAACAAAAAAAAATGAAAAATCGTAAAGTGCGAGCTTTTAGATCAAGCGCCACCAGCAACAATCAGCTAATGCAGTCAAGTACTATCTTATGCATCAGGCATCTGGCAAGGACATCCAGGAGCAGATTTACCTATCTATTTCAGGAGCTATGAACCCAGACTTATTCAATTACTTTCTAAGGCAAAGGAATCCTAGCTAAGCTTCCCATTAATAGGCAATATCCGACATCTTTCAAAATACTTATGTAAATCTGTCAGTCTGTCAAGTCATTTTTTTCATCTATCACCAAGACGTCAGTCTACCATGTCAAGTCAGTCGGTTAGAGTCGTGTCTTCGTGTAAAGTCAGCTCAAACTTGGCTAATCCTTTCGGTGGTGCAATCGGTTCTCCTGAACTTGACATTGGTTCAAGCAGATTATCCTGCCAGATTATTTCAGTTGGACAAACCCAAGCATAACCTCAGTGCAGTATTGATACATCAGGCAGAGGGCAGATATCAGATAACGGCTCAAGGTCGTGCTACACTCTCTCCATCCTCATACCCCATTCATTTCATTTGCTTGCTTATGGGTAAGCCACGTGGCTATCCCCTTTCATGCATTTACATTTTGCTAGCCATGTGGCTATCTCCATTTGTACATATATTGCATGCATTTGCTTGCTTGTTTCATACCCGATGGAAATGGTTGTGTAACCAATCCTCACTAACCTTACATTTTACTTTCTCATGGGTTAGTCGTGTGGCTTTCCCCATTCATACATCTTACTTGTACAATGGAAAACCATGTGGCTGTCTCCATTCATCATATACCCCGCTTGCTTATACACCCTGCTCATGGACTAGCCATTCGGCTATCTCCACTTATACAAACTACATGCTGATACACCTTGCTCGTGGACTAGCCGTTCGGCTATCTCCACTTATACATCTGCCTGCTTGTGCTGAAGTGATCGTGTGATCCCTTCAAAACCTGACTTCATTCATACTACTGGCATCTTACCCGGTGGGGCAACCGCGCGGTTGTCAGCACCATAGCATCTTACCCGGTGGGGCAACCGCGTGGTTGTCAGCACCACATTGCATAGTACCCGGTGGGGCAACCGCGTGGTTGTCAGCACCACATTGCATAGTACCCGGTGGGGCAACCGCGCGGTTGTCAGCACCATATTGCATAGTACCCGGTGGGACAACCGCGCGGTTGTCAGCACCATATTGCATAGTACCCGGTGGGGCAACCGCGCGGTTGTCAGCACCATGTTGCATCTTACCCGGTGGGGCAACCGCACGGTTGTCAGCACTAATTGCATCTTACCCATTTTTTGAAGGAGTAACTGAATGGTTGTCTGATCGACCTTCAGTTACGGCCTCTCATTGCATCTTACCCGGTGGGGCAACCGCGCGGTTGTCAGCACTAATTGCATCTTACCCATTTTTTGAAGGAGTAACTGAACGGTTGTCTGATCGACCTTCAGTTGCGGCCTCTCGTGAAGCTGGTTGTGTAACCAACCTTCACTCATTTGCATCATTCATCACATGTTCACATTTCACTGCACATCACTGCAATACTTGCTCACTCTTAAAGGAGTAACTGACACGGTTGTCTAATCAACCATCAGTTGCGGCCTCCTGTGAAACAAGTCTTGCACACTTCATACACTGCACAACACTGTAATACTTGTTCACTCTTAAAGGAGTAACTGACACGGTTGTCTGATCAACCATCAGTTGCGGCCTCCTGTGAAACAAGTCTTGCACACTTCATGCACTGCACATCACTGTAATACTTGCTCACTCTTAAAGGAGTAACTAACACGGTTGTCTGATCAACCATCAGTTGCGGCCTCCTGTGAAACAAGTCTTGCACACTTCACTGCACATCACTGCAATACTTGCTCACTCTTAAAGGAGTAATTGACACGGTTGTCTGATCAACCATCAGTTGCGGCCTCCTGTGAAACAAGTTTTGCACACTTCATACATATCACTGCAATACTTGCTCACTCTTAAAGGAGTAACTGACACGGTTGTCTGATCAACCATCAGTTGCGGCCTCCTGTGAAACAAGTCTTGCACACTTCACGGCACAGCACTGCAATACTTGCTCACTCTTAAAGGAGTAATTGACACGGTTGTCTGATCAACCATCAGTTGCGGCCTCCTGTGAAACAAGTCTTGCACACTTCATACACTGCACTGCACAACTTGCCCACTCTTAAAGGAGTAATTGACACGGTTGTCTGATCGACCATCAGTTGCGGCCTCTTATGAAGCCGATTTTGCAAAAAAATCACTCACTTGCATCTCACCCACTTGCATCATGCGCCCCGCTAGTTGGTCGTGTGATTGATTAGCAGGCAGCTTCATACACCATAACCCTTCCCAATCCCCAGCAAGTGCCGATTTGGCATGAGCGCACCCTTCCTCTGTCACCCATCAGTCATCCAATCCCTGGTAAGCAGTCTAAGTAGATTTTATCTTTTCCTCTATCTTTTCTCAGGTTTTCTTCACACACGCGTCCAAAATTGAAGCGTTATCAGCCTTTGTCGTTCACGTGCCCGCACCCTCCGACAAAGCGGGGCAACTGTAAACACCCCAATTTTGCACCCCCTTAATCACTTTGCACACCTCTAAAAACCCTTTAAAAAATCCATTTTTAAAAACCATCTTTCCATGTGCTTCGATTTCCGAGAAATGCCCCACAGGTAAAAATTGACCAAAATACCCCTCGGGTAAAAATTGACCAAAATGCCCCTGAAAAAGTGCTGAAAAGTTTTCATTTTGTTTAAAATGATTTTATAAATTTTTTGATCAATTTTGGCTATTTTTGGAGTTGAATCGGACATAAAACGGTTGAAAATGACCGAAATGCCCCTATAGCGTAAAATGACCAAAACGCCCCCTGAAAATTGGTCAAAAGTTATGATTTCATCCGAAACAATTTTACAAATTTTTCGGTTCAATTTTGGCTATTTTCGGGCTCAAAATAGGCTTAAAACGATAAAAATAGTTTTTCGGCAAATAGGAGCATAAACAAAAAAACCAAAAAAACTCATTTTTGAAGACCCAAACAGGCCCTAAGGGGCAAGCTCGCCCTTTTAAACGGCGCGGGACCATGTGGGCCCCACTTGCACTACAAATTTCATTTTTTATTATTTTATTTATTCATAATAAAATATATTAAATCGCGCATTTCAAAAAGGCGCGGATTTAGAAATATCGGTTGCCGACGCGTTGCCGACTCACTGTTCATACCGCTTTACTATTCATTAAAATATAATAAATCGCGCCCTTTAAAAAGGCGCGGACCCCGTTTTGAAAAACTATAAATACCCCCCACCCCTTCCTTTATTCTTCATTCCTTTCCACTTGCTCTCTTCTCTCTCCTCTTTCGAAAATCCCTCTTTTGGCGTCGGCGATCCCGGGAACTCGATTTCGAAGAATCGTTCTCGGGAGCACTTAATTCAGAGACCCTTTTGGGTTTCTCGGAAGGTAAAATCGCCGAAACTCTGACGTTTGCTTTGTCATTTATTAGTCTAATTATTTTTAAATACTTAGACTGCTTATCCTGTCGAACCCCTGCCCGGTTTTACTTAAACCCGGCTTACCCTGTCGAACCCCTGCCCGGTTTTACTCAAAACCCGGCTTACCCTGTCCAATCTCTGCCCGGTTTTATTCAAACCCGGCTTACCCTGTCGAACCTCTGTCCGAACTTCGGTTCAAACATACCATACCCTGTCGAAACCCTGTCCGAATCTCGGCTCAAACCTTGATTCAAAACCTCACCTAAACCCTACCTAAACCCTAATCAAACCCTAGTTGACTCCAGTTACCCTACCTAAACCCTAGTTACCCTACCTAAACCCCAGTTACCCTACCTGAACCCTAGTTAACCCTAGGTAGACCTTAGTGACCTCTAGTTAAACCTTAACTAAACCCTAAGTCAAACCTTACCCACCTAGTTGAACTTTTGTCTAGAAACTCCGCTCAAACTCTGTTTCAAATCCCATCAAACCCTAAACCCAAAGGCTCCTTGACATGAGCTAAAACTGTCCAAGTGCTCCTTGACATGAGCCAAAACTGTCCAAACGCTCCTCAGCATGAGCTTAAAAGGTCACCTCGCTCCTCTAACGGGAGCAAAAACCCCTGAACCATTCAAAAACACCCTAACATCCAAATACCAATCTCAGCTTCTCAAACACCCATAATCCAAACACCCAACAAATCAAACTATCAACTACCCATCTGGAACTACGTGTGGCTTGATTCCACTGACTGTGGATACGTAGGCAACCCTGATCGGGTTCAGCTCACCTAGGATAGAACCCCTATCCTGTCCCGGCTTACTTTAACATGTACATTACTGTTTGTACAATATTTGTCAAACATATAGATGAAATACAAGCTTCTCTTATGGTTTCCCCCACTTTAATTCAGACTTAGGGAGTAGGTAACCATCTCCGGATGGGAGTTTAGGGGTGCCTAACACCTTCCCCTAACTCAAATGAACCCTTACCTTGAACTCTATTTCCAGACCAAAGCCTTATCCAACCTTTTAAGGGACCCTATTTTCCCTCACAATCTAAATAGGTGGCGACTCTATCTTTTCAATATTTTTAGCACTATTCCTCCTCGGGTTCAATCCTGATCGGGAGTGGGGGTTAAAATCCCGGGTCTACAATGACTATAACCGAAGAGCATCAAAGCCGCTGAAAGAGATAGGATCACTACTTGTCTCTGGAACACTCCGATATAAACCGAAAAGCCTTCTCTTCTAACCATACTTCAAACGAGAGACCGTTCCATCTCTCGATGATGCTGAATCCCTTGGCCTGATGCCTGACTCCTCTCAAGATTTCGAAGCTCTTTGCTTCAACAGAGAAAATGTTCCGGCGATCCATCAGATTATACAAAAATTATGAACATTAAAAGAGACATTGACTTAGGTTAATGTTTATAGGTAGTGGAGACATGTGCTTTAAACAATGTTTTACTAACCGGACCTCGAACCTTTAATTGGCTAGGCGACCGGTTGCCTGTTCTTCCGGTTCAACCGATCGGTCCGGTTATTAAAGGTGCTAAGTCATCTTGAAATGTGCTACAAGTCCTTCGATATTGGTATGAGTACTCTTTTAAAAAGCTGCCCCTAGAGAGTCTATCTATTCATATATTGACATAATTACTATTCTTAAAAAACTACCCCTGAAGAGTCAATTCATATATGGCCATATATAGGCATGATTACTTTTTTAAAACAACCCTGATTACTCTTGTTAAAAACAGCTTGTGTAGAGAATAGAGAAATGGTTCTTACTGTTTTTCAAGAAGAATGGAAAATGTATGAGGAAACAACACCAGAGCTTGCAACGACACTTTGGCTGTTCATCTCCATCCTCCGACGGCCAAACTTGCAGGTCATATATTTTCCTATTTGCATACAGGTGCTCATCAAGTGAAACCTCGAGTTGGGAAGACTCTAATATGCAGCAAATGCCTTGCTTGTGCAGCGATGAGAGTTGATTGGCCTCTTGGAAGCAAGAATTTTCTCCTTTAGGCTTCTTCTCGAAAAATCTTAAATTTTCTCCAATTTCCCTTCCTTAAATAATCTTCAAGTCTAACATATTTTCACTTTTTATATGTAACGGAGAGTAATTTAAAATTTTCCAGCCATTTGACCAGAAATCTTGCCTGAAAACGGGATTGGAGTTCAAGCATTAAACCAACCGGTTATTGGAACCGGTCACCGGTTATGCTGGTTTCCGGTTCAATTGGGCGATTCTCTCGGTTCTTAAAATTTAGGGCGGTTTTGAATTGTGGCTGGTTTTTGGGACCGGTTGACTGACCGTTCCGGTTTTTAAAACAATGGTTTTGAAAGGTAAATGTATGATGTGACCTCTAGACTTCGTTAGGCGTAAGCCTTAAGGTGTGAGGGTTAAGCATCACGCTACCTCATATTTTTAAAAATTAAAAATTAATTAAAAGTGAGCGAATTTTCAAAATGATTTAAAAAACAATAAAATAGCATATATATATATATAAGAAATTCTATGTAAATTATTCAACCAAATTTAAGAGAGGTGGGCAAATACTATAATATAAAAACTTTTCTGTTCATATATAGTAGCAAAGAAGTCACAAAAGACGAAAGCAAAAAAAGAAAAAAAAATCTAAGATATGTTGCTAGACTCTATTTTGGTTGATATACGAGTCCAACAACTCATGCATTAAATTAGCTTCAAGGCGTGAGGTGTGTGCCTCTTGTGATCTTTAGAATGTGAGGCGTAAGCTGTAGGGAATTTAAGCCTTAAGGTTGAGTCACTATGCATTTTCCTTGAGTCAAGCTTCAAGGTGAGCTTTGAGCATAAGCCTCACATTCTTTTTAAAGCACTGGCAGGGACCACATAATACTAAATATAATAATATACAGGGAAAAACAAAAAAAATATTGAAAAAAATATTGTTCCTTTGTTTCTTTACTAAGCATTTCTATGCTAACAAGGACTCTTATATGCAAGGAGTTCATTAGATGCAGATAGCAACTTATAATAATTCAATACAAAAATAGTGATTCAGGTAACTTTGATCTGGATCAATGAGCGTGCATGACTGCATTTGGCATATAGATCACTGCTTGTTGGCACCAAAAATGAAATATAATGTCATAGATTGGAAGTTAGAATCATTCCAAATAAATTATTTACGGTGTGCTACCAATTCAAGCTCTTGATTGATTAGATTTGCAGTAAAGAATTCGCATTGTAGTGAAATATTTGGGATAATAGGCACTGGCAAAGAAGAAGGAAGTACGACCAATCCAACATTTGGTCTAAAAAGAAATAGTCCACAATCCGGTGAATCCGCATTCACAAGTGTGTTGCCAAGTGTATGGTCTTGGAGGACTCACATGGGATGCAAGTCCTACTTGACTTAATTGAAAATTTTCCCTAATATAGCTGGTTTCCTTCCAGTAAATTTTGATACTTATTAGAAAAAAGTGGTTTCAGTTTAGCTGGGCAGGGATGAGTTATGGGGCAATTCTTTTTCACTTATCCAAGGAAAAGGGAAAGGTGGTTTCAAAGTGAGGAGGTGGGGACCATTGTAGGATGTCATTAAGCATTTTCTTAAATTTGTTGGAATTACTGGCGTAGGGTGTAGCACTCAGGAACCTTCTCTGTTTGGTCCTTCTACAGGTTTCTCTAAGGTGGTTCATGCAACTTCTCACATTTAAATTTGTTTGACGCTGGAATGAAGCTTAACTTGATGGTGGTAGCAAAGCCTGTCCTTGTTTTGCAGGGATCTTCCCTGATTATAAAGGGACTCTGGTGGCCATCTAGCATGGGTATGGCTAGACTCTGCATCTCCTTTAGGTTTTGTCGTGCTTTCGATTCCTCACCTTGCAATTGAGGGAGGCTTGCTGTCTGTTTACTGGTATAGGATGATTACCCACTGTCCTTGGAGTGTTAAAGAGCCTTTAAAGAGATATGGAGGGTATTGTGATGCTAGAGATGTTATTTAATCTCTTTCACCCTTACCTACTATACTCAGTACTCTTTGTTTTCTTCAGTAGCAAACCCAAAGGATGGTACACTGATTAATGTCTCCAGGTGGCAGTGCACATCCATGTCATGCATGGAAAAGCAACTCTATGCTTACACATATACTAACTCCCCCCCCCCCCCCCCTAATTAATTATCCCTCTTCTATTTCTGTTTTCTCTTTTTTTTTCCCATTATAAATTATCCTATAGGCTTCTTCCCTTTTCTTCTCTCCATTTTCAGCTTATCTTGTTGAAGAAGCTTCATTTCAAGCAGAACTTAGTTTGTTCCAATGCAAGAATTTGCTGCTTCCACCTCCGTTACAGCACTTAGCACTTTTCAAAGTCTTTTCTTAATTTATGGCATCATTTATAGTATCTCAAACCTCCAACATTAGCAGTCTGCATTATGTGAATTCTACCAACACTTACTTTTCTTTTAGACTATAGTTAACCTATCTAATGTTTCTCCCAGGTCCATCATATACACAAAATGTTTTTAAGCTGCAATGATGATATGTTGTCTGGATTTGGTATCTGAATTTCATTCTTCTGTCCCCGGGAACCAAGTCCAAGGATGGTGGGTGTTTTGTATCTTACAATCATAGTTGTTAAAGGCGTTGCCTTAGGCGGTTGCCTAGGCGACCAGGTACTCTGCTAGACTTAGGCGACTGGCCACCTCAAGCGGTCATTATTAAAAATCTGATATATGTAATATTATTATTGTTTAAGAATATAAAATTTATTTTATTTGAATATGATTGTTCGATAAACAAAAAGTATGTTATTTTATATTTTTCTCATGACTTTTACGATATAATATGTTATGATTTGTATATCCAACAAAAAAAAGTTAACAGATAGAAGAAGAAAGAAGAGACGAACAATGTTAAGTATGTTTCTCTCATGTTAACTTGTTATCTTTCTCAATGGGTGGACCAATTGGTCTCTCCTTCTCTTTTTATGGGTGGACCATATAGTCCCCAATAACGAATTAAGAGTATATCTAGGACTCCCAAAACTCTCATAAACTCATATTTAAAAGAATATTTTATAATTTAAATAAGTGCAGACCCTATAGTTATATATTTTACTTATCAATATTATATTTATTACTTATATTAAGTATAATTGAAAAAAAAAAGAACTGAGAGTAAGAGGTACGATATCTCCCTCTCTCCCCTCTCTTCTTTCTCCCATATTCAGCGTCACATTTGATTGTTGGGCTATTTTTTTAGTTTTTTTTAGTCTTATATTCTCCCTCCTCTCTCTCTCTCTCTCTTTTTCCTATTGGGCTGTCTATTTTTTATCCCTCACAATCCCTCTCCCTCCTTTTAACAGTCATTGTAGACTTAATTTTTATTCTATTTTTTTCCAACGCTTGAAATGCCCTTCTATTATTCTTAGAACTGTCTCTAACGATGACTCTATCAAAGTGTATCTTAACAATGGTGTAATTTATATGAATGTAAGGTCTCTTTTTAAAAAAAAATGTATCATACATAAATCTCATATTAGGGATAATTTTTGCAACAAAAAGTTCATCAGGCGACGCCTCGGGCGCCTCAGGCTACCGCCTCAGGCGTCCATAGGGTCTATCGCCTCAAGTCGTCTTGACAACTATGCTTACAATTGCATTATATGAAAGTAGTACTATCGCGCTTTGATTAGGATGGAGGAAGAACATGCATACATTTATTGTCTCAAATTTGATGAACTGTTGGTTATATAATACTAGTCTATTCTTTTGCGGGCACATCTATAGTGTAAGTGAAGCTTCTAATTTTTTGTGGATGTTTCCTG
The DNA here is from genome assembly GCA_015143295.1 of Tetracentron sinense. Taxonomy (NCBI): domain Eukaryota; kingdom Viridiplantae; phylum Streptophyta; class Magnoliopsida; order Trochodendrales; family Trochodendraceae; genus Tetracentron; species Tetracentron sinense. The sequence goes on along the minus strand of CM026553.1, from coordinate 24,116,230 downwards.
CCATAACAATATATCATGCTCAACCGGAGTATTAAGGATGCACTTGCCTTCGAGGAGAAGTTTTTCCGCAGTCACCCTATATGACTATTATTTTTAAGTGGTTATTCACTGGCCTGTTAGCATTATTGATGTATTCGTTCGTGCTGTTACATAGGTGTATAATGGTCTTGCCGATCGTCGTGGCATTCCTCAGTTGGCTAAGAAGTTGAACCAGGTAGAACACTGAGTGACCACATGATATTTGTGGAATATGTCTCTTTCATTGGAAATAGTTGCTTCTTCTTCAGCATGTTCTATTGTGCTCTCTCTCTCTCTCTCTGAATTTCTATTGGGTGATTAGTTATGCTGTTCTGGCACATTCACAGTAATTTGGAGTTCTTACATATGAACATTGACACATATTTTTATGCAGATTCTAGTGCGACATATCAGGACAGTACTTCCTTGGTTGAAGTCATGCATAAGTTCTTCATTGGTTTCCATAGCAAAGGAGCATGCCAGCTACGGAGAAATCACAAAATCAAAAGTATGTTTAGTTGTTTGTCAAGATCTTTCAAATAATGCTCGACTCCCTCAATTGGTTGACACTATAACCCCAACCATGAAGTCATGGGTTTCAATCCCAACTTACCCTACATAAAGGAAAATGGAAATGTTGCAGTACTGTGTTGATGCAAACAGTGGACAAATAAAGTTTGTGTTTCTATTTTGTAAAGTTAATATTTTTCTCTTATAACATTTGTATTCACTTTCACAAAGTTGGGCAATTTTAGTTATATTACGTTTATATGCATTCATATAACTTATTTACTCATTTTCAAAGTTCTGACAGTTCTCACTTAACTTCTGACAGTGACTTTTCTTCTATATTTTTGTGCTTATTCCTTTTTCTTTTTACCTGTTTCTTATAAATTACAGGCTGGTCATGGAGCCCTTCTCTTGAACATTCTTTCAAAATACTCTGAAGGTAAACATGATTTTTTTTTTGGCTTATTGTCTTTTTCCCTCTTCAGGAGCCACGACCTTTTACTTTCTTTGAATAGTATTCTGGATCATGTCTTTTTTTCTTAATGCTACTAGTTTGCATGAATGCATGAGCTCCTTGCTTGTTCTCATAGATGACTTTTTGGTGTCAGCTTTGTCTTCAATGGTAGAGGGGAAAAATGAAGAAATGTCCATGTCTGAGCTGTCTGGTGGGGCAAGAATTCACTATATCTTAAAAATCAATCTTTGTGAAGAGTTTGGAGGTTTGCATCCTTACTTTTTCCATGAGCTTGTCCCAATAATCTTCATATTCATGTGGATGTTTTTGATTTGCCAGTGTGGATTGGTGGTACTTTTTTGACTTTTTTCCGCCTATGTGCAACAATCTTTTCTTCACTTCTATTAACAGAGATTCTTTGTTGTCTCTGTTCTTATATTGGAATGGAAAGTTGATGGGATATGTGGCTGACATGATGCTGCTATCAACCTTTTTATTTCTGATCCAATTTAGAATCCATTGCAAGAGGTAGATCCATGTGAGGATTTAACTGATGATGACATCCGTACCGCCATTCAGAATGCAACTGGCACTAAATCTACTTTATTTGTACCAGAGGTGGGTGTTAATAATAGTATTTAACTTTCATGGGGTAGAATCCTGTGCTTAGAAAGCGTATGGATGAAGTTACAGGAAATTTTCTGTGTGAAGGCCTTGAATCTTCAGAGACAATGATTGGGCACATCATTGAAATGGAGGTATTTGGAAATTGGGATTCTTGATGCAAACTGTCAAAATACTTACATAATTTTGATATGATGTGGAACTAACTTCCCATAATTTGAATGTAGGGTTGTGGTAGAGAACCTTGGGTCCAACTGCAGGACTGTAGACTCTAACTACCATTGGACTCGAATTTTTTTTCTTGATATTTGGATCTAAATGACGACAGAAAATAATAACAGAATTTCCAAATCTCTATAAAAAGGATCCAATCCGATGGTGGTTGTCTTTGATATATATGTATTATAGACGAATGTAAATATGTAACGTTTATGCCTAATATGCATATATGTCTCATAGTTATTGCTATTTCTGAAATATGACCTCTCTCATGGTCGCCTTATTCATCAAAACATTATCTCTTATGTAACTTACTTCCAAGAACTTTGATGTGCTGACATTTTTCAGTTTCTTGATGTTCATGTGGCCTATACTCAAAAAGTGATGGCTAGGTTTTGTGGGGTTTTTTTTTATGTCAGTGCTAAAATTCAATTGGCAGTTACAAATTGCAAGTATTTTTTTTTAAACAATATTTGTTCTTCAGATTCAAAATACAGAGAATTTTCTTCTTGGTCAGTGACAATTCCTTTCAAATGCTTAACAAGAGTTTGTGTTTGTGGTTATAATGGGTGGCATCACAATCATATGTAGTGGTAAAAACATGTTAATTGTTTGTTGCAACACATTCTAGGGAATTATATTGTGTGGTCAATAGTTCTTTCTGTTTCTTTTGATTTTGGAGTAATTTCTTGTGTTTTTATCTTCTATTCTATGTTTTTGGGCGACTGAGGCTGATTAACTCATGGATGTAATTCTAATTTGGAAATTAATTGAATATTCAGAATAAATCAAGAGCATTTTCTCATTTTAAATAATTAAAAATTAAAAATTGCTCTAAATTTACCCTCTTTTTTTCCACCGTTGTTGCTAAGTTTCCTCTACACCTCTAAAGTTACCCTCTTTTTTTCCACCTTGTTTTACAACTCTGCACGTGCCCTCCCAACTAGTAATTTATAAGAGATGACCTGGCTAGGATTTCATTCTTTGATCAACTTAAGCAGGATCACACGATAGGAGGAACACCCATGAAGGATTTTGGATTCCATTTTGATATTTAGTAGATTTCTAAGAACTCTCATTTTCATATGTTGATATTGGTTTATGGGAACACTGGCTGGTGAATCAAAGTACCTATAGAAATTCTTGGAAGTTCACCACTCTCAAGTACAATAGTGCAGTTGAGGTACTCACTCAGTGATTCTCTGAATTTCCTGAAAAAAATTATCCTGGTCAATATTGGCAATTTCACACTCATATGTGGGATTTGGAGTACCACTCCAATGATTGAGAATGTATCGTGTGATACAAACGACAACCTTCTCACATGAATGAGATGTCTCGACTCTTCCCTAGCTAGGAACAAATCAGGTCTGCAAAGTACCGAATGATCCTTGACCCCCCCCCCAAAAAAAGTGTACTTTGATGATCCCTACGGACACCATGGTAATCAGATCGTAATCGAATCTCAAAATATTTTTCAGACCAGTGCAATTTAAGTCGGCAAATCAGAAATCAGGGGTTTCAATCCAATTTTTTTTAAAATGATTATATAAAAATATATTTAAAAAAATAATACAAAAACCAATAATACAAAATATTTCACTCACAAATATATATAAATATATATGAACACAACACCCGTGTGATGCATGAGATAAAAATTGAGATGAAAGAAATATCCGAATATGTAATAAACTGTAGGTCATATTATAACTCATACTAAATAATCATGTATCACAAGATATATATCAAATATGGTAGTGTATTAATCTAGAGTGAAGAAGAACACGATTGATTATAGTCTCAGTGAAAATATAAAGAACCACAGAATCAGGAACACAAACACAGTCTTTTATTGTGTGTCATATTTCTTCTCTTGTCCTGATTTTTTGATTGGGTGATGCATTACCGTCGACTTCCAGATGAGGTTGGCATGGGATCGAACACCTAAAACCAATCTTTTTCGGCTGAGGTAGTTATTGACCAAGACCCTTAAGAAATGAGGTTAATTTCACGTTGGTTAGACGTTTGACGACGTCAAATTTTTGCAGATCCTCGAATAGTGGAGCCCACCATTTCCGAGGACTAAGTGGAGCCCACCGTTTAATTCATGTAGGCCTTGACACTGTTGGATTGAGGATTAGGGGGCCCATCGCTCGATAGCAGGTGCTATCGAGAGTTTTAATCACATTCCATGAAAATAACTACACTGACTAAGATTGCCAAGTTTTGTAATAGATCCGTCCTCTCCTATTTTCAAAGTTTCACTATTCATCCTTATATAACAAGTCCAAGCAAATACAAATATCAAGTGGGTAGACAAAAACATGGAAAAGAAGATAGATGGAAAAGAAGAGGAGAGGTGGCAAAGTGGTAATTTTATGTTTGTACATGAATATACTCGTAGCTCTTAAATTAAGACTCAATTTTTTTGAAGTAAAATAGAGAAAAACAATTAAATTGGTGAAAAAATTAATTTTTTGGTGTTTTATTTACTCATACATTTTTAAAAAAAGTAAATGTTTCTATTTTGAAAGTAAGTAAATATTTCTATTTTGAAAGTAAATATTTTTATAAAAAATAGACAATTTTCGAAAAACACATTCATATTTTAAAATTTTGTATGTTATATTTCCATAGAATTTTCATTCCTTTAAATATATTTTTAAAATAATTAAAAAAATCAAAGTTCACATCTATATATTAAATTAAAGTTACAAAAATAGTTCTAGTCACATTTTAAAACAAATAAATATTCATTTATCCCTCATTGCAATTTTTAAATGAGAAAAATATTTATTTTGACATATATTTTTTAAAATAAGTAAAAATATTCATCTCTACATGTATTATTTCAAATAATAAAATTCTTGTCTTTAAATTTATTTTTAAAATAAAAATAATACACCTTTTCTCATATAATTTTTTAAAATAACAAAAGAGCAATAGTTCACTCAACTGGCAAGGAGTGAACTATTGCTCCTCGCTCTCACAAAGCTAACTCAACTACATGAACTCTAGTTAATTTTTGTTTAACTCCTATGGTTAAAATTCATTTTATTTTATTTTATTTTTCTAAAAACCAAAGTTAGATGAGTGAACCCTAAGGGTTAGTGAATTTTAACCACAGTAAAATGAAGTCAAAAGAGGGACACGTGGCATTAAAATGGGACTTGAGACGCACCTCCTCGTAAACCTACAAATGCGCACCAAATCCAAACCGAGGGTCGGATTTCAATATCGTTTCTTCTAACGCTTGTATTTCGACCCAATCTAAGTGTGGGAAATTGTTTCGATGGAATTCGAGGTCGTTTCCCCGATTTGGGCACCGCTAGAGACTCGAAATCCATACCTAGAGAGTATACTTCGGCCTAAACCTACAAACGCGTACTAAATCCAAACCGGGGGTCGGATTTTGTTGCTGTTTCTTTTAACGCTTGTGTGAGCACGGATTTCTATGACCACTCATAAAAGAGATTGGTGTGGAACCTGATACCCTCACGGGTGTGAAAGGTTTAAGATTTAGAGTCGCCACCTATTCATTCAGAAGAGATAAGTCCCCCGAGTTTGGATAAGGTCTTGGTCTGTGAGTGAGATCAGGGTAAGGGGTTTAGTTAAGTCTGGGGAAAGTGTTAGGCACCCCGAGGCTTTCGTTTTTACAACGGTTCCGTACTCCCCAGGTGTAAGCCAATTAAAGTTAATCTTGTTCAAAATGCCAAAGTGTTTAAGTTAACACTAATCCAAGAAGGGAAAAGCTAACTGGGGTCGAACCTGTGTTGGGTTGTCTACGTACTCATAGGGTGAGATCAAACCGAGCGTAGTTCTGGCACGTGAGCCTGTGCCGAGGCTAGGGGCGTGTTTGTATGCACCAAGGGTGGCTAATATGGACTAGTCCGGTAGACTAGGGTTTGGTTAACTGAGGTGGGTCAAGTGCAAGGTACAAGCCCGGTAGGCTTAGGGGTAGTCCGGTAGACTAGGAGAGAGTCCGGCCCGGGTTACGGTTGCTAATCGGGGTTAGGCCGAACTAACTATGGATAGGGTTGCTAACCACAGTTAAGGGGATGTGAGTTTTAGCCCGGTAGGCTGAGGGGAGGCCTGGTAGGCCGAAGATAAGTCCGGTAGACTTGTTTTTTAGGCCTGGTAGGTCGTAAACCGCGATTAACTGCGATTAGGGTTGCTAACCGGAGTCAAAAGGGATCTAACTGTGGTTAGAGTTGTTAACCAGGGTTAGGAAGAGGACCAAAGTCAGTTTTATGGTCCAAGTTATTTTTAGGATTTTTTGATCAATTTTCCCACAGTTGGTAGGGTAAAAGGGTGCTTAACCGTGTTATATGTTAACTGGAGGTGCATTTAACCGCGGTTAAGGGTCTGGTTAATTCTGAGGTGGGCCCAGGGGACTAGGCAAGGCCTAAAGTGGCCTCCTACCAGGTCTGGGCCCCCGCAAAAGCCCAAAATTAAAACAAAATTAATGTCAGTAATTGGATTACCGACATTTAGAACAGTGTTTTAACCATGGTTTTGCACACTGTTAACTAGGGTTAGGGTGTAACCTAGGGTGAACTAAGATCATGGGAGTGTAGAGGAGACTCCAAGGAAGGTTTTGACTATGGTGTGGGCCCTATAGAGCTGCAAAGTCACTGTGACAGAGAGTTCATATTGGCGGTAGTTATTCTACCGCCAATACCAAACTAGGCAAAATGGGTATTGTCGGTAGAAGGATTACCGCTAATATGCACAGTTTTGATTATCTTGGATTTAAACATGGTTAGGCTTAACCCAAGAACCTGGAAGAACCAGGTAAGGTCCAGGGGAGTGAGAGGGGTTCAACTTGGGCCCTGGACATGGACCAGGGCCCACCTAAGTAGGCCAAAACAAGCCAAAGTAGAAACTGCCAGGAATAGCGGTACTGAGATTACCGCCATTCTTGGTTTTTCTCAAAACCAGAATTTCGCCCATGGGGGCTGTGCACAGGGGTGTCTAGGGATTCCCTCATGATCTGAGGGACCCCTAGAAGGTCTATGATGGTGTTGCAAGCTCTGTGAAGAGGTGTATACCTGTAGGGGTTCACCACACTATGAACAAGATGGGTGAAACACCCTGTTGGGTTTGAACCGAAAGTAAGTAACAACAACAAGTAAAAACGTCTCCTGGAGATGACCAGGGGCTCACAGTATTACACAAAAGAGAAGAAAGGGAGGGGGGCAAGGCCTTACCCTGCTCTGTTTTTACTGTAGGTGGAGGCTGCTTTGGTGGTGGCGCACACTGGAGGTGCTGAAGGGTTGTGGGAAGCTCCGGGGAGTCCTAAAGGGGTCTTGGGATTACGACTAGTAGGTGAGGAGGGGTGAGCCTAGGCATTTGGCAACAGGGGTTCACCTATGGAAACTTGCAGATAGTTTATGGTGAAGGGAGTTAGGTTTTATAGGAGAGGACCTTGAGGACCTAAGGGACATTGATAGGAAGGGGGAGAAGGTGGTTGGACCCTATAGGGGTCGAGTAGGAAGGCTGAAGAGAGAGTTTGAAGTGAGGGTGGAGTGTGCAGGGCGTTTGCAGTGCTGTAAACCCGAGTTCAAATAGTGTCGGTAGATGGTCTACCGACAATATGAAAACAGGTCAAATTTAGATTATCGGTAGACCGTCTACAGACAATAAGAAAACTTATTTGAATTGGGCTTGGCCCAACATAAACAGGTATGGGGGGTTTGCCTTAAGGGTTTTGGGCCTTGTGGGCTTAGTTTAAGGGTTCAGGCCCCATAGGCCATGGATTTTAGGGTTTAAACCCTAAGGGCTCTAGGGCTAGGATAGGGCTTCAGCTAGGGTCACCTAGGGCTAGGTTTTGGACATGGTTCTTTACACCAGGGGTTCAACTAGGGTTAAACTAGGGATAGGTCCTAGGGTATAACTAGGGTTGAGTCTAGGGTTTACTTAGGGTTTAGCTGGGGTTTACCTAGGTTAAGGGATTTGGTAGGGGTAACCATGGTTAAAGAGACCTTAACCATGGTTAGATAGGGGTGTAAAAATTGAGTGCTTATAGCTACCCCTCTTCGCTGGAGAATTCCAAAATTGGCGATTTGAACGACAAAGACTGAAATCATCCCATTTTTACACCAAGGTCGGGTCTTGGGGATGCAATATGATGATATGTATGCATGCAGTGCAAATGGTGACTGCAAATGAAAGCATCATGAACACTGTTAGGGGATGAGCGAGTAGTTCAGACTACTCACTGGGGTTGGATTTCGATGTCGTTTCCTCTAACGCATGTATTTCGACCCAACCTGAGCGTGGGAATTCGTTTCGAAAGTAAACTTCGGACTAAACCAACAAACACGCACCAAATCTAAACCGAGGGTTGGATTTCGATGCCGTTTATTCTAACGCGGGTGTTCCAAACCAACCTTACTGTGGGAAATCGTTTGGATGGAATCCGAGGTCGTTTGACCGATTTGGGCACCGAGGGGCCCGAAATGCATACTTAGAAAGTATACTTCAGCCTAAATGTAAAAAAGCGCACCAATTCCAATCTGGGGGTCGGATTTCGAAGTCGTTTCATCTAACGCCTGTATTTTGACCAAACCTAACGCACACCAAATCCAAACCGGGGGTTAGATTTCGATGCCATTCTTCTAAGGCTTGTATTTTGACCTCACCTAAGTGTGGGAAATCGTTTCGATGGAATCCGAGGTCGTTTGCATGATTTAGGAACGGAAAGGCTCGAAATCCATACTTAGGAATTATAGTTCGGCCTAAACCTACAAACGCGCACCAAATCCAAACCTGTGATCTGATTTCGATGTCATTTGATTTAACTCGTGTATTTCGATCCAACATATGTGTGGGAATTCGTTTCGATGCAATCTAAGATCAGTCGCTCGATTTTTGCACCGAGAGGCCCAAAATTCATACCTAGAAAGTATACTTCGGTCTAAACCTACAAATGGGTATCAAATCTAATCCGGGGTCGGATTTCGATGTCGTTTCTTCTAACGCTTGTATTTCGACCCAAACTAAGTGTGAGAAATCGTTTCGATGGAATCCGAGGTCGTTTGCCTGATTTGGGCATCAAAAGGCTCGAAATCCATACAGAGAAAGTATGCTTCGACCTAAACGTAAAAAGGCACACCAATACCAAACCGGGGTCGGATTTCCATGTCGTTTCTTCTAACGCCGGTATTTTCACCAAGCCTTAGTGTGGGAATTTGTTTCGGTTGGAATCCGAGGTCATTTGCTCGAATTGGGCACTGAGAGGCTCGAAATTAATACTTAGAAAGTAAAATTCAGCCTAAACCTACAAACGCGCACCAAATCCAAACCTGTGATCGGATTTCGATGTCATTTGTTCTGATCCGTGTATTTCGATGCAACCTAAGTGTAGGAATTCGTTTCGATAGAATCCGAGGTCGTTTGCCCAATTTATGCAAGAGAGGCATGCTTAGAAAGTGTACTCTAAACGTAAAAAAGCGCATCAATTCAAAACCGGGGGACGGATATCGATGCCGTTTCTGCTAACGCGTGTTTTTCGACCCAACCTAAGTGTGAAAATTCATTTCAAAGGAATCCGAGTTCGTTTCCCCGGTCTGGGAACCAAAATGCATGAAATTTATACTTAGAAAGTAAACTTCAACATAAACCTACAAACGCGCACCAAATCCAAACCAGTGATCGGATTTCGATGTCATTTGTTCTAACCCGTGTATTTTGATCCAACCTAAGTTTGGGAATTCATTTCGATAGAATCCGGGGTCGTTTCCCCGATTTACGCACCGAGAGGCCAAAATCCATTCTTAAAAAGTATACTTCGGCCTAAACGTAAAAATGCGCACCAATTCCAAACCGGGAGTTGGATTTCGATGTTGTTTCTCCAAACGCCTGTATGTTGAACAAACCTGAGTGTGGGAACTCGTTTCGATGGAATCCGAGGTCGTTTCCCCGATTTGGGCACAAAGAGGCTCGAAATCTATACTTAGAAAGTATACTTCGGCCTAAACCGTCAAACACGCACCAAATCAAAACCTTGGGCCAAATTTCGATGCCAATTATTCTAATTCTTGTATTGCGACCCAAAGTGTGAGAAATTTTTTCGATGGAATCCGAGGTCGTTTGCCCGATTTACGCACCGAAAGGCTCGAAATCCATACTTAGAAAGTATACATCGGCCGAAACCTACAAACTCGCACAAAATCCAAACCTGTGATCGGATTTCGATGTCATTTGATTTAACGCGTGTATTTCGATCCAACATATGTGTGGGAATTCACCTCGATGCAATCAGCGGTCGTTTGCCCGATTTTGGCACTAAGAAGCCCAAAATTTATACCTAGAAAGTATACTTCGGTCTAAACCTACAAATGGGCACCAAATCTAATCTGGGGTTCGGAGTTCGATGCCGTTTCTTCTAACGCTTGTATTTTGACCCAACCTAAGTGTGGGAAATCGTTTCGATGTAATCTGAGGTCGTTTGCCCGAATTGGGCACCGAAAGGCTCGAAATCCATACCAAGAAAGTATGCTTCGGCTAAAACGTAAAAGGTGCACCAATTCCAAACCGGGGTCGGATTTCTAGGTCATTTATTCTATTGCCGGTATTTCGACCAAGCTTGAGTGTGGGAATTCGTTTCGTTTGAATCCGAGGTTGTTTGCCCGATTTGGGCATCGAGAGGCTCGAAATTCATACTTAGAAAGTAAAATTCGGCCTAAGTACAAACGAGAACAAAATCCAATCCTATGATCGGATTTCGTTGTCATTTGTTCTAACCCGTGTATTTTGATCCAACCTAAGTGTAGGAAATCGTTTCGATAGAATCCGAGGCCGTTTGCTAGATTTACGCATCGAGAGGCCGAAATCCATACTTAGAAAGTATGCATCGGCCTAAACGTAAAAAAGCGCATCAATTCCAAAATGGGGGTTGGATATCGATGCTGTTTTTGCTAACGCGTGTATTTCGACCCAACCTAAGTGTGAATATTCGTTTCGATGGAATCCGAGTTCATTTTCCCGATTTGGGCACTGAGAGGCCCGAAATTTATAATTAGAAAGTAAACTTCAGCATATACCTACAAACGCGGACGAAATCCAAATCGTGGGTCAGATTTCGATACCGTTTATTATAAGGCTTGTAGTTTGACCCAACCTAAGTGTGAGAAATTGTTTCGATGGAATCCAAGGTCGTTTGCTCGATTTGGGCACTGAAAGGCTCAAAATCCATACTTAGAAAGTATACTTCGGCCTAAACCTACAAACGCGCACCAAATCCAAACCGAGGGTCGGATTTCGAAGCCATTTCTTCTAATGTTTGTATTTCGACCCAACCTGAGTGTGGGAAACCGTTTCGATGGAATCCGAGGTCATTTGCCCGATTTCGGCATTGAAAGGCTCCGAATCCATACTTAGAAAGTATACTTCGGCGTAAACCTACAAACGCGCAGAAAATCCAAACCTGTGATCGGATTTCAATGCTGTTTCTTCTAACGCTTGTATTTCGACCCCACCTAAGTGTGAGAAATTGTTTCGATGGATTCCGAGGTCGTTTGCCCGATTTGGGCACCGAAAGGCTCAAAATCCATACTGATAAAGTATACTACGGCCTAAACCGTCAAACGCGCACCAAATCCAAACTGTGGGTCAAATTTCGATGCCAATTATTCTAATGCTTGTATTGCAACCCAAAGTGTGAGAAATTGTTTCGATGGAATCCGAGGTCGTTTGCTCGATTTAGGCACCGAAAGGCTCGAAATCCATACTTAGAAAGTATACTTCGGCCGAAACCTACAAACGCGCACTAAATCCAAACCTGTGATCGGATTTCAATGTCAATTTATTTAACGCGTGTATTTCGATCCAACATATGTGTGGGAATTCATCTCGATGCAATCAGAGGTCGTTTGCCCATTTTGGCACTAAGAAGCCCAAAATTTATACCTAGAAAGTATACTTCGGTCTAAACCTACACACGGGCACCAAATCTAATCCGTGGTTCGGATTTCAATGCCGTTTCTTCTAACGCTTGTATTTTGACCCAACCTAAGTGTGGGAAATCGTTTCGATGGAATTCGAGATCGTTTGCCCGAATTGGGCACCAAAAGGCTCTAAATCCATACCTAGAAAGTATGCTTCGGCCAAAACGTAAAAAGGTGCACCAATTCCAAACCGGGGGTTGGATTTCTAGGTCATTTCTTTTATCGCCGGTATTTCGACCAAGCTTGAGTGTGGGAATTCGTTTCGTTTGAACCCGATGTTGTTTGCCTGATTTGAGCACCGAGAGGCTCGAAATTCATACTTAGAAAGTAAAATTCGGCCTAAACCTACAAACGAGCACAAAATCCAATCCAATGATCGGATTTCATTGTCATTTGTTCTAACCCGTGTATTTTGATCCAACCTAATTGTAGGAAATCGTTTCGATTGAATCCGAGGTATTTGCCAGATTTACGCACCGAGAGGCCGAAATCCATACTTAGACAGTATAAATCGGCCTAAACGTAAAAACGTGCATCAATTCCAAAATGGGGGTCGGATATCGATGCCATTTCTGCTAACGCATGTATTTCGACCCAACCTAAGTGTGAAAATTCGTTTCGATGGAATCTGAGTTCATTTTCCCGATTTGGGCATTGAGAGGCCCGAAATTTATAATTAGAACGTAAACTTCAGCATAAACCTACAAACGCGCACGAAATCCAAACCTGTGATCGGATTTCGATGTCATTTGTTCTAACCCGTGTATTTCGATCCAACCTAAATGTGGGAATTCAATCCGATAGAATCCGAGGACGTTTCCCCGATTTACGCAACGAGAGGCCGAAATCCATACTTAGAAAGTATACTTCGGCCTAAACGTAAAAAAGCGCACCAATTCCAAATCGGGGATCGGATTTCGATGTCGTTCCTTCTAACGCCTGTATTTCGACCAAATTGAGTGTGCGTTTCGATGGAATCCGAGGACGTTTCCCCGATTTTGGCATCATACTTCGGCCTAAAACTAAAAACGCGAACAAAATCCAAACCGTGGGTCAGATTTCGATGCCGTTTATTATAAGGCTTGTATTTGACTCAAACTATCTGTGAGAAATTGTTTCGAAGGAATCCAAGGTCGTTTGCTCGATTTGGGCACTGAAAGGGTCGAAATCCATACTTAGAAAGTATACTTTGGCCTAAACCTACAAACACGAACCAAATCCAAACCAAGGGTCCGATTTTGAAGCCATTTCTTCTAACGCTTGTATTTGGACTCAAACTAAGTGTGGGAAATCGTTTCGATGGAATCTGAGGTCATTTGCTCGATTTGGGCACCGAAAGGCTCCAAATCCATACTTAGAAAGTATACTTCAGCATAAACCTACAAACGCGCAGAAAATCCAAACCTGTGATCGGATTTCAATGCCGTTTCTTCTAACGCTTGTATTTCGAACCAACCTAAGTGTGAGAAATTTTTTCGATGGAATCCGAGGTTGTTTGCCCGATTTGGGCACCGAAAGGCTCGAAAAGCATACCTTGAAAGTATACTTCGGCCTAAACCTACAAACGCACACAAAATCCAAACCTGTGATCGGATTTTGATGCAATTTCCTCCAACGCTTGTATTTCAACCCAACCTAAGTTTGGGAAATTCTCTCGATGGAATCCGAGGTCGTTTGGCCGATTTGGGCACCGCAAGGGTCGTAATCCTTACTTAGAAAGCATACTTCGGCCTAAACCTACAAGCGCGCACCAAATTGAAACTGAGGGTCGGATTTCGATGTCGTTTCTTTTAACGCGGGTATTTCAAACGAACCTTACTATGGGAAATCGTTTGGATGGAATGCGAGGTCGTTTGACCGATTTGGGCACCGAGGGGCCCGAAATGCATACTTAGAAAGTATACTTCGGCCTAAATATAAAAAAGCGCACCAATTCCAATCCGAGGGTCGGATTTCGATGTCGGTTTATCTAACGCTTGTATTTTGAACAAACCTAACGCACACCAAATCCAAACCGGGTGTCAGATTTCGATGCCATTTCTTTTGAGGCTTGTAATTTGACTCCACCAAAGTGTGGGAAATTGTTTCGATGGAATCCGGGGTCGTTTGCCCGATTTGGGCACCGAAAGGCTCGTCCATACTTAGAAATTATACTTTGGCCTAAACCTACAAACACGCACAAGATCCAAACCTATGTGGGAATTCGTTTCGATGCAATCTGAGGTCGTTTGCTCGATTTTTGCACCGAGAGGCCCAAAATTCATACCTAGAAAGTATACTTCGGTCTAAACTACAAACGGGTACCAAATCTAATCCGGGGGTCGGATTTTGATGTCGGTTTCTTCTTGTAGAGCCCCGGACATTTTCACATTTAATGCATGACACTTTCGTTGTCATTTTGCCTTTAAAGAGGTATAATTAATAAATAAGGAAGAAATTGGAAATTCCGAAACGTCAGAAATGTTTCTTTTCGAAGTACGAACCCAACGCAAGTTGAATCGTCAAAATCGGACGAACGAGTCAAAAGATATGGCCAAAACAGTTTGAACCTGCAGGTAATCGTAGCTCGGAAGGCACTAAGGACGTAGCTCGGAAGGCGCTAAGGACGTAGCTCTAGCTCTGATAACGTATACGTTGTGCATCCGTTGTGCAGCAAACAACGTGTACATTGTACAGCTCACACCGGGCACGTTGTACATAAGACAACGGACAACGAGCTCAGCACTATGCACAACACAACGGACAACGAGCTCAGCACTATGCACTACACAACGGACAACGTGTTTGGTACTATTCACAGCACAACGTGTTTGGTACTATTCACAGCACAACGTGTTGGTACTATTCACAGCATGTGTTCAGTACTATTCACAGCACAACGTGTTTGGTACTATTCACAGCACAACGTGTTCGGCACTCGTGTTTTTGCAAAAATTTTAGTAAGGGTATTATGGTCTTTTGGTCGGTTCACTCTTACCTTAAGAGTTTAACCCGAGCCTTTAGGGCTCATTCTCAACACTTAGAGGATTTGGGGGATTAGAAGAGAGGAGAAAGGGTTTCCTAAGCTAGGGTTTTGCTTTTGGAGAACAATCAAAGGGGTTTTGAGACCCTAGATCACTTCAAGTCCGGTTTTTCTCCAAGATCACGGATCAAGGCATGAACTCGTGAGGAGCATCTCCTCAAGCTAGGGCAGCAACTCCCGGTCGTTTTTGGAAGGGGATTTCTTCCTCATTTCTTCAAGGTCGGTACTTCTTACTACCCTCCTAGTTATAGATCCTCTTTTCCCTTTATTTCTTTTGATTTTCTTTCATTTACACATGTGGGTATTATGGTCTTTTGGATGGTTGTGAATGGTGAATGGAGATGGAATGGGCGATTGGATGCCAAGGGTTGTGTTGTGATGATTAAAACGGGGAGGGCATTGTATCCATAATAAAGACACTTTTATGATGTGAGTAAACTCACCTAGAAAAGCATGATTTAGGTTTAAATGAATAATGTATAATGAACACACCATGTTTGATGAAATGCCAAGGTGAATAAAATGAGTTGTAAATTAGGAAATGCATGCCTAATAAATTATGAATATTGCTAGGGCCTATGATAGTGTGTTTCTTGCTTTCCCTAAATGATATGAATATTACATTGCTCAATCATTGATGTTATATGTGTTGTGAAATTTCCCAAATGTCATATTTAAATTTAAATACAAGTATGTACACGTTTCCCATGAGCACGGCATGCATGACATGATTTATCGAGGTTTTCAAGAACATGGTTAGAGGTGGGACATATCCTACGATATGTTTTACCTCGCTTTTCACAAGAAAACAAGAACCAACATTTCCACGAGGGGTCTCCCCTCACTCACAAGTGCATATCATGAAGAAGGGCCTCCCTTCCCTCGCAAGTACATACATATCATGAAGAAGGGTCTCCCTTCCCTCGCAAGTGCATCGCATAAAGAAGAGTCTCCCTTCCCTCTCAAGGCATCTCTCAAGCGCATCTCACAAGGATATCTCACAAGTGTATCTCACAAGTTAAATGATCACAAGCAAGCACGCATGACATGCATGACATGACACGTACGACACGCTCAGCAAGATTAAGTAAGACAAACATGACAAGCTTTCAAGTACGAAAAGATATTTCAAGCCAAGTGAAGTGCACGATGTTTTCAAGAGGTTTTATCGGCTTTCTACGAAATACAAGCATGATTATAAATTGCTTTACTTCCTTGTATGATATGAATTGTTTTCGTCTAACATATATGAATTGCTCCTGATTTATGTATTGCCATTTTTATGCTATGACTATTGGTTAGTATTTGGTACCCGCTGAGTATTCCATGCTCAGCCGTACTTCTTATGTCGGCAAGTTCTGAGGGAGCTGATGCTCCATTTGATGTTTGTGCTCCTAGTCCATGGGTGGAAGAGGAGTACGTCGAGGAGCCTTTGGAGGAACCTCCCGTAGAGGGTTATCAGTAGGTGGTGTTAGATTTTGAGTGGATTAGCTGTAGGTGAGCATGAGTGATTATATCCATGTATTTTGGCGGGCATGTCCGCACTTTCTTTGTTTTGATTTCTTTGTATTAAACTTGGACCATGTGTATATACTTAGAGGTTGTTAGACTTCCGCTGTGTTTTATAGTTATGTTTCCGCTGTCATCCTCTATTGTATATGCTCTGTGGGTTTTTGCAGGTTGGTTGGTCAAGCAAGTCATGTAAGCCATGATTAGTCGTCCAAAGTTCACTCTAACTCCTAGGGTGGGTTTTGGGTCGCGACAGTTTGTAGGTTTAGGCCAAATTTTACTTTCTAAGTATTAATTTCGAGCCTCTCAGTGCCCAAATCGGACAAACGACTTCGGAATCAAACGAAACAAATTCCCACACTAAGGCTTGGTCGAAATACCAGCGTTAGAAGAAACGACATGGAAATCCGACCCCCTGTTTGGTATTGGTGTGCCTTTTTACGTTCAGGTCGAAGCATACTTTCTCTATATGGATTTCGAGCCTTTCGGTGCCCAAATCAGGCAAACGACCTCGGATTCCATCGAAACGATTTCCAACACTTAGTTTGAGTTGAAATACAAGCATTAGAAGTGTCGCGACCCAAAACCCACCCTAGGAGTTAAGAGTGAACTTTGGACGACTAATCATGGCTTACATGACTTGCTTGACCAACCAACCTGCAAAAACCCACAGAGCATATACAATAGAGGATGACAACGGAAACATAACTATAAAACACAGCGGAAGTCTAACAACCTCTAAGTATATACACATGGTCCAAGTTTAATACAAAGAAATCAAAACAAAGAAAGTGCGGACATGCCCGCCAAAATACATGGATATAATCACTCATGCTCACCTACAGCTAATCCACTCAAAATCTAACACCACCTACTGATAACCCTCTACGGGAGGTTCCTCCAAAGGCTCCTCGACGTACTCCTCCTCCACCCATGGACCAGGAGCACAAACATCAAATGGAGCAGCAGCTCCCTCAAAACCTACCGACATAAGAAGTACGACTGAGCATGGAATACTCAGCGGGTACCAAGCACTAACCAAAAGTCATAGCATACGTATAGCATACATAAAGCAGGAAACAATTCACGCATATAAAGCAGGAATGATTCATATCATGACAATAAAGTAAAGCAATATAATTCATCATGTTTACAATCATAAAAGTCGGTAAAACCCTTGAAATCTTGTGCACTTGACTTGACTGAAATTACCCTTTTTATGCTTGAAACCTTGTCTACCGTGTCATGCGTGTATCATGCTTGCTTGTTCTGAAAAGTAATCTACTTGTGAGGGAAGGGAGACCCTTCTTCCTAGAATGCTCATGCTTGTCCTTCCACTTGTGAGATTCACTTGTGAGATGTCCTTGTGAGATGCACTTGCGAGGGAAGGGAGACCCTTCTTATGAAAATGCATGATTGTCTTGTCCTTGCCAAAAGCGAGGTAAAACATATCGTAGGATATGCCCCACCTCTAAATCCCATTCTTGAAAACCTCGGTAAATCATGTCATGTATGCTTGTTCGTGAGGTCGTGTGCATACTTGTATTTGGAATTAAATATGGCATTGAGTAATTCATAACACATAACATCAATGATTTGAGCAATTTAGTATTCATATCATTTAGGAAAAGCGAACAATCACACTATCATGACCTTATCAATTTCCATAAACCTTAAACATGAAATTTATTAATTTATTATTCATCTCATTCACCTTGACATTTCATCAAACATGGTGCATTCATTATTT